>OZ037936.1:25453756-26053756 GCA_964035585.1 Polytrichum formosum
GGCTGGAAGAAGATAGTTCTAACCAACTAGGGGTTCCTAAGTCCGTGCTTAAAGTTCTAACCACCTACTTTTGTCCACGGTTCATTGCTTTCATCTACCTAACTATCTATTGCATCAAAATGTCACTAAAATGTCGATAGTGAAAACTATTGACCTAAAAATTTGGCTCACATGCAATATAGGTGAGGAAAGTTGAATGCCCACCCCAACCTTGACATCAATTCTAATACCTCAATATTAGATGACAATATAGATAATGGTTATATATATATGCCTCCCCCATCCTTAGAACCTCAATAAGATTGACGTGGGGCCTCAAAAACCTCTTTGGACCTCAACATGAAGCCATATGTTGAGGTTCCAAGTGATAGTAAAGCTCATGTGTGTGTACAATCAACTCTCAAACATATAAAATAGAACCAAAACTATGAATATGTCATGTTGGGCAATCAAAACTCATAAAGTATCCAATACATATTATCACCTATCCTTTGAAAGAAATATGTTAATTTTTTTCAAATTTTGATAATTTTAAAAATAGATTTTATTTATTCATTTAATTTTAAACATCTTATCATATTTCATGATATTTTCAACGTATTCAATATAAGGGCTCAATTTCCATCACTTGACGTTGGAAGGTTCTAACCCTCACAAAGACGCTAGATTACTTGCCCAAGGCACCTAGAAAGATGCAAAGGTTGAGGGGCCGTTTACATCATGGACCATGAAGTTGTCCCATGTCAAAGGGCATTTTCCATGGTCACACTTCATGGTAACACTTTCATGGTCCGATTTCTTAAAAAATGTTTTTTTAAAGCCTTTGGGATCCTGACTAGGTGTAAAGCGAACATGGACCAAGAGAAGTGACGATGCACCAAAAAGTGGATGTGCTGATTTTTTTAATATATGTCCACAAAGGGCAGTTTTGGGAATTTTCTTCACGTTTGACCTTTTCTCCATCTTTTTCCCTCCTTTTCTTGTAAGTATGGAAAACGTTTGGCTTATATATATATATATAGAACTTCTCTACCATTTTGCAACAAGAGAACCTCTTTTACCTCTCCCATTGCAAAACCCGTTGGACCTTGACAATGGATAATGTAGGCTTGAAAATAGGCCTTTTGGAGACCTCAAATTCCATGGCCACTCTTACATATTTTTCCTGATGTAAACCGAAGTGGTCCCGGGACGAGTTCAACGACCAATCACATACTTTAGAGGAGCAAGGGACGACTTCATGGTCCATGATGTAAACTACCCCCGACTCAACATAAGACTTCATGGTCCATGATGTAAACAACCCCCGACTCAACGTAAGACGACTTCCAAAGCATGGAGGGGGTAGATTCTCAATATCATTTCGTAAGTACATGCATAATGTGTAGTCACCACTCATGAAAGAATATACTAGTCCCCCGGTGCTAGACTTAGTTGGTGGCCCATTTTCGTTGCATGAATTTGGTTCAATCGCTTTGAGATATATAAATATATTCTTCTCCTTTTCACATCAACAACTTAAGTTAATGTATTGAACGGGAACGTGTGTCCATATATTAGATGTTCATGTTAATGCGGGATCACTATATTTCATCAATTTCCCTTTTCACAATCATGTACTATAGCTTTTTTTTGATGCATATGTGTCCATGGAAAATTGCACTATTTCACTTTAAGTTATTTTGACTACAAAACCAACCAATAAAACAATGAGATGTAAGTTGGACTCTTTAAACACTTAAATTGAAGAGACCTAGTAGTGTGGACACCATTCCTAATAATTAATTTATAATTGTCATGGGGATATATTGTTCTACATCCTAAAAATGAATTTACATGGCACATTCTAAAAGATATTGACCACTTTAAAAGAAAGCCTTGATAGAACCTTCTACCTTAGGGCTCAACAAAGAGGACCACGGACACATACTTACTACCGATGGTGAGCTAGACTAGTAATTGATGCGTCACTACCTTTGACAAGCATGAAATTGAGATGCAATTTTCTACCATTTTTTAGTAACATTTGCGTCACGGTGCAGCATGTCCTGCACTATGAGTACATATTGATGTTGAAAATGTCCACCACCTTAACATCATGCTCCTATGTTGGTTGTGAGTCATCTACCAGGGAAACTTTGAACCCATTTAACTTTTGCATACAAAATTCAATTAAGGCATACATTGGCATACCTATTACCATCCACTTTCAAGTGCTAGATGAAGAATCTAAAATTTTGTTGATCTAAAATTAGTATATAAACTCAACACTTAAACTCACGGTTTTAGTATCATCTACCTTACGTCATTATTTTATACCTCAATTGTCCAAGGGAGAGAATTTGAAAGTGTTTGAAAAACGAAACGGCAAAGGATAAGTTGGTTGGTATGACTTGTGAGAAGAAACTTGAATTTGCACCTGCCCACATGACCTAAATCCCCGTCCCCCAATCAGCCACCATGAATGGCCTATCTACAATTCCACACTCTCACTCTTCTCAAATCAGCAGATGCCATGTGGCATGCCAACGGTATCATTTTAAGTCAAAGACACTGACAGCCAAAGGCATGTGCCCCGTCATACATGTACAGTCAGCAATTCTTTTGTGGACCATAACATTGCAAATACTCTCCCCACACACTAGGACTAGCGACTTAGTCCACACTAGTGGGAGAGTTTCCATCTTGATAGGGGTTTTTTTTGTCTTGTATGCACTGGCGAAACTGCAATATGTTACATCCGGTGAGGTTACTGTGAGTAGGGTCTACCCCTCTCCCTTTAGATAGGATGTAAAGGGGATGGGTTCAGTAATGTTATGCCCCAGCTTAGCAGGGCAGACCATGTTAAATCCTGTAGTTTAGCATGGTTATGACTGGTGACTGCATGTAAATATCTTGAACAAACTAGATATGATCTTCATAGCCAGGTAGGACCAAGAACATGCATTCTCAGATCAAAGACCTATATTGTCGGCTAGGTGTCCTTGAAAACGTGCTCCCCATCTACAATACTCAAACTGGGTACTGTAGACATTTGACAATTTTTTGAATAATGGCAACCGGCCTCTTGTAGATGACCAACCCCACGACGCACCATTACTCATCTGGGTAATGCTATGAAACTTATGCTTTAATTTTGATGTTAATGATAAGAGACTCCGATCACATGCCATAACATTATTCAACCCGTTCAAACAGTAATTATCTTTCCAACTAAGACTGGTGGACACAAGCTCAAATAAAAACATGAGAGGCAAAACAATGGGTTTAATTCGCAAGGACTTATTTATGTGAAAGTTCACCATGTGGTGGAGGTCGCAACACCATGTGACAACTCCGCAACCACATGATCACCTAGTCGGCAACACATAACCACCACAATGCATGACATAATAATCTACTAGGTTTGTGCATGGAGGTTGCAAGTAGTTGCTTCCACATGCAACTCCGGCATTTGAAGCTTCGATGACCGGAAATCAAATGGCATGTCACCAACAAAACCAAATGGAATGGGCTTCCATTGTGTCTTGGGTGGCTTATTGCACACAATCTCTTCAATGAGTAGTGTTCAAATTGGTTGGGTGTTGGAATTACATTTGCAATGGAGTTGATAAGGAAGGGGTTGCAATTTTGGTTGATAGAATGATTTGATTGAAAAGTTAATTGCAATTTATGCAAGTGGGTGCTTGGAGTCGACGTCATCCTATTTTTTAGGGGTGGTATGTTGCCTAATTCCCGAATACCCCAAGCTTATGCAAAAGAACCTTAAAGGTGGAACTTGTTTCCAAATGGCCTATGGCCATTTTGCCACCCTTTAGTCGGATTCAAACGCCATAGCGCGCCATTATTACCCGCGCAATCCTGGCCAACTTGCTAGTGTTTGTGCTCTCCGTCAGAAAGAGGCTTACATTTTAGTGCCACCCGTTCGATAGAAGAGATGTTAGATGATTGGCTAATCACCCAGCTCTCATCATGATCGTCTAAAACCCACGAACTTTGGCATGGTGTATGATGAGACAAATGAACTACAGGAACTAAGTATGTGAGACTTATGTGGTCATTGTTCGTAAGAATACACTTATATTCAAATTGTATACAACAAGGATTGTAGACAAAAAGAAACACCAAAAAAACACGTGAGCTACAATGAACTTGGACTATGTGTTGACAACATAAATACAGTTGTGAGTTGAATACTTAATACCATTGGGAGGGCCTACGTGATCACTTAAAAAAGGAAAAATATAGTATATGCTTTGACCTTTCATAAGTTTTACATTTCAACTCTAAATCTTGAAATGTGAAATGACAGTCTTTGAGATTCACCGTTGATAACTGGACGAGACATATCCCGATCCAATCCAACAACCAAAATTGTATGGGGAGGAGAAAGTGCACACAATAAGGCCACATACCTTATTATGTGTTTCTACAAACACGAATAGAAGCTATGGGATGATTGAACTACTTATCCACCGTGTGACCGAGGATTTTCATCATCCAATTGCGAGTGAGGTGTTGAAGTTGGGGCATGATGGGAGGTTGCATATGTTATTGGTACAAAGAGCCAACCCCCACGGGAGGCCATGTGAAAAGTTTGACTTGGCTTGTGGGACGAAGTCCTCGAGGGGCCACGGAGGCTCACGACCAAGGAACACTTGGCCGCGCAATTTGTCAAGATGCTTGCTCCGGTTAAAAAGGGAGGGATGGGCATGGGCGCCATGTTGGAAGTCAATTGAAGATACTACAATGTAGTCTTATTATTCCTACTTTATTCTTTAATTTGTTGGCCTTATTAGCACAAAGGCCTGCCACTACTCCGTTTATGGTATTTAGCGTAATGTACACTATTTGCGAAGGGGCTAAAAGAATTAGATGCCCAGAGGTCTCAAAGTGACATGTCTGCTAATTGCCCATATGATTCCATTCGTCAATGTAAGCAACTTCTTTAAGTGAGAAACAACTGCATTATGGCATTTAGAGTAGCACATCAGGATGCGTTAGATGATGGTCTTGCATTTTAGTATGCAAGGGGAAGATATTTCTGATTGTGTTAACCCTTAAACGACGGAGCGGCCCTCTCAGGGCCGCGTTGACCCTAAACTATTTGACCATAAGATAGCGTCAAAACATGTCGGAATTGCAAAAAAAAAATTCCCCAAAATGTGTATCTCAAAATTCCATATCTAAATATATATGCCGATCACACTAAAAGAATTACATGGAGGTCTGAAATGGGGTAAACATAGGCTAATGGGAGAGGCCCTCCCACCCCCCCCCCCCTTTGACCTTTAAGGGTTAATGGTAAGTGTCATGTGTTTACATTTTATTACGCAAGAGGAAGATATTCTTGAGCATACTAATGGCAAGTGTCATATGTGTACACTTTAGTCAACTTGTAGACCATCGTGTAACATAGGCATGCACCTCATAACACTATTGAACATACTCGTGCCAAATATTAGTAAATGCACTTGAACACCCAATATCATGAGTTGGCGCTTATGGTGAAGTTGTTGATTGTCAATGAAACCTAGCATACGCCTCAAAATAGGGTAAGCGACACTATGATGCACGTGACACTAAATACCATAAACAATGTAGCGGTGTGACTCATGGCTACATATATTATCATTCCCTATATTGTCATTACCATATTCCAAGCTCCCATATTCTAGGGTCTCATGGCCACTTCACACACAAGCCAAGAGTTGTGACCATGAAATTGTGAGAGCCCAAATGAAAGTGTCCAAAGGCCGTCCCAAGACACTTCCAAAATCATGTAGCATGGTCACGGGCCCTCAAGTGTAGTGTGAAGTCATATGTGGCCATGTCCTCAACCAAAATGCTATTTCAATGATGTCTATTCATGCATGGTCCTCACACATGATAAAATATAATAAATCAATGGTCATGAGATTTCGAAATGCCATGGTCTCCCAGTTTTGTGTGACGCCTACCTCCAAGAGGTGGTTTTTGAAAATAGTCCAAGTGACCATGAAACATGATCCATTCGATGCCATATAGGAATCCATGTGGACTTTACATCCATCTTGCATTCACATCCTCCGTTGGTCCCACAAGCGTAGTGTGAAGCGAACTTGGACCGGCTCCGCCTTTTCCACAAATGAGAGTGCTTGAAGTGTAATGGTCACGGGCTCTCAGTCTCGTGTGTGAAGTGGCCCTCAATCGGCTCACATTGTGCCGATGGACTTTGTGTCGTTGCCTAAGGTAGATGGGGTCTTAATTGGTTACTTTTTCCAACTAGCCCACTCCTCCTAGGAATACACACTCGGAATTAGAATGAGATGGTCAAGGTAGAAAAACGGAAAATGGTGAATGATCATAACCGGTGCATTAGACTTGGGGTAGAATGATTCTTGTGTGGACCCAAAATAACGAATTATAAAAGTGGTGGCTTGAAAAGGATGCAATGATAGGCCAAATGCATTGAATGGTCAGATAGGTCATGTTTCACACTACTTGGGATCACTTTTGGGTGTCATCGAGTTAACAATTTTGTGTGCACTTGTATGCCGAGCATGTTATTCTGATGCTCAAATTAGGGAGACGCTAGTGTACAAATAGGGGGTTTGACTTACTGGCCTCTTTGGGGAAATGTAACTAATTATTTACAAGTAATAAAATCAAGAAAAAAATGTGCACGCCTTACCATTTCCTCTACTCCACCTTTGAAAATAAATTGCACAAATTTCAAACCACTCCTTTTGGCCAAATTGACTTTTATTTCATCGTATTCTATTTTTCTACCAAAGCAAATCAATGTTGAGGTCGTAGCCACTTTCCTCATAATTTTATCTTCTATGAATCTCTTGTTCATCATCAAAGTGAAGATTCATCTACTCAATAAATACTTATATAGGTCCTCCCAACTTGTAGTGATTGTTGAGCCTAGAATGGTTATCATATGTGTAAACACGCGATCTGATCTCTTTTAAACATGCATATTTTTGGTGTTCATTTTTGGAGCCACATGAAAGCACACACAACTCGGGTATAAATGTCCCAATAAGAATAGAAATCGAACAAGGGTTGTCTACCTTAAAACCAACATAAAGTGCCATAGTCATACATTTTGAGAGCTTAAAACGTACAATAGTGGCATTTAGTGTTGGTGTTGGTTCTTGATATGCCTACCTTAGACTAAGCTATGTGACCTTGTGGGAGGGGGGGGGGAGGCATTTATAAGTGCCCATACAATTATGATTGTTCGATGGCTCCAATTGGGAATTGTTTCATCTAGTTACCCATGGCAAATCATGCATATTATCATTTCAGATTTTAGAATTGGAGTTGAGATGCAAAAAGTATAAGAAGCCAATGTAAAAAGTCTTAGTCTCTCCTAATGAACATTGATGTCCTCCTAACTATGATGACTATTCAACCTAGAAAGGCCAACATACTTGAAGCACGTAGTCCAATCTCAGAGTGACATGTACCTTTCTGGGTGTGCATTCTTGACTACAAAACATGTCACGTACCACTCAAATATGAGTGCATGATTAGAAGAGTGACTACAACAACTTAGTAGGTTCCTTTGGAACCCTATATTTTTTGGGGGCGCAACCATGTAAGGTAGCCGATCCATTCCCAACTAGTTAAGCAATTTAGAATATTAGCGGTTTAGGTATGGTTAGAGAAAACATTTCCCATGTACAGAATTCGAAGAAGCAAATCAAAATTTAAAAAATCATGATTTTTTCACAATAACCAAATTACTATTAATATTTTAAGTGGATATTTTCTTTGACCTTGCTCATGATATAAGCTACCCTATTTCCAATCACCTATCGGTTGCAAAATTGACAACGCTTGATTTCCATAATCAATAATTGTGGCACCTAGATATGCTTTCAATCTAGACCTAGTTATCAAACTTAGCCGTTGGCATTTAGCTAAGTTGCATTTTGACCATGACATGTCAACATTGATTAGAGATTGATATTGAGCTACACGGAAATAGGTTGGCCTAATCTACGAAAATGGGTTGGTGGTTGGGAATGGGTTGGCCTCCTTACTTACTAGGGCTTTGAAACCCCTTGAGATCCTCATTCATCTCCTTGCTTGCTACATATAATGCTCATGATATAATCCCGTTGTGGTAGGTAGACAACGCCCCTACTACATACTTGAATGTGTTGAACCCACTCAACAAGTTGTAGGATGAACAATTCATGTCAACATCATAACTTGGCGGCATACCGCGAGGTGGTAGTGTTCAGATTGTAGCCATTACCCTTGCAAAGACCTTTCTGTGTGATGCCCAGAACCATTAGCTTGGAGGGGACATCAAATTCTTCGTTTTCTTGAAACAAAACTTTTCCTTGGTTATGATTCATTCTTGGAGAAAAACATGTTGGGACTTCAAAATCACACGAACATAGAACAAATGGCAAACTCATGTACTTAGGCGGGACTTACTACAAACATTCCAAACATGTCCCTCATCAACATCGAGGGAGATTGTATTTACCATTAAACCACCAGCATGTGACGAGGGTGTAGTACCATGCAAGTATGTAAGATGACATTAAAATTGGAAAAGTCTCCCTTGAATGCAACAAGGTGATGTCCATTGTGCCGACAAGCATGAATAGGCATTGAGAACATATTGAATGTTTGAAATATGTACGATTAACAATATTGTTGTTATCATAATGTTACATTGTTTGGTTACTCTCTTGCAATTGAATTTTCAATTTGTGCCAAATTTTAAAAGAAATAAATAAACACAATGTTACATTGGATTAGGATGATACACATAGAAAAGTACTTTCACTTATCAATGCATAAGCATGAAGGATAATTCCTCCCAGCTTAGTCCAACCCTTTGTTAGGAAATGCAAAGAATCGCATCCACCTCTCCACGGTACAATTATTTTCATGAGTTGTAATTTTGCAGAGTAATTGAGGAAGGTGTCTAGGTCTCTACATACTATGCTTGTGAAAGGCCACCAAATTTGTTAAAAGCAAAGTGCAGGGGGGGGGGGGTCCAAACATAGGAACATCTTGATATGAAAACCCCGAAACCACAAACAATGAAGAAGTTTTACTACATCTAATTTAGGTTAGTTGAAGTCTTTCAACTTACTCTAGAATTCAAACATAGACACAACACGTTGCTTAAAAAGTTACCCATGTAGCATAAGTGATGTATCCATCGGCAAACACAATGGCTATCCACCTGTTGAAGGCTTTGGTGCTTCCAAATTTCACATTTGGCACTGAAATTTGGGGAGGCAACTTGAAAAACTCGCATTGAAAGATTTTTGAGAAGGGCATGAACATACATATGATGGCTCACATGAAAGTGCAGTCTTTGACAACCTATCATACTTTGTTGGCCAATTTTGGAGAACTTCCCATAGCTCTTAAGCTCACTACGGGTTGTCGACAATGGCTTGCCCACCTACCCTCCTCTTAGCTAGTCAATCAAACAACCTCACTTTTGGGACACCTCGCCAAACAAGGACTTAACACTTGGCACAAATTGACAACCTATGTGGAAGGCATCATGGGATCAATGTCACTGGGAAACCCATGACAACCCAACCACATCAAAAAGATTATGCCACCTTTGCTCTTATAATGTAGTTGAAAATGAAATACAGTATTCATGAAAACTTCACATTCACATATGGCGTTTTTTTTTCAAGGCCAACTGAGTTTCTAGTCTTGTGAAGTGCACTTGAACTTTGGGAAAAGATGTAGTTGGAAAGAAAAAAAGTTGTGTAGTTGGCAAAAGCTACCTCCAAAGACCAATCCAAGCCCGCCTTCCTTGTATTCTAGAAAACGGCATATGTGACATTTTTACGTGTCATGTGATGTTTTCACAAATACCATGTTATGAAGCACACTTTGTGTTGGAATGTCCCCTACATAACCCCGTTGGAGATAAGTTTCCGTCAACATTTGAGAATGTAGTATTAAGGAGTCTTTCTTTCAATTGGACTAAAAAGTTGACATTGGTGTCTATCTCACAGAGGCTACCACACCTACACAAGGTTATGCATCTAGCTACTGTAAGCTTATTAGAGTTGTGGAAGACGAGTAGTTATTTTTGCCTAGCATTGATTTAGGTGTTTAAGAATGCCAGTCCTTGATAATATATGCATATAATTTATGATGGTTGCTAGCCGTAATGTAGTTGAAATGTTAATAGAAATTTTCAACATTGTGATTGAGATATTGCATAGTAAATGGTAATAAACACACTTCATGCTTGAATAAAAAATTAATTGGTCATATCACAATACATTATCAACAAAGAAAGTTCGAACTTCTTGATTATGAGCCTTATGATTGTGGAAATTTTATCATTTGAACCTCAACACTCACATGTTATTGCTCATCTCTCACTAGGTATTTCTTACTGCACATATGTTACCGCTCATTTCTCACCCCTCTCCGCTCACATCTTAGCTCCCTCCATGCGACTATGCAAGTATATAAAATCAAGATAGTAGAGAACTGGGGAGGTCACAAAAAAAATTGTCCATTTTGATAGTGCATGCTACAAGTGGTGCAACACACAAAAAATAAATCAAAGGGGTATATAACTGCCTCATTATCCGGCGTGTATTTGATGTATTAAAAAACTACAACTTATTTTACTATAACATGATTCTCATGTATCTTTTGTCTTTGTGAATGATCGTAAGGGTCAATGAACTTTGAATAGCCATATATTTGCAATTCTTGATTTTGTTTTTCCAATTCAGTGTTGTTTACTCACATTTGGAATGTATATTTATGTTCCTTATTGTTTTTATTTTATTTTATTCAGCAATGGCATAAGATTATATAAACTTCACCGAGTTCTTACTTGGGCACATATATATGATTAACAAGATATTAGACCCGATGGTTAATTACAATAGAGGGCCAATCATAATATTTAACCAATTTTTGTGGGGGGGGGATTCAATTACCCAACACTAGGTTTAAGTAAAGTGATAAAACTAAACTATGTGCCCCTAGGAGGTTCTTTGATGATGAGTAACTAGAGAGAACCTGAAGCGAGTGGATAAACATGAATCAAATACATGTCCACTAGTTCAAACTTCATTGTAGATTTAGAAACCCTCGCGTGAATGACCAAACAAGTGTGTTTTGAGGTGACCATCCATATGGACTATATACAATGTATGAACACATGTATAAAAACTTCTCAATAATTGGTATAATGTATATATGTATTTGGTGACTAGGTGTGGAGAATGGTTGTCATAAGTAGAGGCTTCAAACTTCATTGTGTTTTTAGCCTCCCTCATGCGAATGACTGAGTATGCGAGTTGCAATTTGACCATGCATTTAGAATGTATACATTGTATAGACACAAGCATTGAAAAAAAGATTGAACAATTTCTACAAAGTATGTGTTTGGGAAAACAATTGCTATAAGTAGAGATTTCAAACCTCATTGTGCTTGTAGCCTCCTTCATGTGAATGGCCAATCATGGGTGTTGCAAAATGACCATGGGTTTAGACTATATGATTTGTATGGACACATGTATAAAAATTTCTCAAGAAGTTGTAATGCACATGTAAATGGGACATCGAATCTAGTCCATTTTTTATGCATAAAAACTTCTCGACATTATCTACAAAGTATATATTTGGGACCTAGGATCTTTCATTATCCTTTTAGGCCCCTCACGAAATGACCAAACATGGGTGCTGAGCGGGTGAGGATGCAAATTTCTCAAGAAGTTGTAATACACATGTATTTGGGACATCGAATCTAGTCCATTTTTTATGCATAAAAACTTCTCAATATTTCCCTACAAAGTATATATTTGGGGCCTATGAGTCAACCTTCATTATCCTTTTGGGCCCCCTCACAAAATGACCAAACATGGGTGCTGAGCGGGTGACCATGCATATCGACTAGATACATTGAATGTAGACGTGTGCACAAGCTTTTAAAGAATGCCCACAAAGTACATATTTTGGGCATTGTATGAGCATCGAATCTAGTCCATTTCGGGTATGTGAAATGTTGGGTGCTTGTGCCCTATCTCGATTTAGATGCATTTGAAGCTAAAAGCAAGAGTGGGTCGACACTAGGGTCCAAGACCAAAGAAAACTCCAATGTTGAGTGATCCTATTAGAGCCGCTTCACACTATGGCCGTCCAAGTCGAGAGGCCGTGGGATTGAGTGGCCAAACTTTGTTGAGAGTCCAAAGACATGGGTTGAAAATAGCCAATAAAATATAGTAAGTGAAGCCTTCAGCCGGGCAAAGGGTGAAGCGTCCAAAGGCCAAGCCCAAAGTCCAAACCTTTGGCCATGAACTCCCACGGCCTCTCAACTTGGATGGCCATAGTGTGAAGCCTCCAAAGGCCAAGCCCAAAGTCCAAACCCAAAGGAGCATTCCACTTTATTCCTTGCCTAAAACAACCCCTCTAATCTAACGGCCAAGATCTTGTCAATGATTGATTTTTTAGTGAAAAAAACCGACGGCCCCTCGACCATAGTTTGGGTTTCCAATCTCGTCCGACCCAAACTTCCTTCGAGAGTCCGTCTCCTTCGTCAAAAAGTAAGCATTTTAAATTGCGATGGCCTTTGGACTTTGGCCTTAGTGTGAAGGGTTGAGAGGTTGAACTCTTGGTTTCTTGCAATGATTGGTGGAAATCGACGGCCTCTCGACCTTCGGCCATAGTGTGAAGCGGCCCTTAGTCAAGAGCACAAACTTTCTTCTCTTGAGGACTTTACATTGGGGTCCGAGTTTGAGGTATGAAAAATTGAAGCCTTTGCTAATGTGGCATCATTTTCTCACCAAAACTCATGATCCCCACTCACATGAAAATTCCCAGACTGAGAAATTAATCTTCAATCTTTTGAAAAGTAAGGTTCATTAAGGGGTGTTTTGGACCTCAAGTTTATTGTATCCAAGAAACTTGGGAGAAGTGGTATTTCATCACTTCAAGTGTTGGAACATAATGTCATTGAGTGCCACATGTCACAACCAACACGTGATGGACATGTGACAAACATCAACAAACTGGAGCATAGGAATTTTATTTATTTTTCAACTTGAAATAGAGAGCCTTCTATCTTGGTTACTTTACTTGAGTGCATTATGTTACACAAGTCCCAAGTGGCTATGACACGTTGATCATCATAGCCCTGCTTAGAGAAAACTTATACCGCTAGCAAGTGACATGGTGTGGTTGGGCCTTAGGGTGACTTAAACCCAATAGATCCCATGTTTTACCGCAACAATGATTATTTGAATTACTGGTATTTACTTTGATTTTGACTTTTTCCAACCATGAGCAATGAGATTTCATATGCAAAAAAAAGTCTCCATCCCTCTTATGTTTGCATGTGTACTTGCATGGAGAGCTCCATAAACTTGAAACAACTAAATAATTCAAAGTGCTTCCTTGAGGAAAAAAATGCTTATTTTAAAACAAGGTGATAACTAGGGTTATTGTATAGAATGAGCCATGTTTAAAGGGATGTCCCCACAACCCACCCCCCTTCCTCCTTCTCAAAAACATGACTCGGACACAAAAAGCCTTAAAACATGACCTAAAAGGCCATGGAAATCAATTAGTAGATTAAGAAAAGTGTGTAGCTTGTAGTCGCTATAAGTTAGGCCTCCTCCGAAATTTTGGTCCCGCAAACTTGTCGCTAAGAATCAGGGATCCATTGAATTGATACCTTATCTTGGTCCGCAAAACTAACCGATCTATCATGTCGGCTAAAAAGGCTTCTAGATGGCCGCCACAACACACAATGATAGCCTACGCTAGCTTACCTATGATCCACCTACACTACTAGTTGAGATGCCCTACTCCCAACTCCACCTAATACATGCTACAACATCCTACCACGCCTAAAGTTGACCTAAAGTTTTTAGGTGTGGGATGACAAAGATTTGCAACCCAATGTGACATTTGTATTGCAATCAACATTCAAATCATAGTATAATAAACAACGAATATTGAGAGAATAACTTAGGTGGATACGGAAATCCGTGTTCTCAACAACACATCTTTTATGTTGAATAGCGTGGTCCTCAAGCCCTCTAACTCTACCGTAAAGTGAACATAGATTGACTTTAGCTTTTTGACCAATCACATAATTTGTATGTCACGGGTCAAGGGCCCTGAAGCTGTAGTGTAGAGCGGTCTTAATTCTAAGCATCCACATTTTAGATTTATTATGGTCTACTTGGAATTCACAATAATCATTTCTTACACCACGAGAGTGTATACCATATGAAATGACAAACATTAGAAATTCATGGCGATTTTCGAGTATAATATGATCTTCAAGTGATCAAACTCTCTAAAGACCAAATTCTTCTTTTTGAGGAAGTTGGAAGTGCCCACAACATGATGAAACAAGAGTTATGAGCTTAAAACAAACACATTCTCTGAGATGGCTATCAATGTGCAAACTCCTACCTAGATTTGCATTCTGAAATGAATAGACGTGCCATATTTTAGAAGATTATGACCACTTTACAATATATGTCCATTTCTTGCTCACATAATTTACCTTGATTGGTATAAAAGAAATCTAAGACAGACAATCCTTATTGAACTGCTTACTTTAACAAAAACACTCACATTTGAGCTATATGTGGTTTGGTTTGGCTCCAAGAATAGATTCCAAAAAGACACGTGTTCAAAAGAGATTAGATTGCATGCTTAAAATACGATAACCATTATAAACTCCTCAGTCACCATAATTAAAGTGACACATGTAACCATCGTATGAGCACGACAATTCACTTTTGATAAGATACAAAATACATCTTACAAGCTCCAAATTGCTAGGCCACCGGCGGCTACGAACTCGATTTGGGTTTGGCAATCCATCTTGCACCAAACGCATGTTTTGTATCATATGAGCATGATAAGATACAAAATACTCATATGAGCTCCAAAATGATAGGCCACCGGCCGCTACGGACTCGATAATGGGTTCACCAACCCATCGTGTACCAAACACGTGTTTTGTATGCTATTTAAGAGAAGTGTCCGAGTCGGAAATAAAGTAACCATTTAAGACCCATCGACCCAATAAAGTAACCGTTTAAGACCCACCGACCCAATAAAGTAACCGTTTAAGACCCACCGACCCTTCGTGAATTCCACGTGTTTGCGAGACACAAACGCGTGAGGGTGTCGGTCGGTCCCACGTCAAGCCGGAGGTGGATTAGGTTTTGGAGCTTTGAAGTCTACTAGCTAGGGCAGGGTCAATTATGGAGGGGGTGGGGCAGACAATAAGGTCCAAAAGAGGCCCCCCTTTTATTGCTACTTCGGATGGGATAAGACCAGGTACTGGCTCTCTGGGGTCTCGGTCAGTGAAGCTTTTTGGCCTCGAAAGCCTTTTTTGGAAACACGTGACATGTCAGCCCTAGCCTTGACTTTTGCAATAGATGTTGCCAAACACTCACACTCACACATGTGTATGTTGTGATCACGAGGTTGGTACCTTTGATGAATGCCACTCATTCAATTGGATGAGGTGAACTCCGCTTTTTCAAAACCCTAAAGCATTCACCCCCCCACCTCATGTTCTTGATAATGTTGAGTTTTTGATTGTTGGTAGCCTAACGTTATTAAGCAGCTAGATGATGGTCTCTTTTCAAAGAAAAAGGGCTGCGATTAAGAACCGCTGATAAATTATAGTTGTTTGTTAAAATTTCTATAGTACACGACTTGAGTGTTTCCCATAAACATGGAATTTTGGAATTAAAGGAGGATTATGCTTGTCTAATACCTTATCCCAGATAACAAAATCAAGAAGTTGAGTCATGGTGTAGATAGGTTTTTTACTTGGGTTCAATCTTAAACAAAACCCCAGGGAAGACTAAATGAGTGTCAGTTGTGTAATCTAGATATCACTCCTAAGTTCCTTGATAGTTCCTTTTAATTATTTGTGAGTTTTAGATACAAAAATAACCAGGAAAAACCTTGTTTAGGATGTGGGATTCGGGTAAAAAGTGATTGGATAAGTGGTTTTGTGGTTTTAGGGTCCCTCAATTCAGTACATGCAAAATGCAGTCACTCCCTCACACAATAGTCCTGTAGTGACCAATTTTGACTATCGAAGTTTCTTGCAGGGAGTCACGGCTCAACAATTGTCTTTTTCAAGTAACCAGTAACCACTTCCAACACCAGAGCCAAGGGCACTCTGGTGAATTGTATCGTCCCTCCTTAATTACCTCCAATTTAGTGTATCAAGAAATCCAGTCTCGGCCTTTCCTTAATTAATTTTCCGATTTAATGATATCAGTTTAATAATACATGGTCTTTCACACCAACTGAAGTTGGTGGCTCAAATACCATGGTTCATTCATATCCTTTAACCCATTTTTCTTTCTTTTTAGAAACTTATTTTCACAATAATGGGTTCCTTAATACCAAATTATCCCAATTTGCTTATTATGCAATAAAAAACTTATTGGATTCCTTAATACTTTAATCCTCTTAATTTAGAATTCACTTCTAGAATTAATTAGATTTTTATTTAATTTATTTTCTGATTTTACCTTAATTAAATTTCTCGGCCGCTTTCTTCCGCCAAGTGTTCAAAAACACTTTTTCAATGGGCAATTTGAAATTGTTTCATTGGTGAATTTGGTTATGCAATATGCCCTCTTGATAGTATTTAGATAATGCTGCCGTAATATTTAATTTATTAATTTAAATACTTTAAATCTCAATGAGTTTTACCTGTGGTAAAAAAACCTTCTCAGCCTCTGTAAATTTGACTTTTACAGGCTTTTACCCCTGTGCAGTGTGAATAGGGTCTTTTCTGAGCTGGTTACTTCTGGGCCACTTTGTTAATGTGAACACCTCAATGGGAGAGGGCCTGTGCTTGCGCCAAGTGTCCTCCTCTCCTTCTTCTTCTTCTCCTCTTCTTCTCCTTCCCTGCTCCTCTTTCTCTCGCAACAGGGGATCACCTTCTTCAACAAAGTGATGAATTTTAAGTGCTTGAGTAGCTCAAATTTTGTGATTACAACCTGTCTCCAAAGCGATTCAATTCCCGTCTGTGAAATTTCTTATCTGCCTTGGTAGTATCGCCAGTGCAGGGTCCAAAATTCGGCCTCGAAATTTCGGCGCTCCTATTCCAAATTCGGCGAAGGCTCTTTCAAACTTGCCGGCCTCTGCAGCTGCTCGCCTTCGATCACGGTCTTCTGGCTCGTTACCACTCCTTTAGCGAGCGCACATACAGAGCATCGGAGATTATTGCCAGGCAAAGGATTATTGGGGTGCGCTAATCAGATACGGGCAGCGGCTTATGTTTCAGACTTGAGGTAGTCTGGTGTGGGATTTGCTACTGGTCCTACCGAAGATCCTTTCTCCGGCAGGAAAGATTTCGTGGCGGCTGCACAAACACTGCAGTTACAGCATAGAGGTTTAAGAGAAGCCGAGGAGCCCGGCAATCGCAGCACATCCAGACTTTGAAATTTTCGGCACCCCAGGATTTTTTATTTTTTATTTTTTTTTCCGCAGCCGGAGCTCCTGTTCACTTTTGTGTCTCCGCTAAGATGATTGCTGCAATTCGATCGTCAAATTGCTGAGGCCGAATGTCAATGATGGACAAAGGCTTTGTTTGAGAGGGAGATAATTCAGACAACCAGCAATTACTCCAGAATCGTTGGACATGGTAAACTTGGTGGCATAATTAGGTCTCAGAGAATTCGCCACAACGATTCACAACCACACCAATTTGACACACAAGTGTTCACAAACAACAGGGCTTCACACCCTCCTTAATTCAATGATATAATAGTCAAATTTTATTGATATACTTAATTTCAATACGAATATGCTCTCTTCCCGAGAGACTTAACACATGATTCTCTTTTAAGAACAACACTAGAATTGCTCTCTTCCCGAGAGTCAAGAAAATCCAAAATTGCTTACAATTCTTCTCAACAAAAATATATATGCATGTCCGAACAACGAGAGAGAGAGAGGTATATCTCTCCTCGTACCTAATCAAGGGAGGTTCGGGGTTCGGATAGGTTTGGTAGCCCGAACCTATCCGGAAAGTCTTTTGGACTTTACTAATAAATAATTTAGTCACTAATTTACTACTTTTGCCTTTTTAGCCTTAGCTAGTAACTTTTAGTTTTTTTGGTCATTTTTGTCACTATTTGTCTAACTATTTCCCTAACCTAGCCTAGGCCGAGCCCTATTTAACCCTAAATTAGGGTTTTGGTCACTATAAAGGCAAAAATTTGGACGACATAGCCCCCTCCTTTAGCTGTTGGCGCCCCCGCCAACCTTCTTTCTCTTTGCAGCATTCGCAGGTCCATCTTCACGATCCTCTGAAAAGCTGGTAGGACTACGCGGTATGTATCTATGCTTCGCTTCACGCGCTTCTAGTCTTGCGATGGCTCGACTCAAATCTTCATCTCGTGCTACTCCCTCAGGGTTGTGTGTATTTTGCCATCGGTAGAATCTGTCAAAGGGGCCTGCACGTGTGTAAGGGAATTCATTGATTAGTGAGGTGTGGACTCCCTCGATGAAATGTGTGATCGCCATGGCCTCCACCACGCGAATCCAGCGGGTTGGCCGATACTGCAACTTGAGCAGCATCCAAAACTCATGTCGTGATTCGTGGAATACATTGACATTGATGGTGACATTCCACTGTGCGCACCAATCTGCTAACACTGCACAAAAGATTGCAGCACGAAAACATACTGGATCCTTGTGATATCTGTGCGCGTGAAAGAATTTGGAGTACGCATCGCGGCATTCTTCCGGTGTGTTGAATCCTGGGGATCCGGGAATTTGGGGCCAGTTGTATTCAACAGAATTAAGGGTTGCATCGGGTGCCCACTTATGTCTTCTAGGACAACGACAATATTGAGGGTGAACTTGAACTGCCGGTGGTGCTTCGTATGACCAGGTTCCGCTCACTTGTTTGTAAATGAGGTCGGCTGCAATGGATTCAGTCCGTGACAACCCGTAGTCTTCAAGTATCCAAGCTAATGCAGACCACGTGGGCACAGGTTCTTCTCCTTCACCATCAAAAAGCTCTGAGTACTGACCAAGGTAACGTTGGTTGGCCACTGTACAGCCCACGGGAACATCAACAGTAGTTAAAAACTTTGGTATATAACCAGGTGGAGAACTAAGAAATTGAACTTGTCCTTGGAGTGAAAGCATGGGTGGTCTCTTTGCCTCAACAGCCACCAGGTAACGTTGTACTCTGTCCAAAGCTCGGTCGCGGTTGTAAACATAGTGTGATGCTGTGATTTCCCCATCGGAAGGTGTATGGTACGTTCTTTGCAAGTTGTATTTTAGAATTCGAGTCAGGAAGACCTCATGTCGAACAAGGGGTAGAAGACTTTCCAGGCTGGTCTTCCATCTGAGAATGGTCTTGTTGGTTTGTCCGTAGAATTGTTGAGCAAGCTGTGTTCCATAGTCCGTCCAGTCCACATGTCTGTCGTCGATGTGACGCGCGGCTGACCATCGGAGGTGCATTTGTTCCTCGCAATCAGCATAGTAAAGAAAGACACGTGCTCCAACATCGCCTATCATAATGAAAGCTGAAAAAGGGTCCAACAACCGCAAGTGTTTGCGGGCTAAAATCTCCACAAGTAGATTTTCTTCATGATATCTCCCGCTGAAATACCACAGACTTTCAAACTGTGCATGGGTAAGCCATTCTTCAAGTTGTAGACCGGCCATAATTAGCAAGAAATCTCGTTGTATTTCGTAAAACTGGAGTAGTCGACAGTTGGGCAAAATTTTGCTCTCCAAGTTCCACAGTCTCGCACAAACATCAGGGGGTAGAGACTGAGGTGGGGCATACGGTTGGACTTCCATAACCGGTGTCGGAACTGGTACCTCAATGATGACGGTTTGGGTGGCATTGTCCACCAACACTGGTTTCACTGTCTGAATTTCGTTAGCATTCAACTGCAGTCGCTGACATGTCTCTTGTAATTCCTTCAGTTGCGCGGCTAAGGCGGTGTTTTGACTCTGTAGTTGTTTGCACCCACAATGTTCATTAAATTTCTCCTGTAAAAGTGTGTTCACTTGCCGCAAGTATTCGGCATTCTGCTCCTGGACTTGCTCCAACTTGGTACGTCGCTCAGCCAGTTGTTTCTCTAACTCTTCCAACTTCAATCTGGTAGATGGTCCTGCAAACTCCATCACTAAAGGTGATGATGTGGCCAGTGGAGTTTGTGGCCGTGAAGTCGATGAAGTTGCACGTACACGTACCGCTGATGGGGGTATAACATTCTGACACAAACATGAAATAAAGAAAGCCGAATATAAAGGTAGTACGGCGGGGTTGTGTGTCTGACGAGTTTGAATCTCGCGGTGCATCTTTTGTTGCACAATCAACGCCCAATTGACTATGTAGCCCTTCCACGTGCGGATTGCCGCAACGATGGTTTTCTGCTCCATCCGGTACTCGTCCGGTCGGAAAAGAAGATATGCATTGATAAAATCAAACCAACTCCGCCAATGGTGTCTGGCTCCAGCAAGATTCCACTTGTTGTCCAAGACCCAGTTGGCACTGCACTCAAAAATCTCTTCAGCCTCACTGCTGGTGAGATCAGGCAAAGTGACTAAAGTTAACCCAGTGGAGGGTAACTTAAGCTCCTCAGCAATGGTGGAAGTGGAGAAATCCACTGTTGTCTCTCCCACTCTGGCTTTGGTGGTTCTCATTTGATAAGTATTGACAAAACCCTTGACCTTATCCTCGCTGACCACTCTCTTGACCTCTCGGATCCACAATAAAAAGTCCCACATTCCGGCTTTCTCTAAGTTAGTTCGGTTCTTGACCAACATCTGCTGGAATCTATAAGACATCTCGGGGAGGGGTAAAGCATGGACAGGTAAGACTGACGTCATGATGAAGACAAGTGAGTGTGATACAACGGGAGAAGAAACAACAAAAGGATGACTCTAAACCAAACAGTGGTCTAGCAACTACAACCTAGGATGACCTCCAACTGTGACTGACTCTGTAACAGTCCTGCAATAAAGACATCACAAGTATAGTCAGTGGACTTATATTAGTGAGATCAAAAATTGCAAACATAATAATAGATTCTAGTCAATCGTTTGGGTGACACTTCCTTTTTCTTCCTTTCTTAACCACAAAAGACGAGCAAGGTATTCAAAAGCAAATTTTCTATCATTTTTCGACGCTCTAAGACATCTTGCTACTTTTTTTTTAAGACTTATGTATCACTCGCCATAGATGGAGGAAGGGAATAAGAAGATGTGGAGGAAATACTATGGCTGCAGAGGGCCATCTATCGGAAGAATCATTCCCTATCATACAACCTATCTCTCCAAGACTAATTTTCTTTGAAATTAAAATCTAGATTTGGAGTACTTCAGAATTGAATTCTTGCAATACGTCTTGGTCATCTTGGAGTGACCAGTTGGTTATCTTGCTCCTTTCATCAGATAATTTGTCACTCAATCACTGGCCTTATAATGTTCACTCTGGCATCTTTGGTGTTTTCCTTTCACACTCATGGTGTTGGAGTAACTCACTCAGAGACTTCCAAATTATCTTTTCTCTCAATCTCTAACAACTCTTGAAGATATCATGTCTCTCCCAAGTTTCTATCACTCTTTTGCTCTCTTTTAAGCTTCTAGTTCACTCGGCTCAATTTGGTGTAGGTGTGAGCCCAAAAGGGTGCCCACATTTAGTCTTAGACCCTTGAAACGTTAGTTGATGCACTTTGAAGTAGCATGTTACTTCACAAAAATATAAAAAGAGTGAAATGTTAGTCTTAGAAGTACCATGTTGTAAGAGGCTAGGATGTGAGTTGTTATTGTGTTTTTACCTTCGGAAGGATTTGAGTGAATGAGGATAGGTAAGGAGAACTTGGATTGAGTAGTTAGTGAGTAGGCTAGTACAAATGGATGGAGACAACCAAAGTGACTCAAGAGGCAAGTGCATTCGAATTGGGATGAATGGAGGATCACATGGAGCGCACAAGTGGACCACCTCATCATGGCCACTTAATGGGGAAGGTCCAAGGAAGAATGCAAGGTGGAGGATAAGCAAATTCTCAAAGCACCAATCAAATCACGAGTTAAGCATCGTGGTTTGAATTAAGTGGTGAGCAACGATTTGGGAAAGTAAGGGGAGAAAGTTATGGCGGCGGAAAGCGAAGGAGGCTAAGTTTGGGTTGAAGCATCCCAAGTTTGGTAAAGTGTGGTAGGTAGAAAGCCAAGGCTAGTTAAATGTTCGAATTAGGATCCTTGTTGATCATTTGAGGGAGGAAGGCTTAGAAGATAGGATTGGCGCCTACTAAGTAGGAGGAAATCTCAAGGGCTTATCGTGAGCCTTGAGGGTGCTCACCCCCTCAAGCTTACTATATAATCCCTCATTCTTCCCTCACTCATCCTCTCTTTCCTTTGTGCTCCAAGGCACCCCACGAGTTATAAGTGTGGGTGTGGGAAGCCATATTGGAGCACATGTGTGTGCTTAGTTTTTAGTTTGAGAGCCAAGGCTTGTTAGCCTTGAAGAGGGCTTGACCTCTTGGTAGAATTAGTGTTGACGTGAAGGATTTTAAAGTTAATTCATGATTCCAATTTGTGGTACTTAAAGTTCATGTTTTGAATACACGTGGTTGCAAGTTCCATGTTTAAGAGTTGAGCACTTGAGGTTGTGATGAGTGCAAAAATATACTTGTGTGGATTAGTTAGTCTTAGTGAAGTTAGAAAATTCTCTCTCCCCCTCTCCTCTCTAGGATTTTAGGATTTTAGGATTAGAGAAGAATTGTGTGATTAGAAAGGGGTTGTTAGTAGAATTAGGAAAATTAGGTAGGAAGATTAGTTAAGGGCTTGAATAATTAGTGAGGTAGTTGGGGATTACAACTACAAAGTTGTGGGTTCATGAAGGAGCTGGGTTTATGAAGGAGCTGGGTTTGTTTAGTTAGAAAGTAAAGAGCTGGGTTTATGAAGGAGCTGGGTTTATTTAGTTAGAAGCTAAGGAGTTGGGTTCATGAAGGAGTTGGGTTTATGAAGGAGCTAGTTAAATCCAAGACCACTTGAAGGGTGAACCTTGCACTATGGACTCATCCAAGTCCAAATCCAATACCGCGGAGGAATGTGAGCCCAAACCCACTACTCGGACTACGGACGCTTAAGGGTGGGGGGTTTGGCCTCACATAATTGGTGCGTCCGCCGGGAGCGAAGCGGAAGGTAGTTACAAGACTTGGAGGCGACTAGGAGACTTGGAGGCAACTAGGAAAAATTGGAGACACAAACTTGAGAGAAGGGAAGGAGCACCCGAAACTCGGTAAGTATTCTCTCTTTGGGTTACATTTGAATTCATTGTATTTCAACTATTCCTTGGAATGAATTGCATTGTCAATTACGCAAATTCATTTTTGAGGAAGGAGCGCGGCGAAGGTACGTCCTCAACCTTTTTGGGGATTTGCTAAGAACTTAAAAGGAACCTATAACCGAGTAGCTCATTAAAACATTAGAGGGTAAATTCACCTTAGGACATTGAACTTTGACACTCACCTCGGGGTGAGTCTCAAAGTTTTGGGAGTTGTCATTTCATGCTCTAGATTAAATTAATATTTCACAAAGTTTATGGTGTTGTTACATTGAGTCACGATTGAGGGGAGTGCTAACTCACAGGGGGATGCGATTGCTCAAGGTATGTTTATTTCTTCAAAGTGAACTCATTAACTAATTAAGGAATGCCTTTTGTACTCGTGATTGTTGTTATCCGTTGTAGAGGGTAATTCCCGAATTGTGGATGGTGTGAGAAGTTGAAGGGTGAAGCCTCGACTTTTAACATAATCTACTCGGAAGGTCACCCCCTCACAATCGGTATTGTGGTGAGTGTTAATTTGCGGGAAGGTGCGGAGGTGATGCTCCGACTTAACCAAAAAATTAACATGAACATGCCTATCCCCTATTGGGATTCTTTCACCTAAGTGGGCTTGCAGGTTCTTTTCCTCACCTCCTAAAAAAATTATAACCACACCAAGACAAGTGAAAATATTAAGAGGGGAATTGCTAGGATTATGTGTGGTCAAGTGAGGGTCGATCGATTCTTATGGAATGCAAGGTAGGACTCGCTCACAAAAACCAAGTTTGATAGTAGGACTAGAGAAATCTACTCGAAAGAGGCGGTCCTCTAAAATCAGTGATAGATTAGAACAAGATAATGTTAGAATAGAGAGTTGTTTGAACGTCGAACCTAGGACTAGGTCAATTCTAGACACCTTAGAACTTGGAGCTCAACTTGAAGAGGAGATCACTCCCTCCAAATTGAGTGGTGAAACTTCTTCGGAAAATTACACACTTAGAGAAGAATTCCCGGTAGAAGTTGATAGGGGATTGTTGAATAGTTCACCGGTCACCATGGCCGAGGAACGGGGGATGGATCCACCACCCATACCCCCAATTCCGCCCATACCTCCTATACCTCCAATAGACCCATTGGTTAGGCCAAGAGGCCTACCAATTGTGGTTCCACAAAATTTAGCGGCGATGGATATGCCATCTCATCTCCCTAAATTTTATGGGACCAAGGATGAGGACCCCTCTCGGCACATGGAACGGTATATCGAACGGTTGGCTAGCTCCCTCATAACCGACCCGGGTTATTGGTTAGTGTGGTTTCCTACCACTCTAGAGGGGGAAGCCTATGAATGGTATCGGGATCATGCCGAGGGACATTTTAGGGGATGGGAACAATTACAAAGGGAGTTTCTTAACGAATTTAGGCCGGAAGTGGGTCAAAGTACCGCATTAAGGGCATTGTCGTCATTGAAGCAAGGAAGGGAGGAAGAAATTTCGGCTTACATTAGGAGGTTTGATTTAGTGTGCACTAGATTTGTGGGTACCATGCTCAACGACGACACGCTAAAGCAATTTTTCATTCAAGGGTTTTTTAAGTCCGGAACTATTAGGGGTGTTCTAGAAAGGAATCCCTTGACCTTGGCGGATGCCAAGCGTGCGGCTAGAGATATTGAAAACTTGGATAAAGATCACGAAAGGCTATGGAGAAGGGAGGATGAATTGATCCCACAATTCATCCCCATACGCCCTAGGGTGGTAGCGGTAGAACCCGCTAAGTATGAGAACCAAATTCCATATGCCATTGTGGACACCGGCCCCCGACCTTTAGCGGTTAGGAAACCGGCACCTCTTTTGGCACTACCGGCCCCTAGAACGGATCCACACTTGGAGGAGGTTGAGAGAAGACTAGGTGCTAGCCAACTAGGATTCCAAGAGGCTATGATAAAACAAATGCAAAGCCTCACGGATCAAATGTCATTAATGATCCGGAGTCAACAACCGGGGCCTCCACCCCCGGTTGAGTCGGGTAGGCATTCTTCCGGATTATGGTGTGTCCAATGTGGCCAACCGGGCCACACGCGTCAATTTTGTAGAAGTGGACAAAACCGTGACCAAAGAGGAAACGGTAACCCACCTCAACAAAATCAACGAGGTCAAGCGCCACCTCACTATGGAAATGGAAGCAATAGAGGACCACAACCTAGAGGGCAAGGTGGCCAAAATTTAGAGAAGAAGGAATTTCATCCCTTTTGTGGAAGGTGGCACGCTCAAGGACAATGTTGGTCCGAAGGTCAAGAGTTTAATTGTAGCAATTGTGGAGGAAGTCATCCCTCGGATACGTGTCGCCAACCGGACAAAATAATTAATGTCCCTTACCCGGTGGCTAATCCACAACAACAAGCAAGGGATAATATGCGAGGTGCTAGGCCACAAGGAGTACCGGCCAATGAACTTAGGCCACCTAACTTATACTATGACCATAGTAATGCTAGGCAAACTTTTCATCCACCGGCGGGCTTGCAAACTACAACCGGTTACATTCCAATACAAAATAGACAAGGAGTTCCACCTAATGGTAGTAACGGGAGACAAGCGCCTCCAACGGATCCGGGACCATCTAACTCCCAAGATGTTAGGTTCATGGATGGAGTGTTGGAGGCCACGTGTGATGACATGCTTCCTCTCCCAACGAGAATTGGAGAGGAGCAAAGTCAATGGCCTCCTCACACCAATGCTATTACATATGAGTTAGTGAAGGGTAAGGGTGTGGTTGAAGAAGCACCTGCACTAGCGGTAACTACTAGGGCTAGGAGAGGGGATGCCCCGTTGGAGGTAGGAATAGGAGAGCAAGGAAATTACTCTTCGGATGAAGAGATTAATCTCTCCGAGTTGGATAGGGTAGCTAGAAGAGCTACTAAGGATGTGGAGAGGGAAAATATAATTTTACAAGATAGGGAGAGGACTAATGCGGTACATGACTTGGATAATAGCGATGTGGGTGAATGGGAAGGACCGGGGGTTCCCGTAGACGAATTCGACGTAGTGGGTAATTCTAAGGTGGAAAGATCTACCGGGTACGACTTGTGGGCGGACCTTAGTACACTCAAGGCGGATATTACTTTCGGCCAACTATTGGAAATTTCACCCACGGCAAGGAAAACATTAAAGGAGGGAATGCCGGTACACAAGAGGATGAGGAAGGTGAAAGCTAAAATAGCCGCTAGGATCCAATCACAAGGTGGAAGAGACGTGAAAGCTATAGAAATAGAAGTTGTTATAGTAGATAAGGTGGTTCCTAATGTGCTAGTCGACGGAGGGAGTAGTCTAAATATACTACCGGAGGATACTATGAAAAAATTGGGACTTGGACTCACGGGGCCTTCACCTTTGGTCATAAATATGGCAAATCAAAGTTCGACTACGCCTTTGGGGATGATCAAGGATTGTAGAATGACTACGGGAGGCGAGGAGTACTTGGTCACCTTCCATGTCATTAAAATGCACTCCAACAAGGACACCTTCCCCATTTTGCTAGGTAGGCCTTGGTTGCGGATGGCGAATGCTATGGTCAATTGGGGTGGACCTAAACCATCCATCACTTATGGTCCGGAGGGTAATAGGGTCATAGTGTCCATTGGTTCATTAGAAGGATGGATGAAGAAGGAGATGTATTTGCCATTGGAGAAGGAAATTGATGACTTAAACGAGAATGAGATTGGCAAGGCATTGGTGGGAGTCGTCCATCCCGAAGGTCAAAGGGTTGTTATAGATTCGGGCTCGGGAAGTCTAGGTCCTAATTTTTACAATTATGGGGATAATGGGGATTATGCCCAATGGCTAAGGGAGTACCCCGAGTCCGAGGTTGATGTAATGGTTACATTTCACCAAGTAGGCTTAGGGAGTGAATTTCCTAGTGTTAGTTTAGGAGAGGGCTCATTGTTGGAGCCATGTGAGGTGCTCACCGAGGAAGAGTGGGTTAGCGGTGGGTTAACACCTTGGGTAGATGACGTGGAAGAGGGTGAGGTTAGTTTAATTCATGTAGATGGGACTCAAGAGGAGGATGTGATTATTGAGTCATCGAAATTGGAGGAGCCTTTACATTTCAAGACCACGTCTACGGGGATAGTTGTAGGTCAAGATGTGAAAGATTACCCCAATGTGCCTTCCGATTGGTATCGGAACAAAGAGGAACAAGCACATGTGTCGGAAGCGGATTGGCGGTACGTGGATGTGAAATTAAAGAATGGGAAAACCCGACAAATGAAGATGGGTTCCAAATTGGGGGAGAAAGAGGTTAGGGAGTATAGCAATCTGGTGGATGAGTTTAGTGATACTTTTGCATGGTCCTACGATGAGCTTAAGGGAATTCCTAGGGAAATGGTAGAGCACCGGATTCCTTTAATTCCGGGGGCGAGGCCAATTAGACAAAAGGAGAGGAGGATGAATCCTCAATTGCAATTGTTGGTGAAAGCGGAATTGGAGAGGTTATTGAAGGCCGGGTTTATCAAGCCGGTGGAAATCACGGATTGGGTTTCTCCTATGGTCTTAGTAAAGAAAAAAAATGGGAAATTAAGGGTTTGTGTCGACTATAGGAAATTGAATTCGTGCACACAAAAGGATCACTTCCCCTTACCTTTTATCACCTTGTTGCTTGAGGAGGTTGGAGGTCATTCGCGATATACCTTTATGGATGGGTATGCGGGTTATAATCAAATTTCCATAGCCCTCCAAGATATCCATAAAACGGCTTTTACTACACCTTGGGGTACTTTTGTGTGGGTAGTGATGCCATTTGGGTTATGTAATGCCCCGGCTACTTTCCAACGATTAGTAATGTATATCTTCACCGACTTGTTGTTCAAATCCATGACCGTCTTTGTGGACGATTTTAGCACACAAAGTAATGTGGACGATCACCTACATTGTGTTAGGGAGGCATTGGTTAGGTGTAGGAAGATGAGGTTAGCATTGAACCCGGATAAGACATTTTTGGGAGTGAATAAGGGAGTGTTGTTGGGTTATGTTGTTAGTGAGAAAGGTAGAGAACCCGATCCGGATAAGATTGCGGCCATAAGCGACTTGGCAACTCTAACCAATTCCAAGGGGATCTCTAAGTTGTTAGGACATGTGGGATGGTACCGGGAACTTATTCCTAATTTTTCAAAGATAGCGGTGCCCATTACCCCTTTGCTCAAAAAGGATGTCAAATTCGAGTGGACGGATGCTTGTCAAAAAGCCTTTGAGGAATTGCGGGATAGGTTGAGCACCTATCCGGTGTTGATACCACCCAATTGGGGTAAACCTTTTCACGTCTATTGTGATGCTAGTAATGTGGCAATAGGGAGTGCGCTTTGTCAAGCAACGGGAGAAAAAGAGAAGGATCAACCTATAGCTTATGCGAGTAAGCAATTGACCCCCGCCGAAAGAAACTACTCTACAACGGAGAGGGAGTGCCTAGCCATGGTGTTTTCCGTTAAAAAGTTTAGGCATTACCTCATGTGCAACCCGGTTGTATTTTTTGTTGACCACATGGCTATCAAGTATCTAGTTAACAAGGCGGAGTTAAGTGGTAGGTTAGCTAGGTGGGTTTTGTTATTAGAAGAATTCCACTACACGGTGGAATATAAACCGGGTCGTATGCATTTACAAGCGGACCACTTGTCTAGGTTGTCGGAGGAGATAGGAAAAAATCCGGTAAATGATATGTTAGTAGATGATAGCCTCTTTGTGGTCACTTCTACACCGGAGTGGTATGCGGGCATAGTGGAATTTCTAACAACCCACAAGTTGCCCAAAGAGTGGACAAAAGAAGAGAGAAGGAAGGTAAGGGTAAATAGTAGGCAATTTGTTGTAGTGGGCCATAGGTTGTTTAGAAGGGGGTCCGATGGTATTTTACGACGATGCGTGTCAAAAACGGAGGTTGAAGCGATTTTAATCGCTTGCCACGATAGCGCTTGCGGCGGTCACTTCTCGGGTCAACTCACCGGGCAAAAAATACTTAGAGCGGGCTACTTTTGGCCTACACTATTTAAGGACGCCCATGACTATGTAAGGAAATGCGACGCTTGCCAACGGTATGCCCGAAACGACCTTAGAATGGAGATGCCTTTACATGTATCATTACCCTTAATTCCTTTCGAAAAATGGGGCATCGACTATGTGGGTGAGGTCCATCCCCAATCTTCAAAAGGAATGAAATATATTGTGGTGGCAACCGAGTACCTCACCAAGTGGGCGGAAGCCAAAGCGGTGAAGACCGACACGGCGGAACACGCGGCAACATTTATGTACGAAAACATAATTTCGCGGTTCGGGGTGCCGAAGATCCTAGTAAGCGATAGGGGTACTCACTTTTTGAATGACTTGATTCGAGAGATGACAGAGAAATTTAAAATTGATCACCGGAAGACTACTCCCTACCACCCACAAACCAATGGACAAACGGAAAGGGTTAACGGAATTTTGGTGAGTATACTACGCAAGACGGTTATAGACTCGAAGCGGGATTGGGATACGAAACTAACGGCGGCACTTTGGGCATACCGTACAACCTATAAGGTAACTACGCGTGCTACACCATTTTCCTTAGTCTATGGTCTTGAAGCGACACTACCAATCGAATATGAAGTCGAGTCACTTAGGGTGGCCGTGAGTACGAGACTTACCGAAAGTCAATCCTTACGAAATCGACTAACCGATTTGGAAGCACTTGACGAAGGGAGGAGAATGGCGGCTCAACATATTGAGGCAATCCAAAGAAGGAGAAAGATTACTTTTGACAAACGACATAAGAGAAGGGCCCTAACACCGGGAATGATGGTCATGATTCAAGACGCACGAAAGCTTGAATTTCCGGCGAAATTCGATGCGGTATGGTTAGGACCTTACCTTGTCTATGAGGTCTTTCCTAATAATTCAATTCAATTGGAAACGTTGAATGGTGAGTTCTTTCCTACCCGTACATCGGGAAGTAGATGTAAGGAGTACCGAGCTTGACTAGGCAACTTACCCTTGGAGCAAGAGATGTTTGGATTCATCCCCCGATGGTCGCCAATTATGTGAGCCCAAAAGGGTGCCCACATTTAGTCTTAGACCCTTGAAACGTTAGTTGATGCACTTTGAAGTAGCATGTTACTTCACAAAAATATAAAAAGAGTGAAATGTTAGTCTTAGAAGTACCATGTTGTAAGAGGCTAGGATGTGAGTTGTTATTGTGTTTTTACCTTCGGAAGGATTTAAGTGAATGAGGATAGGTAAGGAGAACTTGGATTGAGTAGTTAGTGAGTAGGCTAGTACAAATGGATGGAGACAACCAAAGTGACTCAAGAGGCAAGTGCATTCGAATTGGGATGAATGGAGGATCACATGGAGCGCACAAGTGGACCACCTCATCATGGCCACTTAATGGGGAAGGTCCAAGGAAGAATGCAAGGTGGAGGATAAGCAAATTCTCAAAGCACCAATCAAATCACGAGTTAAGCATCGTGGTTTGAATTAAGTGGTGAGCAACGATTTGGGAAAGTAAGGGGAGAAAGTTATGGCGGCGGAAAGCGAAGGAGGCTAAGTTTGGGTTGAAGCATCCCAAGTTTGGTAAAGTGTGGTAGGTAGAAAGCCAAGGCTAGTTAAATGTTCGAATTAGGATCCTTGTTGATCATTTGAGGGAGGAAGGCTTAGAAGATAGGATTGGCGCCTACTAAGTAGGAGGAAATCTCAAGGGCTTATCGTGAGCCTTGAGGGTGCTCACCCCCTCAAGCTTACTATATAATCCCTCATTCTTCCCTCACTCATCCTCTCTTTCCTTTGTGCTCCAAGGCACCCCACGAGTTATAAGTGTGGGTGTGGGAAGCCATATTGGAGCACATGTGTGTGCTTAGTTTTTAGTTTGAGAGCCAAGGCTTGTTAGCCTTGAAGAGGGCTTGACCTCTTGGTAGAATTAGTGTTGACGTGAAGGATTTTAAAGTTAATTCATGATTCCAATTTGTGGTACTTAAAGTTCATGTTTTGAATACACGTGGTTGCAAGTTCCATGTTTAAGAGTTGAGCACTTGAGGTTGTGATGAGTGCAAAAATATACTTGTGTGGATTAGTTAGTCTTAGTGAAGTTAGAAAATTCTCTCTCCCCCTCTCCTCTCTAGGATTTTAGGATTTTAGGATTAGAGAAGAATTGTGTGATTAGAAAGGGGTTGTTAGTAGAATTAGGAAAATTAGGTAGGAAGATTAGTTAAGGGCTTGAATAATTAGTGAGGTAGTTGGGGATTACAACTACAAAGTTGTGGGTTCATGAAGGAGCTGGGTTTATGAAGGAGCTGGGTTTGTTTAGTTAGAAAGTAAAGAGCTGGGTTTATGAAGGAGCTGGGTTTATTTAGTTAGAAGCTAAGGAGTTGGGTTCATGAAGGAGTTGGGTTTATGAAGGAGCTAGTTAAATCCAAGACCACTTGAAGGGTGAACCTTGCACTATGGACTCATCCAAGTCCAAATCCAATACCGCGGAGGAATGTGAGCCCAAACCCACTACTCGGACTACGGACGCTTAAGGGTGGGGGGTTTGGCCTCACAGTAGGTCTGACCTTGAACTCTCTCACTCGGCACTAATATTCCTTTCATTGTCACTCGGAGAGTAATTGTACTTGGGGAATACCCAGTTTTCTAAGTGATGAAACTCTGCCTCACTCAGGCTCATAATCTGAAACTGTTTCACTCATGTTGATCTCTGTCAATCCTAACACTCAAATTGGTAAACTCCTCGAATAAGGAAGAATTATGAGATTTACTTTGGAAATGAGAGAGGTTATGGAGAAGAAAAATTCACTAAGTGTTCTGAGTTCTCTCAAGAATATCTAGTTGATTATTACTTGCTACTTTCTTGTAGGGCCTCACTTTTCCATTTTTCTCTCTGGAGTACTAACATTCTTGATGAGGTCACTCATGGAAAGCTAGGGAAGATCTATCAACTAGATTTGGTTCAATTATGCTCTAATTGATTACTCCATTGGGAAAATGTCCTCCAAGGAGTTGCCTTGTGTCGCACATTTGTGGCTACACACACAAGTGGTTAGGTTTGATAACAAATGTAATCACTTATGTGGTAAAACACCAAATATAATCACTTTTGATATATCGTGCATTAACTATGTGTAGTGATTATTCTTACCAGCGGAATGGTTTTCCGTGAAGAAATGTCCACGCTTGGTTGTTGAATGATCTTGTATACTTTCACTGTGGTATTGTTTGGCATCATTCCACAAACTAGTTAGTTTTATTTTTATCCATAATGGCTTAGATTTGCCAAGGTCAATTTGGGGTTCCTATCTTTAGGGTAACCACCAGATTGAAATAGAGATAATAAGTTAATCATATATTGGTATATATAGGTAATTCATACACCATTAAGAAATTAAGTTAGAGTGTTAGTTTTTTCAATTTTTTGTTTTTTTTTTTTTTGTTTTTTTAATTTTCATAAAACCTCTCCCCCCTCTTAAGATTGGTAACTGACCTCAGTTACCTACGATACACCTTAAGGCGATTGCCATTAAGGCGAGTAGGGAGAACATTGCCTTCAAAATCTTCCAAGTCGAAAGAACCATTTTCATAAATGATTTTAACTTTATAGGGACCGAGCCAATGTAATCGAAATTTCCCTGGAAATTTTTGAAAGCGGCTATCATAAAGCAATACCAAATCTGTGGGTCCTATTTTCTTATCTTTCATTTTGCTATCATAATAGGATTTACGCCACTTTTGAATAGCTGCGGTATTTAGATAGGCTTGGCTACGCAGTTCATCTAGTTTTTCCAAGAGGTTAATCCGTGCCTCTAAGGATTCCGCCTCTCCTAAACGTTCATTTATGGCAATCCTTAGCGATGGTATTTCTAGTTCAATGGGAAGGATTGCCTCTTGACCATAGACCAATTGAAAAGGGGTAAACTTGGTTGTGACTTTATACGCCGTACGATAGGCCCATAATGCGTCAATCAATTTAGAATCCCAATCAGTCATGGAGCCTTGTACTGTTTTGGTTATGATTTTACAAAGAATCCCATTTGTCTTTTCGGTTTGGCCATTAGCTCGTGGGTGATAGGGTGTAGTCAATCGATGTTTAATTTTAAATTTTGTTGTTAATTCGGCAATTACATCATTAACAAAATGCGTACCCCTATCACTTACTAACTCCTTAGGGCAACCAAAACGAGACATAATGTTTTCACGTAGAAATTTAGCAACCACGACTTTGTCATTAGTTTTAGTGGCCTCAGCTTCGGCCCACTTGGTGACATAGTCGGTAGCTACCAAAATATACCGATATCGTCCATGTCGACTAGGAGGGTTTATGGGACCTACAAAGTCGATACCCCATTTTTCAAAAGGTGCTAAAGCTAAAATTGGGGTCAAAGGCATTGCGGAGGAAGCGGTGGGTTTGCCGATTCGTTGGCACATATCACACTGCCTTGTATATGTAGTGCAATCCGCAAATAGTGTAAGCCACCAATATCCAGATTGCAATATTTTGCGTGCAGTGACATCACCAGCAAAATGACCACCAGCAGGATTATCGTGACATTCTTTTAAAATTTGCGGAATTTCAGAGTTTGTCACACATCTTCTAAGAATACCATCTTTTCCTTGTTTATATAAGGTATTGGCTATGATGGTATAAGGTCCTGCCTTGTATGCCAAACGTTGTTTTTGCTTGTCATTATAGTCCTCCGGAAATGTGTTGCTTTGTAAATAATTAATTATTTCAGCATATTCTGGGGGTATAACATCAATGAAAAACAATTGGGCATCTGGAAAGGAATCATCAATAGGTTCATCCCCTAATTCTTCATTTAGACGAGACAAATGATCCGCATTGGCATGACTCTTACCTGGTCTGACTTCAACTGTGAAGTTAAACTCTTGTAAGAGTAATACCCAACGGGCCATACGACCACTCAATTGAGGTTTATTAACCATGTATTTTAATGCATCATGATCGACATGGAAAACCACTTTATTTCCCAATAAATAATGTCTGAATTTTTGGACAGAAAAGATCATGCCTAATCCCTCTCTTTCCGTCACAGAATAATTCTTTTCAGCTTGAACCAGTTGACGACTTGCAAAATATATTGGATGGTCATGTCCTTTGTCATCCTTTTGACTAAGGACTGATCCTATTGCCACATTGGAAGCATCTACATATATGTGGAAATCCTTCTCCCAATTTGGGGAGATTAGGACCGGAGCTGTCACCAATTTACGTTTTAAAGTATTGAAGGCATTAGTGCAGGCTGAGGTCCACACGGGGGGCGAGTCTGTTTTCTTTAACAATTCAGTTAAGGGCATGGCTATAGTGGCATACCTGTAAATGAACCGTCGGTAATAGCCAGTATGACCTAAGAATCCTTTCACCTCTGTGACAGTGGTGGGGATGGGTAAGGCCGCAATCGCGGATACCTTATCTGGATCTGTTGCTATACCTCTCTCGGACACAATATGACCAACAAGTTTCCCAAAGGGTACTAGGAATGCTGATTTAGCAGTGTTGATGGAAATACCGAATTCCATGCATTTATCAAAACATTTTTGCAAGTAATCAGCATGTTGTTCCATTGTTCCAAATACTGCGAAATCATCCAAGAATATTTCCATGAATTTGCGTAAATATTCTTGGAAGGCTTCAGTCATAACCCTTTGAAAGGTTGCGGGTGCATTACATAATCCGAAAGGCATGACAATATAGGCAAAGGTTCCCCAATCAGTAGTGAAGGTTGTGTACCAACGGTGGGGCTTATAAATTTGGATTTGATTATATCCTGAAAATCCATCCATAAAAGAATATATCTTATGACCCGCTACCGCATCCAACATAGTGTCCGTAAAAGGAAGTGGAAAGTAATCCTTTCTTGTGACACTATTTAGTTTGCGGAAATCTTGGCAAATTCTCAGTTTGCCATTTTTCTTGGGTACCACCACAATTGGAGAGACCCATTCACTGAATGGTACTTTATAAATGAATCCAGCTTCTAATAATTTATCAATTTCCTCTTTAACTAATAAAGAGTATTTGGGGTTCATTCTGTATTGCCTCTGTCTTACGGGTGGAACACCTTCTTCCAACACAATCTTGTGTTCACAAACTTCCGGTGGTACACCTCGTAAGTCTTTATAAGTCCATGCAAATACTTGTATATTTCTTTTAAAGAAATTATACCAATATTTCCATTCAGTGTTAGAAATTTTCTCATAAATTTTGATAATTTTAGGGACTTCCTCTGTGCCTAAATTCATCTCTTTACACACATCCTTAGCTACATAGCTCTTGATTGGAGTTTGGGATGAAAACATAGCATCTTCCCAGTCCTCTTCAAAAGTTGGGGCTAGTTCAGTCTTTTTCTCCGTAAAATTATTTTCCTGTCCGAGGGGTTGGGATTGATGGTCCATCTCAGGGGCAATTGTGGTAACAATGTTACAAACAGATTTTTGCCACTGGAGAATTGCATCATCCGAATCCCCCTGGTCCAAAGGAAAATAATACTCTCCCATTCCTAGTGAGACAGATTGAGCTTGATGACTTTTAACATTATGTATAAGCTCACTAGGTTCGTCGTCAGTATCGGATTCTGAACCATCTGAAGAGAATTCCGTACCATCATCTTGGGTTTCCCCTTGATAGTGGGTAGGGAATAATGGTAATACCATTTTCTCTGAACCTCTCCCTAAGGTCAGAGTTCCTTTGCCCCAATCTTCTTTGGCTTGGGCAAGGATTAACCATGGGCGCCCTAGGATGCCAGGTATGGATTGAACTGCATCCGAGGTTCGGAAAATGATAAAATCAATCTTGTATTCTTTCCCAGCAATTATTACTGACACTTGGGATAATTCCCCTAATGGCTTGGTGCGGGTGTGGTCCGCCATTTTAAGAATAATGGGGGTGGGGTTCATTTTGGTTATACCTAATTCATTTAATGTTTCCACACTCATTAGGTTAACACTCGACCCTGTATCTACTTGAAAACCGGGTATTAACACACCGTCAATAATAACATCTACTGCTGGGGCTCCTGGGTCTTTACTCAGGGTAACATCATGTATTTCCATAGTTTTGGGTTTCTTCCTAATCATAGATGAACTTAAGCGACTCCTACAATGAGGAGCTATGGCTAACAACTGTCTCATAGTGATTTGAGGTTTTATATTATCCAAGTCATTTATAATATCATAGTGTTGTAGCCCATTAGCTAATTCCATCACTTGGGTTCGTCGAGACACAGATTTCTTATTCACATTACCGGGGGTCAACACCCTATGAATAGGGAACTTGGTTTTCCCTTGATTAGGAATTAATGAGACAGTTGGTAACTCTGTCCGTCTTACCAGGTGTGGAGTCTTGACTGGTAGGGATGAAGGTGATGGCGTCATTACCGGTATGGGTTGTACTACCATTGGGGTTGGTGCAACCGGTACCGGGACATTGTTCCGTGAAGAGTGCGGATGTATAAGAGGATCCAAAATAGTTGGGTTATTCGAATCTAGATTGGTTTGAGACTCGTACGAAAGACTCTTATCATCACTGTTGTCATCGGGGACCGGTAAGGGTTCAATTCTGCTTTTAGAACGGGTAGTGACCGCATTCACTTTGGATTCAGGACATGAGGTAAACGGGTGGATCATATGTTGAATATGATTTACATTCCTCGATCCACCATCCTCATTCTCTTCTTGAATCCGGACGTGTTTCCCTTTCTTCCAATCTTTATCATCGGATGGGTAATCCTTTTTAGGATTAGGACACTCGTCTGTAGGATGACCAGCGGTTTTACAATTTCCGCATAATGGTACATAATCCTGAGATTTCCTGGGATTAGGACATTCGTTGGCATAATGTCCTAATTCCTGGCACCTGAAACAAACGGGTATTTTCCTTTTATCCGAATAATTTGCATTATAATTTCGGGTGTTAGGATTGTGTGGTGGTCCGTTCCAGTTGGGGGGTCCATTGGTCTTACCCCAACTAGGGCGGTTCGGGAAATCAATGGGTATCGGTCGTTTATTAAAATTTCTCCTCGGGTTGTAGTTAGAATTTGGTCCTGGCCCCGATCTTTCCTCTTGCCAAGGACGATTCCTGTTATCCTCAATTTGATTAACATGTCGTTGGGGTTTCAAATTCCAACATTCATTTACAGAGTGATTACCCCCACAATATGTGCATCTAATTCGGATGCCTTGGGGGGTAGGACACTCGGTAGCTGTATGTCCATGTCCCTTACAATTCGTACACCACACATTAGTTCGCTCATTAGTGGCTGGAGCGCGTTTTGGCGCTCCTTTCATGACCTTAACTGACAATTCTGTCAGTTGTTTTGTTAAGTTCATGATAGCATCCTCATGTTTGGCTATGGTAGGATCATGAGATGAGGATGTCGTCACTACTGGATTAGAAAAGACGGGAGTGGTGAATGTACTAGAAGGGTGGCCATCTATTATATAATGTTGATTTTGATTCGCTACAGGGAAAGTTCCCCTATGAGAAGGTATAGGATTATTTGAGTAAGTGTTGTCAGTATAGACGACCAAATCATCTTCCACACGACACTCCTCCCAAATTTTGGCACGGGCGTATGCTTGCGCATAGGTCGCCGTGCCACCTTCCTTTACATAGGTTTTTAACTCTATTGGGTATAAGCCTCCAATAAAAATACTCATAAGGAAATTGTCAGGTATTTGATGGACTCCCATACGTTGCAGGATATCTTGCATCCGCCCGTAATAGTTGTCCACCCGTTCATTTATACCCATCCTTATGGTTCGTAATTTTTCTTTTAGACTATTGGCAAATCCCAAAGGCCTAAAATGGTCAAGGAAGGCAGTCTTTAGTGCATTCCAGTCTGCAAACGCAGGCTGTCTTAAGTACCATGCGAAGGCCTCTTCCTGCAAAGAGGCGGCAAAGACCTCTGGGAATTTAGCGACAGGAATACTATTTGCGCCACAAGTGAGCTCAAATTTGGCAACATGCATGTCAGGATCAGCACCCGGCCGTCCGAGAAAATAAGGGATGTGAACCACATTAGTAATACGAGGATTTGGGTTGGGTGGTAGTGGCTGCGCCATCACTTGGATTGGTGGTGTGGGTGGAGTTGGTGGTGTTGGGGAAGTGGAAGGAGTCGACGGTGTTGACGGGGTCGATGGGGTAGATAGTTGCGTAGATTGCACAAGAGTATCTTGTGGATCTGGCAACGGATCGAGAAGATGATGGAATTCTAATGGGATCTCAGATGAGGATTCTCCAAACTCAAATTGGAGAGTTCTTGTCGGTGAGTTAGGAGAGATCTCCTCAAAACTCTCCTGTGTGGGTTGGAATTCTGATTCCGATTCTGGTTGATCCTCAGTTTCCTTTTTGGAGAGTTGGAGAATGGATTTCACCCAACTCTTCCGTCTCGCGGCTTTTTGGTTTCTAAACTCCCTTGCTAAAACCCTATCATGTCTAGCCTTATCATTTGCAGCTTTCCTAACAGCAGCAATACGCGCATGAGATCTTGCATGTGCAGGGTCCAGTATGAAAGATGCATACGTTCACGTTATTACGGAAAATATTCCTGCCTATGCTTATTTCTATGTTTTCTACCATTCAAACATAATTTCTTAAAATCAGTGATAATAATCCGTTCATTAGGGAAGATCATAAAATCGGGAATATTAACACAGACATATGGATCAAAAGCTCCATATTTAAACACTGCTTCATCCTTAGTGGTTTGACCACCATTCCAACAACCATAACCCAAATAATTAACCGGGAAGTTCACTTGTTTATGTTGGGCATAAATTAAAAATAAGAATCTCAAGTCTACCCTCAATCTAGGGTGACCTTGAAAAATAATAACTTCGTTAAAGTCCTCTCCATTTTTCCATACTTCATTCAAAATTCTTTCTTGTAGATGGAAGGGAAGAGCTAAAAACTGCTGTAAAAATCCTTTTGGATATTTGAGCCGATTCGTTCCAATATGGATTCCTACGCCCCAGAATGAAGCTTTAAACAATCTATACAGAGCTGCGAACAAATGAGGTCCAGTATAAAACCAACTCTCTACGTGATTAATCTCTGGTGGTTTGACTTCCCAGGGCCACATTGTGTACCCTCATGCTCACTTACAAGAGAAATAGAAATTTCTCCAAATTTTAACAAACTTACTAAGTCAAGTTCTTTAGTTTAATTGACATTTTATAGTTATTGGAATTTATGATAATAGTTTATAACTTATTGTTAGATTCCCTTTTTATATTTTGTCAATTAGTTCTTTAGTTGCTTAGTGTTTGTGATTTTAGTGTTTGCTATCAATGCTTAGGATCTAGATTCTGACGACCGTAGCCTTCCCCGGCAGCGGCGCCAAAATGTAGATAGGTTTTTTACTTGGGTTCAATCTTAAACAAAACCCCAGGGAAGACTAAATGAATGTCAGTTGTGTAATCTAGATATCACTCCTAAGTTCCTTGATAGTTCCTTTTAATTATTTGTGAGTTTTAGATACAAAAATAACCAGGAAAAACCTTGTTTAGGATGTGGGATTCGGGTAAAAAGTGATTGGATAAGTGGTTTTGTGGTTTTAGGGTCCCTCAATTCAGTACATGCAAAATGCAGTCACTCCCTCACACAATAGTCCTGTAGTGACCAATTTTGACTATCGAAGTTTCTTGCAGGGAGTCACGGCTCAACAATTGTCTTTTTCAAGTAACCAGTAACCACTTCCAACACCAGAGCCAAGGGCACTCTGGTGAATTGTATCGTCCCTCCTTAATTACCTCCAATTTAGTGTATCAAGAAATCCAGTCTCGGCCTTTCCTTAATTAATTTTCCGATTTAATGATATCAGTTTAATAATACATGGTCTTTCACACCAACTGAAGTTGGTGGCTCAAATACCATGGTTCATTCATATCCTTTAACCCATTTTTCTTTCTTTTTAGAAACTTATTTTCACAATAATGGGTTCCTTAATACCAAATTATCCCAATTTGCTTATTATGCAATAAAAAACTTATTGGATTCCTTAATACTTTAATCCTCTTAATTTAGAATTCACTTCTAGAATTAATTAGATTTTTATTTAATTTATTTTCTGATTTTACCTTAATTAAATTTCTCGGCCGCTTTCTTCCGCCAAGTGTTCAAAAACACTTTTTCAATGGGCAATTTGAAATTGTTTCATTGGTGAATTTGGTTATGCAATATGCCCTCTTGATAGTATTTAGATAATGCTGCCGTAATATTTAATTTATTAATTTAAATACTTTAAATCTCAATGAGTTTTACCTGTGGTAAAAAAACCTTCTCAGCCTCTGTAAATTTGACTTTTACAGGCTTTTACCCCTGTGCAGTGTGAATAGGGTCTTTTCTGAGCTGGTTACTTCTGGGCCACTTTGTTAATGTGAACACCTCAATGGGAGAGGGCCTGTGCTTGCGCCAAGTGTCCTCCTCTCCTTCTTCTTCTTCTCCTCTTCTTCTCCTTCCCTGCTCCTCTTTCTCTCGCAACAGGGGATCACCTTCTTCAACAAAGTGATGAATTTTAAGTGCTTGAGTAGCTCAAATTTTGTGATTACAACCTGTCTCCAAAGCGATTCAATTCCCGTCTGTGAAATTTCTTATCTGCCTTGGTAGTATCGCCAGTGCAGGGTCCAAAATTCGGCCTCGAAATTTCGGCGCTCCTATTCCAAATTCGGCGAAGGCTCTTTCAAACTTGCCGGCCTCTGCAGCTGCTCGCCTTCGATCACGGTCTTCTGGCTCGTTACCACTCCTTTAGCGAGCGCACATACAGAGCATCGGAGATTATTGCCAGGCAAAGGATTATTGGGGTGCGCTAATCAGATACGGGCAGCGGCTTATGTTTCAGACTTGAGGTAGTCTGGTGTGGGATTTGCTACTGGTCCTACCGAAGATCCTTTCTCCGGCAGGAAAGATTTCGTGGCGGCTGCACAAACACTGCAGTTACAGCATAGAGGTTTAAGAGAAGCCGAGGAGCCCGGCAATCGCAGCACATCCAGACTCTGAAATTTTCGGCACCCCAGGATTTTTTATTTTTTATTTTTTTTTCCGCAGCCGGAGCTCCTGTTCACTTTTGTGTCTCCGCTAAGATGATTGCTGCAATTCGATCGTCAAATTGCTGAGGCCGAATGTCAATGATGGACAAAGGCTTTGTTTGAGAGGGAGATAATTCAGACAACCAGCAATTACTCCAGAATCGTTGGACATGGTAAACTTGGTGGCATAATTAGGTCTCAGAGAATTCGCCACAACGATTCACAACCACACCAATTTGACACACAAGTGTTCACAAACAACAGGGCTTCACACCCTCCTTAATTCAATGATATAATAGTCAAATTTTATTGATATACTTAATTTCAATACGAATATGCTCTCTTCCCGAGAGACTTAACACATGATTCTCTTTTAAGAACAACACTAGAATTGCTCTCTTCCCGAGAGTCAAGAAAATCCAAAATTGCTTACAATTCTTCTCAACAAAAATATATATGCATGTCCGAACAACGAGAGAGAGAGAGGTATATCTCTCCTCGTACCTAATCAAGGGAGGTTCGGGGTTCGGATAGGTTTGGTAGCCCGAACCTATCCGGAAAGTCTTTTGGACTTTACTAATAAATAATTTAGTCACTAATTTACTACTTTTGCCTTTTTAGCCTTAGCTAGTAACTTTTAGCTTTTTTGGTCATTTTTGTCACTATTTGTCTAACTATTTCCCTAACCTAGCCTAGGCCGAGCCCTATTTAACCCTAAATTAGGGTTTTGGTCACTATAAAGGCAAAAATTTGGACGACACATGGTATGGGGGTTTTTGCCACTTTTGATGTCTATTAAGTGTAGCCTTTCCAGGACTAGGCTATGAGGTATGTAGTTGTTTTCAAGCAACACGTGCCATATACGAACTCAAAATGACCTTTTTATTTTTTTATTTTTTACAAAGACAATAAATGAGGGCCTTCAATTCTTAGCCTCGGCTTGCAATTTATTGCCAAACACACACACTCATGAAAAGAGAGTCACACATGTATGTTGTGGAACGAGTTTGGTACCTTTGAACGCCACCCATTCAATTGCATGAGGTGAAATTCAAAACTCCATATAGGAAAACGAGGCAATAAATGAGGGCTTTCAATTCTTAGCCTCGGCTTGCAATTTATTGCCAAACACACACACTCATGAAAAGAGAGTCACACATGTATGTTGTGGAATGAGTTTGGTACCTTCGAACGCCACCCATTCAATTGGATGAGGTGAAATCCAAAACTTTATAAAGGAAAATTTCCCACCGGCACTTCTTGATAATGTTGACTATTTGATTATTGTTGTTGGGGCTTTTGGGCCACTTTTGATGCCTATTAAGTGTAGCCTTTGGTATTAGGCTATGAGGCACGACTTCGTTCTCAAGCAACACCTACAATTTTTGGAAACTCAAAACGTCCTAAACTCTTTCACAAAGGCAATCAATAAGGCCCCTTCAATTTTTTTAGCTCCGGCTTGCAATATAACACATGGACGTACCTGCTCATTAAAAGTTGTGGAGAAAGAGTTATGTACCTTCGAATTGTCTTTCCTTACTCTATTCTAGTGGATCATGCGGGCCCCACATCTCAAACTCAAAAGCATTCATTTTTGCCCACTTCTTGATGATCTTGATTATGTGCCAATTGTCGTCGGGGCTTTTTCCTTTTGATATCTAAGTGTAGCCCTTGGTACTACTAGCCTATGAGATATATGTCCTCGTCTTCAACACAACACCTACAATTCTAGGGGTTAATAAGGATGGCCTAAAAGCTCTCGCAAGAGCAATGAATGAGGACCTTTAATTTGGTTTCTTAGCCTCCAACGCATGTTGGGAAGGGTTCATGAGAAAAGTGCTTGATCATCATGCAATGTGGCGAAGAGAAAAAAGGGCAACCAATGTGATGATTACATACTTCCGACTTATCGCTCCATGTGGCACTAAAAGACCATGCAACACAAGTCTACACTAAATGTTGTATTTAGTGTCATATGGTGTTTCATGTCACTATGGTCACTTTTCTAAAGACACTTTTTGAAAGAATAAGCTTACAAATATTGTCATCCCAACTTATTTTAGTTCATCCACTTTTGCAACTAACATTGCACGCTAGGTTGACCAAATTTGGCAGAGTTTTTCTTAGATCTAGATTTGAACTCCGTGTCCCAATCTTGGATGTTTGGTCTTGTAAGTGTGTGAAGCTGGAATTGCACTGCTGAACACTGAAGCAGCTAAGGGCCACTTCACACACGAGACTGAGAGCCCGTGACCATTACACTTCAAGCACTCTCATTGGTGGAAGAGGCGGAGCAGGTCCAAGTTCGCTTCACACTATGCTTGAGAGATCAATGGAGAATGTGAATGCAAGATGGATGTAAAGTCTACATGGATTCCTACATGGCATCAAATGGACCATGTCTCATGGTCACTTGGTCTATTTTCAAAAACCACTTCTTGGAGGTAGGCCCAACACAAAACCGGGAGACCATGGCACTCCGAATGTTCACAATCATTGATTTATACTATTTTATCATGTGTGAGGACCATGCATGAATAGAAATTCATTGAAATAGCATTTGGTTGAGCGCCCGGTCACATATGACTTCACACTACACTTGAGGATCCATGACCGCACTACATGATTCTGAAGGTGTATTGGGACGGCCTTTGGACACTTTGTTTTGGGCTCTCACAATCATGTGGTCACGGCTCTTGGCTCGTGTGTGAAGTGGCCCTAAGAATCACACATGGTCACGACCCAGGTAGTTCGCACTTAGCACAAAACAAATCATTCAAACCACGAAGTTGCCCCTGCATACAAGATTGAAAGGACGCCAACACAAGCATCGCCCTTGGCGACAACTCTTCATTACACCTACACTTGCGGCAACCAAGACAAACAAATTTGTCTTCTAATCATCCCTTTCATTTCCACAATTGTTGCATTTGTTTTGTCATCCTTGTTTTGAATTTGCTTACAATCCTTATTCATTTTCGATCCAGTAATGTGCAATGCTATAAACCTAACACTAGAGTACTGAACTTGCATGGAGAATTAGATTGTTATGTCACAGACGCTGCCTCCAGCACTGTGAAGCCGCCTTGTGGAGATCCTCATGCAAACCGAACTCCAAGGCAATGCCAAGCCAAACCCTGGCCACCACACCAATTACATGCAAAGGTGAGCTCCTACACCTTCTCCTTTAGGGTGTACCTATTGAGAGATCGTATGTTGTTAAAATTGATACCTTGCAAAGCCCTAAGCCTACCAGGCTGTAGGAAAGGAATAACTAGAAAACTACACAACAAACCAACATTAAGAAACACAACAACTAACCTTAATAACAATACATTTGCAAAGTTGGGTAGTATGTGCACTGGTGAAACGTAGGAAATCATGGGACAACTAGGACATTTTGTAAGTAGAGCTATACTCCTAGACACAACATCGAACATGGAGGTGGACAACAATTTGTCACCGGGTGCAACCATGAAGGTAGACCAAACGATCTCACTGAAGAGGACCACCCCAGATGGAACTGTCTAAACCAGCAAAAAAGACCGGGTAAGCCCCAATGCCAAACCCCCTACAATGCACATGCATGCACCCTAAACCCTAAACCCTCTGCATGGGCTTCAACGAAATGAAGCATCTTGCCATAGATGGAAATATGCCCATATGCACAATGCATGGAGCACTGCAAGACTTGATACAAGGCTATAGGGAAAGCGAAGCTTGGGAGGAGATGTTTCCGATCCAAGAGTCTCCCAAATGTTGTGGCCTTCATCACAAGACCCCACAATGTTAATTCAACACGGCAATATCACGCAAATTCCATCAGAAGTGGAAGTAAAGCTCACTACAAGACTCTCTTTGGACTTCTAGATTAATCTACACCTTGAGCGACCACACAAGGCATTTTAACATGATCACGTCCTAGACATCATCACAAAAATATTCAAAGAAATGGGGGTTCCGCTAGGCAAGGGCCTAGACACCCTATTGTGGTAATGTGCAAGAACAACAAAAGTAAAGACGAGCCTCGCCAATGGGTTGGCATCACCAAGGTCCACCTACTAAACCCAACCATAGACGCCATCTATCTTCTCAAAGGATGAAGACTCTTAGTACTACAACTCAACAACACAACTCACTTGGCCACAACTGCCAAAGTTTTTGATTCTACGGCAAAAAGAGACCTAATGTCCGTCAATTTTCAAAGCGAAACCTTGAGACATATCGGAGCCTACACACTATTTTGTGACATCTTCGAGGATAGTTTCCTCCGAAAGTTGGACTTCGAAATAACCCAAGTCCAAAAAATCACAAACACATAATACGCATGGATCGTGGCACCAACACCCAATCAGGTTGAGAATATATGTCTCCAACACATATGCATCCAAAATGAGGTCATTCACACCACCGGAAACTACAACGACAAACCTCACAAACAAGCCCTCACTAAAGACCAAAACAACACGACGCAACTACCTCAAGTTGGTGATATACAACTTCCCACCAACAAAGTCCATTTCCACAATCTCAGCAACCCTAACGGAACACATGGGCGCAGACAAGGTAAGTGACCTCTACTTCCACAATGCAAATGTAAAAATAGTATACAGTGTGTTGAAATTGATACATACAAAAAAACATGTAGACATGAACGTTTTACTCCTTGGTAAATACGTGGAATTCACGCTACATCCCAAAAGCCTCGCAGGAGCAGCCCCGCTATCACAAGACACCATTGCCCAGTTCAACAACAAACTAGAGAAATTTTCTCACGAAAGGAGAAATTTTAGCCATCATCAACTTCAAACTAGAGAAAGGCAACAAGAAACGTAAAACCACCATTCAAAAGGAGCTCCTCTTAATCAAGGAAAACACCATCAGCAACGAAGAACCACTTACACTCATTGAAACAGAAATTGAAGTCAACAATGAAAACTCAAAGTTGGAGAGAGAGAGGAAGAATTGCTCTCTTGGAAAGAGATGGCCGTCGTAGAATCAAATGCATACACACTAGAGCTTCATGACCACCTCAAGGAAGAGATGAAGAATATTCAAGAATCACTCACAAGAGCCCTAGCAGGACTCCAGAAAATCACAATCCACACCAAGCCCACAAGAGTGCAGTTGGGGAATCCCAGCATATAAACAAGACTTTGCAGGTAAATCTTTGCTCGAAAATTAGGTATGTTGTAGCCACTCCCCGCTTCAAAATCACTCACTTCGCCGGACAAATATTGATGTTGACGCAAGCAGACAGAAAAAACCACCCAGGAAATCCTACAAACTACAATCCTGAAGAAGAAGAAGAGGTCGGAGCACCTAATACACGGCCGGGAGTCTTCTTACTCGAGATCATAACCACTTACCAAGTTGCCACATATCATCCTCACAAAAATGTAACAAACTAGTATTTCTAAATACCACATTTCCTTCTGAAACACTGAATACCTGCACAAATCAATCATACAAAAGACTTCCTCTCAACAACAAAAGAAAAAAATCTATACACAAAAACCCAAACCAAAAGACAAACAAACATAACATTATTTAGATCCATAACAGTGTTATGTGGGATTGACAGTATTCCACGTAATATTCTTGGATATTCCCCACATTCAGACTGAATATCAATGCCCCGTACAAATAAAAAAATTACATACTCAACCTTACTAACAACCCAATCTTTAACAAATGGTGAGTCGCACGAGTGCACTGCCCTAGTACCCTCTTGCGCAAGTGGGCAGTTATAGTTGATTGACTAACCAAGACCAAACTATGGCTCATTTTGGAGGCCTCTTTATATCAACAGTCACTTGCAATGGGACTCTGAATGAAGAGTGAGTTACTAACACCATATGTGGTTGATTTTAGTTGGTTGCCAAACTTTGGATCGATTCAAAGACCACCCCTAGGTCTCTTCCCACATCGCAAAGCCAATACGAACACAATAACAATATCACACCAAAAATCGAAATACCATGAAACTCAAAACTACAAATTGCACACACTCACATACATTCAAGAACAACAAACTCCACCGTTACCAAATCTTTTAGGCATCCCACATTTTGACAATCAAAAGGGGCCACTTACTTGAAAAGTATTTTCATATCTACCCGAGCAACATCTCACCAAAGCACTAAGATGCAATGACCCTCTAATTGAATACATACACCCTCCGCCAATACCAAATACCCATGCAATACCTATGGCTAGCCAATAATCACACCTTGTAACTGGGAATGCATCATCACTTAACATGGCCATCCTTGCATCCAAGACCGTGCAATAAACACACAAACACCCCCAACAATCATCTTCATACAAGAAACCAAACTAACAACCACAAAATCCATAAAACTAACACAAGGATTATTCCCACAACATAAACTATATTTTAATAATACACATAATCTTACATGGATCATGCATCAAAGAATGACATATGTAGGCCCCAAAGGAGGTATACTCACACAAATTCACAATAATTATGCATTCCCCAACAATGTTTCCAAAAGTTACCTACTCCGGCTGACATATCACTGTTTCTCTAGATAATCCGAATTGCAAATCAACCACTTCAACCATGGTTAATGATAAATATGTATATGCCATCACGCGAGGAGGACCTACCCCTCATACCTACCATACAAACCACCATAATAGACCAAAAAAACACTCACCCTGACCACGCGTATAAACTAGGTGGAGACTTCAATCGTGATATTTCTTTAATTTGTAGACAAAATGACCAACACACAACACCGCCACAACTTGAAGGTTACCAATGGAGAACCTTCAGAAAGATTTAATTAATTTTTTTAAATAAAAAATAAAAATAAAATCTTGGACTTTTATACATCCCAACGAACGCAAATTTCTCAGGTAGGGCGGACATAACTATACAAAAAACAACTTAACTGATAGTTTCTTCATCATAACCCCAAATAACAACCACTATATGTTAGCCACAAACATTAATATCAACCTCAAATTAATTCACCTACCAATACACCTCTACATCCCACCAAACACACTACTTGCAAGGTCAACCCCCTTTTGTCTGATCCATTCCTTAAAATAATCAATCATATACCAAAAGAAAACCTTGAAACCTTCCACATACAATTCTTTGAGGCAAATACGACACCAATAAATGAGCTACACAACTATTAGAAGAAAAATGATCAACTCACACCAAAACAATAGCAAACAATATTTTCATCCTTAGACTCCCTCATTTCCAACATCTCAGCCAAGGTCCAAGAAACATTCAGCGCACCCCCCATTTAAACACTCCCAAACATATTAGCCAAACAAGGTGGATACCTTCCAAAACAAACCACAACAAATTTGGAGAAAACACCTTACAACATACCACCTAATTAGGAAAACTCTCTCTCTCTCTCTCTCTCTATATATATATATATATAATTTAAAATGATCAAAACTAGATAAACCATCCCATACTACAAGAAATACGTACACATATAAATCATACACCACCCCAAGATTACCCACTACCACATGATACATGGATACACAACACAACCAAAATAGGGGGGCACCCCAAAAAAAAAAAAAAAAAAAAAAAAAAAAAAAAAACCTACTCATAAGCAAGGAAATTTACCATGGAATATACTTTAAAACAAATTTTAGAATCCATATTCAAATACCAAAAACTATACAAGAAAAACCTTAAAAAATTAATAGGAAAGTCTTTAAAAATAATGAAACTTCCCTAGTAGATTACCTAATAGATAGACACAATATTATACTCACAAACCCAGAAGATATTGCAAAGAAATCCATGTCCAACAATCAATTATCCATAGACCAACGGTCCCAGCAATTCACTACCAACTTGACCACCCAAAACATTGCATTTGTGGCGTTAAACAATACCGATGGCATGACCTTGAGGGATATGTCATAGAGAAAATAAGGGACCCATTAATCCCACTCCACACCTACCTTGACCAAATAACATACGATATCTATCTACAAAATTTGGCCAATGGAAAAACCCAAGACCAGATAAAATCCCTAACTCCATACTGAAAGGCATGCCACCTCGCTTTCATAAACTTATATTATTCTTCACACATTGTTATGAACAATGACAAATTCCCGCATCTTGGAAAACAAGGCACGCCACACTCCTATTTAAGAAGGGCAACTCGTATCAACTCACCAACCACATGCCAATAGCCCTTGCCAACATAATAAACAAACTATTCACTATTCAATTACTATCTCTACATATGGCGAATGGCACCAAATCCTACATGACAACAAAGAAGGGTCTAGAATGGAAAGATGCACTTCACGCCAGTTACAAACCCTAATAACAACATTGGAAGATGCTAGATTCACAAATCAAGATATTTGTATACTATATATAGATCTCAAAAATGCCTTTGGCTCCATTGGCCACGCTAGATTCCTTGCTATCATGGAAGATCTTGGCTACCAAAAGATACCGTAGCCTTAGTAGGGAAAATCTATTCACAGTACACCATCACATTCATCAATGAATATTTCAGCAAAACACAACCAATCCCAATACAAAGAGGAGCCATACAAGGAGATACACTAAGTACGCATCTCTTTATTATCTTTCTTGAACCACTCCTCAGATGGTTGTAGAGAAGAAACAATGGATATTCTTTCAAAACCTCACACACCAAAATAAACTCTACAACCTATGCAAACGATTTAACCATTATTTGTAATAAGTTGAATATAACTAAACAAACTCAATAAATATTGTGAATGGGTAGGGATGGACCTGGGCATCCCTAAATGCGCAATCACTGGCTACCAAAATAAATCAAAACTAAATTCTCAAGCCTTCAAAACACATGTGTGAACCGCAAATATTAACTTTGGGAACAAACTAGTACATGTACTCGATCAATAGGAACCATATGTATTATCTTGGAATTAATCTAGTTCTTGGACTACAATGAAGAATGCATACATCAAATGCATTGGCGAACAACTTATCAATGCCCTCAACAACAAAGGTACACTCAGAAGAATATATAAAGGACCAATCCAATACATACTTGCTAGGTACAGAAGGGCACAAAACCTAACACACATATCCAATCATGATTGTACAAGGTCGCCAATCACCATAATCTTGTTCCTACTTAAAAAAAAGGCTGGTGGGCCCGCCTAAGAAGATCACTGGACAATTTCCTCCTCCCCACGCCATTAGAAATGCAATGGATGCTCAAGCAAAAAATATAGCAATGCTAACGCCAACACTATCTCTAAAATACTTGCATTGATCAATACTACACAATATATTTGAACTCAAATACATAACACTCCTCAATGGAACAAACTTAATGACTAATGATGAATTTAACATTACTATAACACACATGCTAAACAAACGAACAAACAAACAAACCCAACAAAGAAAAGAAAAGAAAAGAAAAGAAGCACTAGATAACGCCAAAACACTCTTTTGTATACAATCATGGCACAACCAATGTATTGATTCATCCCTAATACAGATGGCACCAAACACCTTGAAAAATGAATATTGTTCTCCCTCTTTAGTATGACACGTTTGGGAAACGCAAAAAATGTCATATTATCGAGGTGTCGTCTTCTCGTTAATATGACAAATGGCATAAAATTGTCGTACTATCGAGGGAATACAAAAACATAAGCAATATGAGCTTAAAAACATATACAACGAGTTTAAGCAATATAGATTGTATGAAATGATAACTTATAACTCCAAACAAATACAAACACTCTCAAGAACTCTTGAAATAAGAGTTCAAAGATCTCTGGTGTTGCCTACCTAAGTTAGCAACTGTCATCTTATCTAAATTCCCTACTAGCTTTTGAAAACTAATAATTTCATTAACACCAAAATGTAAAGAGTTGTCTAATAAGAAATTGGACAACAATGATGCATGACGTTTAGCATCACTAAGCTTTATTGTAGGTGGAGCAACATCATCCACATTTACTGAATGCAGATCAACATTAAGATCAAAGCCTTGTGCATAGTTGATTCTCAAAGCAGCATCCACCAATTCATCAGTACTCAATTCTAGCTTAGTAATATCTTCCCCTTCCATCTGAATGTAAGATTTGATTGACATCTCATCATCACCCAATTGCAACTTTGAAATCAGAGCACCAAGTTTCTCGCATTCTATTCTTCTCCCTTTCATCAACTAGGGCAAAATCAACATTCCATGTTGCAGGTAATATACGCGCCACCCTCCAACAATTCCTGACTATTTGTGCATCCAACTCACTCCATACTTCATAACTCCACATGATAGCTTGTCTGATGTTGGGCACCACCTTCCTTAAGTCCTTCAATGTAGCATCCATCATACTGTGACAAAACCTTCGCAAAAGTTTCTTCTTGTATTGAATTTTGAAAGATGCTATTATACCTTGATCTAAAGATTGAACTACGCTTGTAACATTGGGAGGAAGGAATACCAAAGTCATGTTGCTCAATTCCAAGGTTGAAAAACCATGAGACTTACCAACTTTGGTAGAGCTAACAACATGTGAAGATGCATTATCCAAAATCATAATCACCTTTCGATTTTGGCCTTTGAACTGATTGTTGAGCTGCAAAATCCAAGCTTCAAATATATCCCCCTTCATCCAAGTTGTTTTATTTGAGTGCCACCAAACATACTCATGAGGCTGCCACCTTCCAAAACATCATGGTTGCTTAGACTTATAAATCACAAGCAACTACAACTTATCAGTCCCAGTTGAATTAATAGCAAAAGCAAGTGTTACACGCTCCTTTTGTAACTTCCGACCCTTCACCTTCTCTTGTGCTAATGTTTTATTAGGATGTGCTCTAAAATACAATCCAGTCTCATCCATGTTGTAAACATCTTCAGGCTCATAATCTGACAAAAGAATAGGAAGTTGGTTTATTGCTTGGGCAACTCCATTAGCATCACCATCACCACTTTCACTATGTAGATACACTCTGTACAATAGTGTGAGGATAATTCAATACAATGTAATCAAGACATGATCAATACTTAGTGTGGCCTTCCGGAGATAAAATGAGGACTTGCATGATCAAATAATAAAAATGAAACATATTCAATGTTTACCTTGCAATAGTGCTCCTTTTCTTGAATTTTTCCAACCAACCATTTGAAATCTTGAAGTTTTTGTACTCTTCAACCTTGATTGGATCATTTGCAAGTTTTGCCACAAAAGATTCCTGAAGAATTGCAGCCTTTCGCATGAGCATCTCATCAGTTAGTGCCCATCTTTACTTCTCACCTTTTACAAAATTAAAAAGATCAAAATTACTTGAAATAAATACAATTCCACCAAACAAAAAACAAAAAAACTTCAGGCTATGCTTAGGAGATGGAACATTCACCACACAAATCAAGAAGCGAGATTGGAGCGAGACTAGTATGGAGTACTGCAAGATTGAATTGGAGATTGTAAGATTGTATTGGAGATTGTAGAAGATTGAATTTGGTGATTGCAAGAATGCAAGAGAGTGCACAAAGATACTATTTCACCCATGTACAAGGCAACATACTAGGCAGGAGGCCACTCTAACCCTAATTATCATTAAGTTCCCAATCATAAGTGAAGTTCTCAAGTAGTTCCCAAGTGAAAATGGATGTATTCTAGATGTACATAACATGGATGAAAGGAATTTTAGCATGTATTCCCTCTTTAATATGACAAAAGGAGGTTTCTAAATGTCGTATTATCGAGTGTCATAGTCGTATAAAAGAGGGAGTTTTGAACTAAAAAGTTTGGTCGCGCAAAAATGTGTCGTAATATAGAGGGTGTCGTATAAACGAGTGTCGTACTAACGAGGTTAGACTGTAGTATGGTTGTACCAAAGATACAAATGTAGAATCCCCAGAAGCGACATCCTCAAACTCTCGCAATACACGCTTCCAAATGCAATCCTTGACCACATTACAAGTTGTTTCCAAATAACTCACCCCTAATTTTTATCACATGTAACATGTCATACCTCACTCAGACAATTCTACTCCCCATTCCCTAGAGATGTAAACTTGAAATCATTAGGAACAACCTTCGAACGGAAATGATAGGGAAATGGATATGCCCACCCACATACAAAAACAAAGCACAACAATCGCTTCATTGGGCATGCCTTGTAGCCAAAAATAACCCAAACTCTATCACAACGCTAATAACACCATATCAAAATTGGTATCACAACTTTAACCCCCATAATGGACCATTCTCAAACTCACAACTTATCACACATTTCAAAGCAGACACATTCACTTACAAAGAACCAACAATCCCACCAAAACTCAAATTAGAACCTAGAACTAAAAGTCATGCCCTTATACTCTGCACCTATCATAAAAATACACCCACCGGATGCGGTGAACATACACAACAAATGGACATTATTGCCAACACCCTACAAATTTCCACAATGTTCACACAAATTGCACCACCTACACCACTAGACACCCCTATAAACCACAATACAAAATGGTCTAAACTCATATACCCCCCTCTACCAACCATTTAAATTTTCTATACCCCACCAATTACTAGACTATAATGGTGCCTAAACCTCAAATACCCACCACAAATATGTTACTACACAAACGGATCATTCAAACCACCCAAAGAAATAACCCGAGGACACTGAAACATGAACAAGCAGGCTATGGCATCTATAGCCCCATCAAAAATCTAAAAATTGTCAAAAGATTACCAGGGCTAGAAAACATTTTGCGAGTAGAAATGATGGCTATGTGTGAGGCCAAACCCCCCACCCTTAAGCGTCCGTAGTCCGAGTAGTGGGTTTGGGCTCACATTCCTCCGCGGTATTGGATTTGGACTTGGATGAGTCCATAGTGCAAGGTTCACCCTTCAAGTGGTCTTGGATTTAATTGGTGTCTCCATACCGTACATAAGCCTTTAAGTATTAAGAAATACTTATGTGACTTATGTCAATCTCTCCCTCGCACCTTTGGTCTTTGCTTCCTTTGTCTTGCCATCGCGAGAGTGCTCCACATTCTCCATTAATTTGTGCACGTGGTTTATTTTTAAAGAGAGGATGCAAGTGTTAAAAAACACTATTCTCTATAGTCAATCTCAAATACATTTACTTGTGAAAGCCACACATAACACTAACTAGCATAATGTAACTAACTACTTGTCTATGAGCTAATTAAGTAGGCTATCTACTAAGCTCCTTCATGAACCCATCTCTTTACTTTCTAATTACATAAACCTAGCTCCTTCATAAACCCAACTCCTTCATGAACCCAGCTCCTTAGCTTCTAACTAAACAAACCCAGGTCCTTCATAAACCCAGCTCTTTACTTTCTAACTAAACAAACCCAACTCCTTCATAAACCCAGCTCCTTCATGAACCCACAACTTTGTAGTTGTAATCCCCAACTACCTCACTAATTATTCAAGCCCTTAACTAATCTTCCTACCTAATTTTCCTAATTCTACTAACAACCCCTTTCTAATCACACAATTCTTCTCTAATCCTAAAATCCTAAAATCCTAGAGAGGAGAGGGGGAGAGAGAATTTCCTAACTTCACTAAGACTAACTAATCCACACAAGTATATTTTTGCACTCATCACAACCTCAAGTGCTCAACTCTTAAACATGGAACTTGCAACCACGTGTATTCAAAACATGAACTTTAAGTACCACAAATTGGAATCATGAATTAACTTTAAAATCCTTCACGTCAACACTAATTCTACCAAGAGGTTAAGCCCTCTTCAAGGCTAACAAGCCTTGGCTCTCAAACTAAAAACTAAGCACACACATGTGCTCCAATATGGCTTCCCACACCCACACTTATAACTCGTGGGGTGCCTTGGAGCACAAAGGAAAGAGAGGATGAGTGAGGGAAGAATGAGGGATTATATAGTAAGCTTGAGGGGGTGAGCACCCTCAAGGCTCACGATAAGCCCTTGAGATTTCCTCCTACTTAGTAGGCGCCAATCCTATCTTCTAAGCCTTCCTCCCTCAAATGATCAACAAGGATCCTAATTCGAACATTTAACTAGCCTTGGCTTTCTACCTACCACACTTTACCAAACTTGGGATGCTTCAACCCAAACTTAGCCTCCTTCGCTTTCCGCCGCCATAACTTTCTCCCCTTACTTTCCCAAATCGTTGCTCACCACTTAATTCAAACCACGATGCTTAACTCGTGATTTGATTGGTGCTTTGAGAATTTGCTTATCCTCCACCTTGCATTCTTCCTTGGACCTTCCCCATTAAGTGGCCATGATGAGGTGGTCCACTTGTGCGCTCCATGTGATCCTCCATTCATCCCAATTCGAATGCACTTGCCTCTTGAGTCACTTTGGTTGTCTCCATCCATTTGTACTAGCCTACTCACTAACTACTCAATCCAAGTTCTCCTTACCTATCCTCATTCACTCAAATCCTTCCGAAGGTAAAAACACAATAACAACTCACATCCTAGCCTCTTACAACATGGTACTTCTAAGACTAACATTTCACTCTTTTTATATTTTTGTGAAGTAACATGCTACTTCAAAGTGCATCAACTAACGTTTCAAGGGTCTAAGACTAAATGTGGGCACCCTTTTGGGCTCACATAATTGGCGACCATCGGGGGATGAATCCAAACATCTCTTGCTCCAAGGGTAAGTTGCCTAGTCAAGCTCGGTACTCCTTACATCTACTTCCCGATGTACGGGTAGGAAAGAGCTCACCATTCAACGTTTCCAATTGAATTGAATTATTAGGAAAGACCTCATAGACAAGGTAAGGTCCTAACCATATTGCATCGAATTTCGCCGGAAATTCAAGCTTTCGTGCGTCTTGAATCATGACCATCATTCTCGGTGTTAGGGCCCTTCTCTTATGTCGTTTGTCGAAAGTAATCTTTCTCCTTCTTTGGATTGCCTCAATATGTTGAGCCGCCATTCTCCTCCCTTCGTCAAGTGCTTCCAAATCGGTTAGTCGATTTCGTAAGGATTGACTTTCGGTAAGTCTCGTACTCACGGCCACCCTAAGTGACTCGACTTCATATTCGATTGGTAGTGTCGCTTCAAGACCATAGACTAAGGAAAATGGTGTAGCACGCGTAGTTACCTTATAGGTTGTACGGTATGCCCAAAGTGCCGCCGTTAGTTTCGTATCCCAATCCCGCTTCGAGTCTATAACCGTCTTGCGTAGTATACTCACCAAAATTCCGTTAACCCTTTCCGTTTGTCCATTGGTTTGTGGGTGGTAGGGAGTAGTCTTCCGGTGATCAATTTTAAATTTCTCTGTCATCTCTCGAATCAAGTCATTCAAAAAGTGAGTACCCCTATCGCTTACTAGGATCTTCGGCACCCCGAACCGCGAAATTATGTTTTCGTACATAAATGTTGCCGCGTGTTCCGCCGTGTCGGTCTTCACCGCTTTGGCTTCCGCCCACTTGGTGAGGTACTCGGTTGCCACCACAATATATTTCATTCCTTTTGAAGATTGGGGATGGACCTCACCCACATAGTCGATGCCCCATTTTTCGAAAGGAATTAAGGGTAATGATACATGTAAAGGCATCTCCATTCTAAGGTCGTTTCGGGCATACCGTTGGCAAGCGTCGCATTTCCTTACATAGTCATGGGCGTCCTTAAATAGTGTAGGCCAAAAGTAGCCCGCTCTAAGTATTTTTTGCCCGGTGAGTTGACCCGAGAAGTGACCGCCGCAAGCGCTATCGTGGCAAGCGATTAAAATCGCTTCAACCTCCGTTTTTGACACGCATCGTCGTAAAATACCATCGGACCCCCTTCTAAACAACCTATGGCCCACTACAACAAATTGCCTACTATTTACCCTTACCTTCCTTCTCTCTTCTTTTGTCCACTCTTTGGGCAACTTGTGGGTTGTTAGAAATTCCACTATGCCCGCATACCACTCCGGTGTAGAAGTGACCACAAAGAGGCTATCATCTACTAACATATCATTTACCGGATTTTTTCCTATCTCCTCCGACAACCTAGACAAGTGGTCCGCTTGTAAATGCATACGACCCGGTTTATATTCCACCGTGTAGTGGAATTCTTCTAATAACAAAACCCACCTAGCTAACCTACCACTTAACTCCGCCTTGTTAACTAGATACTTGATAGCCATGTGGTCAACAAAAAATACAACCGGGTTGCACATGAGGTAATGCCTAAACTTTTTAACGGAAAACACCATGGCTAGGCACTCCCTCTCCGTTGTAGAGTAGTTTCTTTCGGCGGGGGTCAATTGCTTACTCGCATAAGCTATAGGTTGATCCTTCTCTTTTTCTCCCGTTGCTTGACAAAGCGCACTCCCTATTGCCACATTACTAGCATCACAATAGACGTGAAAAGGTTTACCCCAATTGGGTGGTATCAACACCGGATAGGTGCTCAACCTATCCCGCAATTCCTCAAAGGCTTTTTGACAAGCATCCGTCCACTCGAATTTGACATCCTTTTTGAGCAAATGGGTAATGGGCACCGCTATCTTTGAAAAATTAGGAATAAGTTCCCGGTACCATCCCACATGTCCTAACAACTTAGAGATCCCCTTGGAATTGGTTGGAGTTGCCAAGTCGCTTATGGCCGCAATCTTATCCGGATCGGGTTCTCTACCTTTCTCACTAACAACATAACCCAACAACACTCCCTTATTCACTCCCAAAAATGTCTTATCCGGGTTCAATGCTAACCTCATCTTCCTACACCTAACCAATGCCTCCCTAACACAATGTAGGTGATCGTCCACATTACTTTGTGTGCTAAAATCGTCCACAAAGACGGTCATGGATTTGAACAACAAGTCGGTGAAGATATACATTACTAATCGTTGGAAAGTAGCCGGGGCATTACATAACCCAAATGGCATCACTACCCACACAAAAGTACCCCAAGGTGTAGTAAAAGCCGTTTTATGGATATCTTGGAGGGCTATGGAAATTTGATTATAACCCGCATACCCATCCATAAAGGTATATCGCGAATGACCTCCAACCTCCTCAAGCAACAAGGTGATAAAAGGTAAGGGGAAGTGATCCTTTTGTGTGCACGAATTCAATTTCCTATAGTCGACACAAACCCTTAATTTCCCATTTTTTTTCTTTACTAAGACCATAGGAGAAACCCAATCCGTGATTTCCACCGGCTTGATAAACCCGGCCTTCAATAACCTTTCCAATTCCGCTTTCACCAACAATTGCAATTGAGGATTCATCCTCCTCTCCTTTTGTCTAATTGGCCTCGCCCCCGGAATTAAAGGAATCCGGTGCTCTACCATTTCCCTAGGAATTCCCTTAAGCTCATCGTAGGACCATGCAAAAGTATCACTAAACTCATCCACCAAATTGCTATACTCCCTAACCTCTTTCTCCCCCAATTTGGAACCCATCTTCATTTGTCGGGTTTTTCCATTCTTTAATTTCACATCCACGTACCGCCAATCCGCTTCCGACACATGTGCTTGTTCCTCTTTGTTCCGATACCAATCGGAAGGCACATTGGGGTAATCTTTCACATCTTGACCTACAACTATCCCCATAGACGTGGTCTTGAAATGTAAAGGCTCCTCCAATTTCGATGACTCAATAATCACATCCTCCTCTTGAGTCCCATCTACATGAATTAAACTAACCTCACCCTCTTCCACGTCATCTACCCAAGGTGTTAACCCACCGCTAACCCACTCTTCCTCGGTGAGCACCTCACATGGCTCCAACAATGAGCCCTCTCCTAAGCTAACACTAGGAAATTCACTCCCTAAGCCTACTTGGTGAAATGTAACCATTACATCGACCTCGGACTCGGGGTACTCCCTTAGCCATTGGGCATAATCCCCATTATCCCCATAATTGTAAAAATTAGGACCTAGACTTCCCGAGCCCGAATCTATAACAACCCTTTGACCTTCGGGATGGACGACTCCCACCAATGCCTTGCCAATCTCATTCTCGTTTAAGTCATCAATTTCCTTCTCCAATGGCAAATACATCTCCTTCTTCATCCATCCTTCTAATGAACCAATGGACACTATGACCCTATTACCCTCCGGACCATAAGTGATGGATGGTTTAGGTTCACCCCAATTGACCATAGCATTCGCCATCCGCAACCAAGGCCTACCTAACAAAATGGGGAAGGTGTCCTTGTTGGAGTGCATTTTAATGACATGGAAGGTGACCAAGTACTCCTCGCCTCCCGTAGTCATTCTACAATCCTTGATCATCCCCAAAGGCGTAGTCGAACTTTGATTTGCCATATTTATGACCAAAGGTGAAGGCCCCGTGAGTCCAAGTCCCAATTTTTTCATAGTATCCTCCGGTAGTATATTTAGACTACTCCCTCCGTCGACTAGCACATTAGGAACCACCTTATCTACTATAACAACTTCTATTTCTATAGCTTTCACGTCTCTTCCACCTTGTGATTGGATCCTAGCGGCTATTTTAGCTTTCACCTTCCTCATCCTCTTGTGTACCGGCATTCCCTCCTTTAATGTTTTCCTTGCCGTGGGTGAAATTTCCAATAGTTGGCCGAAAGTAATATCCGCCTTGAGTGTACTAAGGTCCGCCCACAAGTCGTACCCGGTAGATCTTTCCACCTTAGAATTACCCACTACGTCGAATTCGTCTACGGGAACCCCCGGTCCTTCCCATTCACCCACATCGCTATTATCCAAGTCATGTACCGCATTAGTCCTCTCCCTATCTTGTAAAATTATATTTTCCCTCTCCACATCCTTAGTAGCTCTTCTAGCTACCCTATCCAACTCGGAGAGATTAATCTCTTCATCCGAAGAGTAATTTCCTTGCTCTCCTATTCCTACCTCCAACGGGGCATCCCCTCTCCTAGCCCTAGTAGTTACCGCTAGTGCAGGTGCTTCTTCAACCACACCCTTACCCTTCACTAACTCATATGTAATAGCATTGGTGTGAGGAGGCCATTGACTTTGCTCCTCTCCAATTCTCGTTGGGAGAGGAAGCATGTCATCACACGTGGCCTCCAACACTCCATCCATGAACCTAACATCTTGGGAGTTAGATGGTCCCGGATCCGTTGGAGGCGCTTGTCTCCCGTTACTACCATTAGGTGGAACTCCTTGTCTATTTTGTATTGGAATGTAACCGGTTGTAGTTTGCAAGCCCGCCGGTGGATGAAAAGTTTGCCTAGCATTACTATGGTCATAGTATAAGTTAGGTGGCCTAAGTTCATTGGCCGGTACTCCTTGTGGCCTAGCACCTCGCATATTATCCCTTGCTTGTTGTTGTGGATTAGCCACCGGGTAAGGGACATTAATTATTTTGTCCGGTTGGCGACACGTATCCGAGGGATGACTTCCTCCACAATTGCTACAATTAAACTCTTGACCTTCGGACCAACATTGTCCTTGAGCGTGCCACCTTCCACAAAAGGGATGAAATTCCTTCCTCTCTAAATTTTGGCCACCTTGCCCTCTAGGTTGTGGTCCTCTATTGCTTCCATTTCCATAGTGAGGTGGCGCTTGACCTCGTTGATTTTGTTGAGGTGGGTTACCGTTTCCTCTTTGGTCACGGTTTTGTCCACTTCTACAAAATTGACGCGTGTGGCCCGGTTGGCCACATTGGACACACCATAATCCGGAAGAATGCCTACCCGACTCAACCGGGGGTGGAGGCCCCGGTTGTTGACTCCGGATCATTAATGACATTTGATCCGTGAGGCTTTGCATTTGTTTTATCATAGCCTCTTGGAATCCTAGTTGGCTAGCACCTAGTCTTCTCTCAACCTCCTCCAAGTGTGGATCCGTTCTAGGGGCCGGTAGTGCCAAAAGAGGTGCCGGTTCCCTAACCGCTAAAGGTCGGGGGCCGGTGTCCACAATGGCATATGGAATTTGGTTCTCATACTTAGCGGGTTCTACCGCTACCACCCTAGGGCGTATGGGGATGAATTGTGGGATCAATTCATCCTCCCTTCTCCATAGCCTTTCGTGATCTTTATCCAAGTTTTCAATATCTCTAGCCGCACGCTTGGCATCCGCCAAGGTCAAGGGATTCCTTTCTAGAACACCCCTAATAGTTCCGGACTTAAAAAACCCTTGAATGAAAAATTGCTTTAGCGTGTCGTCGTTGAGCATGGTACCCACAAATCTAGTGCACACTAAATCAAACCTCCTAATGTAAGCCGAAATTTCTTCCTCCCTTCCTTGCTTCAATGACGACAATGCCCTTAATGCGGTACTTTGACCCACTTCCGGCCTAAATTCGTTAAGAAACTCCCTTTGTAATTGTTCCCATCCCCTAAAATGTCCCTCGGCATGATCCCGATACCATTCATAGGCTTCCCCCTCTAGAGTGGTAGGAAACCACACTAACCAATAACCCGGGTCGGTTATGAGGAAGCTAGCCAACCGTTCGATATACCGTTCCATGTGCCGAGAGGGGTCCTCATCCTTGGTCCCATAAAATTTAGGGAGATGAGATGGCATATCCATCGCCGCTAAATTTTGTGGAACCACAATTGGTAGGCCTCTTGGCCTAACCAATGGGTCTATTGGAGGTATAGGAGGTATGGGCGGAATTGGGGGTATGGGTGGTGGATCCATCCCCCGTTCCTCGGCCATGGTGACCGGTGAACTATTCAACAATCCCCTATCAACTTCTACCGGGAATTCTTCTCTAAGTGTGTAATTTTCCGAAGAAGTTTCACCACTCAATTTGGAGGGAGTGATCTCCTCTTCAAGTTGAGCTCCAAGTTCTAAGGTGTCTAGAATTGACCTAGTCCTAGGTTCGACGTTCAAACAACTCTCTATTCTAACATTATCTTGTTCTAATCTATCACTGATTTTAGAGGACCGCCTCTTTCGAGTAGATTTCTCTAGTCCTACTATCAAACTTGGTTTTTGTGAGCGAGTCCTACCTTGCATTCCATAAGAATCGATCGACCCTCACTTGACCACACATAATCCTAGCAATTCCCCTCTTAATATTTTCACTTGTCTTGGTGTGGTTATAATTTTTTTAGGAGGTGAGGAAAAGAACCTGCAAGCCCACTTAGGTGAAAGAATCCCAATAGGGGATAGGCATGTTCATGTTAATTTTTTGGTTAAGTCGGAGCATCACCTCCGCACCTTCCCGCAAATTAACACTCACCACAATACCGATTGTGAGGGGGTGACCTTCCGAGTAGATTATGTTAAAAGTCGAGGCTTCACCCTTCAACTTCTCACACCATCCACAATTCGGGAATTACCCTCTACAACGGATAACAACAATCACGAGTACAAAAGGCATTCCTTAATTAGTTAATGAGTTCACTTTGAAGAAATAAACATACCTTGAGCAATCGCATCCCCCTGTGAGTTAGCACTCCCCTCAATCGTGACTCAATGTAACAACACCATAAACTTTGTGAAATATTAATTTAATCTAGAGCATGAAATGACAACTCCCAAAACTTTGAGACTCACCCCGAGGTGAGTGTCAAAGTTCAATGTCCTAAGGTGAATTTACCCTCTAATGTTTTAATGAGCTACTCGGTTATAGGTTCCTTTTAAGTTCTTAGCAAATCCCCAAAAAGGTTGAGGACGTACCTTCGCCGCGTTCCTTCCTCAAAAATGAATTTGCGTAATTGACAATGCAATTCATTCCAAGGAATAGTTGAAATACAATGAATTCAAATGTAACCCAAAGAGAGAATACTTACCGAGTTTCGGGTGCTCCTTCCCTTCTCTCAAGTTTGTGTCTCCAATTTTTCCTAGTTGCCTCCAAGTCTCCTAGTCGCCTCCAAGTCTTGTAACTACCTTCCGCTTCGCTCCCGGCGGACGCACCAATTATGTGAGGCCAAACCCCCCACCCTTAAGCGTCCGTAGTCCGAGTAGTGGGTTTGGGCTCACATTCCTCCGCGGTATTGGATTTGGACTTGGATGAATCCATAGTGCAAGGTTCACCCTTCAAGTGGTCTTGGATTTAATTGGTGTCTCCATACCGTACATAAGCCTTTAAGTATTAAGAAATACTTATGTGACTTATGTCAATCTCTCCCTCGCACCTTTGGTCTTTGCTTCCTTTGTCTTGCCATCGCGAGAGTGCTCCACATTCTCCATTAATTTGTGCACGTGGTTTATTTTTAAAGAGAGGATGCAAGTGTTAAAAAACACTATTCTCTATAGTCAATCTCAAATACATTTACTTGTGAAAGCCACACATAACACTAACTAGCATAATGTAACTAACTACTTGTCTATGAGCTAATTAAGTAGGCTATCTACTAAGCTCCTTCATGAACCCATCTCTTTACTTTCTAATTACATAAACCTAGCTCCTTCATAAACCCAACTCCTTCATGAACCCAGCTCCTTAGCTTCTAACTAAACAAACCCAGGTCCTTCATAAACCCAGCTCTTTACTTTCTAACTAAACAAACCCAGCTCCTTCATAAACCCAGCTCCTTCATGAACCCACAACTTTGTAGTTGTAATCCCCAACTACCTCACTAATTATTCAAGCCCTTAACTAATCTTCCTACCTAATTTTCCTAATTCTACTAACAACCCCTTTCTAATCACACAATTCTTCTCTAATCCTAAAATCCTAAAATCCTAGAGAGGAGAGGGGGAGAGAGAATTTCCTAACTTCACTAAGACTAACTAATCCACACAAGTATATTTTTGCACTCATCACAACCTCAAGTGCTCAACTCTTAAACATGGAACTTGCAACCACGTGTATTCAAAACATGAACTTTAAGTACCACAAATTGGAATCATGAATTAACTTTAAAATCCTTCACGTCAACACTAATTCTACCAAGAGGTCAAGCCCTCTTCAAGGCTAACAAGCCTTGGCTCTCAAACTAAAAACTAAGCACACACATGTGCTCCAATATGGCTTCCCACACCCACACTTATAACTCGTGGGGTGCCTTGGAGCACAAAGGAAAGAGAGGATGAGTGAGGGAAGAATGAGGGATTATATAGTAAGCTTGAGGGGGTGAGCACCCTCAAGGCTCACGATAAGCCCTTGAGATTTCCTCCTACTTAGTAGGCGCCAATCCTATCTTCTAAGCCTTCCTCCCTCAAATGATCAACAAGGATCCTAATTCGAACATTTAACTAGCCTTGGCTTTCTACCTACCACACTTTACCAAACTTGGGATGCTTCAACCCAAACTTAGCCTCCTTCGCTTTCCGCCGCCATAACTTTCTCCCCTTACTTTCCCAAATCGTTGCTCACCACTTAATTCAAACCACGATGCTTAACTCGTGATTTGATTGGTGCTTTGAGAATTTGCTTATCCTCCACCTTGCATTCTTCCTTGGACCTTCCCCATTAAGTGGCCATGATGAGGTGGTCCACTTGTGCGCTCCATGTGATCCTCCATTCATCCCAATTCGAATGCACTTGCCTCTTGAGTCACTTTGGTTGTCTCCATCCATTTGTACTAGCCTACTCACTAACTACTCAATCCAAGTTCTCCTTACCTATCCTCATTCACTCAAATCCTTCCGAAGGTAAAAACACAATAACAACTCACATCCTAGCCTCTTACAACATGGTACTTCTAAGACTAACATTTCACTCTTTTTATATTTTTGTGAAGTAACATGCTACTTCAAAGTGCATCAACTAACGTTTCAAGGGTCTAAGACTAAATGTGGGCACCCTTTTGGGCTCACACTATGCACCACACCCTCCTACTCCTCATCACTACATACAAAGACGAACCAACCCATATCTTCACATACTGCCTTAATGTCTTGTCTCTATTAAACACCCAAATTAAGCACCCCCACTATACATAACAACCACCCAGACAAAATTGTCCTTGAATCGATGGTCCAAGTGCTATAGTCCTGCACACAAACTACCACACTCCACAAAGTTAGTGCCCACACTAATATCAAAGGCAATGAAGAAGCGGACACACTAGCCAAATGGGGATGCAAATTAGACCATAGAAATACCGAAGCACCACACGAACATGCATACCCTAACCCATATGACCTTCAAAAAGATTGGTGGCACTCTATGCAAGAAATTCTAGACAAACGCCCTATCTGACACCTTGAAAAACACATCCTTAAATATGACAAAGGAAAACAAAACCTAGCAGCTATAGCATACCAACACATCAATTACACAAATGGCTCGAAAATGATGATATAGATAAAGTACTATCAAATGATTTTTGGAAAGAAAAAAAAGAAAAAGAAAAGAAAAAACTATTATCATAGATAAACAAAAGACATGCCTAATCGATTTCTAAATAGGACAATACATGGACCACAACCGAAAACAACTCTCCTTTGGTCGAGAAGGCTACCCATCAAAGACATGCCTTATCTGCAACTCACTAGATGCAAACACATGGCTACATGTGCTACTTAAATGCAAGCAACAACACATCCATGCACTTACAACAAAAAGGCACAACAAAGTTGTTGGAAAAATATGAAAACTTCTTATAGCAAACAAAGTATCAAGGCATTATACACTCATAAATGCATGTACTTATAATGGACTACCTCAAGGCAACACATTCCTAACATGGCTCCTTACCATGCACAAAGATGCCACTGCAATGCTAAGTTTAAACCTAACATACTTTGTGTCATAGGTCACCCTGTGAGGCCAAACCGCCCACCCTTAAGCGTCCTAGTCCGGGTGAGGGAATGGATGTCACATTCGTTTTGCATAGCTCCCTCTTACCAACTTCATTGGAAGTCATTACATTTCTCATTAATTCGTACACACCAATTTATTCCATAACAAGGTTACAAGTGTTTAAAAACACTCTGCTATTAGTGCTCTCTTAACAACCCCTATCACTTCCCACACAAATGCACACCAGCTTATATGAATATCTAATTATCTAACCAAACCATCCCTCTCAACTTGGGGTAATAGACATAGCTAGCCCACCATCCGAGCTCCCTAAGCCTCAGCTGCAGTCGCAGCTGGCCTAACCCAGTTCAGTCACAGCTGCCCCAATTCCAGCTTAAGTCGATCCTTAGCCTCAGCTGCAGTCGCAGCTGCCTAACGCAATTCAGTCACAGCTGCCTCCCATTCCAGCTTAAGTCGAGCCCTTAGCCTCAGCTGCAGTCGCAGCTGCCTAACCCAGTTCAGTCACAACTGCCCCAATTCCAGCTTAAAGTCGCTCCTTAGCCTCAGCTGCAGTCACAGCTGCCTAACCCAATTCAGTCACAGCTGCCTCCCATTCCAGCTTAAGTCGAGCCCTTAGCCTCAGCTGCAGTCGCAGCTGCCTAACCCAATTCAGTCACAGCTGCCTCCAATTCCCTCTAATCAACTATACTCTATAAGTTCCTTCTAATCAATTCTATTCCCTAAGTTCCCTCTAATCAACTATATTCTCTAAGTTCCCTCTAATCAACTATATTCTCTAAGTTCCCTCTAATCAACTATATTCTCTACCACACTACATAACACACACACACACACCCACACACCACACGAGAGAGAGAGAGAATGAGAGAGGAAGAAGGAAGATGAGAGAGGGCATCCCACAACCACGACCTCCTTAACCTTTTCCTACTTAGTAGGACCTTATCCTATCCACTAACTCCCCACCCCCTAACCAACAAGAACATGTTCTAATTCAAACATTTAAACCCAAGGCCCTCCCCCTTGCCTCATCAAACACTACTCCTCTAATCAAAACACTCCCTAATGCCACTAATCCTCTACTTAACCACACAAAATGGCTTAAGGCCTAAACCTAAATCCACACTAAGCCTCACTCTTTATATACTTTTAATTGTTTCAATAACACTCCAAATGCAATTCTAAGTAGATCCTAAACATAAAACAAGTATGAGCAACCATTTTGGGCTCATACACCCATACAATCAACCCCCTCCATGAGCCCCTATACTAGAGCAAACAATACAATTCATAGAATTTACATACTATAATGATAGATTTGTTGCAGAAGTCCTTGTTAGGAAAAAACACAAAATATCAACTGCTCTTCAATAGCATCACAACAAGAGGATGGTCTTAGCATCAAGCGCAAGAGCTACCACGCAGATACCATCAATGAAAAGCCTATAATATAATTGAAACTCACTATTGCAAAAATAAGGAATACATTTAACAAATCAACACAATAGCAACACAAGATGCACACTCCATACTAGTCCATAAGTGAAGATTAAAAAACCGACAATTTGTCACAGACCTCCAAGACCCACCCTAGACCAACATAACCCAAAAAAACACAAACAAAAACAAAACAAAGAAGAAGAAGAAGAAGAAGAAGAAGAAGAAGAAGAAGAAGAAGAAGATGGGTCTAGCACAAATCACCATATTAGCTCACTTAACAATCATGAAGGGATAGGCCATGGTTGATACTACATTTCCTGCATATACTCACATAGCAACACCAAGCCATCTACATCCACATCCACTCAAATGAGCTCGATAGGAATCGGACTCGGACTGGATTTATGGAACTAATAGTCACTCCCAACCAACATGGAGCTAATGACATGGTGTTCATGCACCACAAATCACGACCTTATAATCATACTCTCTAAATGATACCTTTCTTAGAGAAACACCCAAATTTTTTGGTGATTATTAGCGGTTACTCGATACTAATGTAGTGTCTACTCCATGCAAAGGGTGAAGTAGTTTTACATCTAACGTCATTGACCTTTAGGACATGGCCACATATGTTTTACAAACATACACTCTATTCACTCCGACCTCCTTTAGAGCCCAAAATTCTTCTCTTCTTCCTAGGAGAAGTGGGCTAAGTCCAAAAGAATATTACTTTAAGACCCATATGTACCTTACTTTCGTTGGGTGTATATATGAGGGATGAGGAAGGTTATGGAGGGATAAGGTGCATTGACGATACCTACTCACAACCACAACTATTCTTAGGGTTGGTTCACACATGTCCCAAATCCTAAGTCTTAAGTCACTTGAGATCAATCTGTGCAATCTCAACCGTTGAGAGCATCGAAATTGGGACTTACCACTTCCCACAAGGTCCCATGTCCTAAATCCCAAGTATGACATGCATGCCTGCATGGTGACACTTTTTGGAGGTGAAGCTCGGGACTTGTTTTGAGAGTTGGGTCGCGCAAAAGGCTCGACCCAACTCTCAACACAAGTTCCGCGATTTTTTTGCATAAAATAATCAAGATCCGACTTCAATGGATATAAATCATATGTAATGGTTCTTCATGCTCAAAAGTTGGGACTTTGCCTCCATGTTGGGACTTGCTAACATGAGAGGGACTTAGAACCCCATGTGAACCGGCCCTTAATTCTTCAAACTACAATATAAAATGCAATTGATGCTTCAAGGCCTAATTTGACACATCTCTACTGAAATTCAATTTGAACACCATCTTTTCAGATATTTCGATTCCAACTAATCACATGTTGACATGAGTATATTTCTCAAAAACCAATTACAATTATTTTCTAATTTTTTTGGTAGTTACATGTGGCATTGGAAGTGCACGTCATGACCAAAACCTACAAGAGTATATCTAGGACGCAATTACAACATGGGATAAGGAGGACTAACTTTGGGAGCAGGAGGTCGCCAACCTTGATTTTCAGGGTAGGCCCACTCGGGAAATCAAATTTTATCCAATGCATTTTTTTTTCAAGAAAAATGTCATTTTTGTATATGACCTAGGCTTTTAGGTGGGCCCTTTGGGCCCCGGGTAGGCTTGGCCTACCCGGGCCTAGGCCTGGCAATGCCCTTGCTTGGGAGAAGGTTCCTAATGTTAGACACAATTTGGCCAAAGTTCTTGGTATTTTCAAACATATATGGCATCCTCTTTATAATCAAATGCTTTTAGTTTAAAATTATTCCATGGTCATGCATAAAGCCTACAACTCTCCATATAACTTCGCTAAGATTGCCTACGACCCCGAGCTCATTCCCTATTGCCAACATATGATTTATTTCCAAAATGGACTATTTAAATGAAGACCTATCATTGATTCTCGTGGGGAGAGGATATCCGGAGGCAAATGACTATGGACACGATTTGGATTTTCTAATGGTCTTACATTAATTGTGTGTTTCACGTTCTATAACAACTAGGCGCAAAGAGAAGAGCATCCACGTAAGGCACCTCTACCTTTAAGGCATGTGGGTGTTATTCGGTTCGTTTTTTACATTCTCCAACTTCCACCGATTAGATTTGTGTTGCATCAGCAAATCTACGCTAAAGCATCAACATAAACCTTACTTAAAATCAGACCTCCACTGACTTAGTTACAGTTATTGAAAGTGCACGTTTGTTGACTCCTCAATCGAATACATAGGCCCTCCCAATTGTGTCCATTATCGAGTGCAGAGTAGTTAATAGTACTCAAAAACGCAATCCAATCTCTTTTAAGCAAGTGTCTTTATGGTGTTTGCGCTTTGATCCTCACCGAACCACGTACCAATCAAAATATAGGGGTCCGATTAAGAAGAGGAGCCGAATAACACCCGAGTGCCACCTTAGTTAAGATATAAGCTACAACTTTCGAATATTGTGATCACATTGCATGGCGATTATAAATCATTGGAAGCAAACGCAAGGACGGGATTGGCGCGGCTCCCAATAACTAGTTTGTATGAGCCTCCGATGCCATGCGCCCAATAGACCGGCCACAGTCGGCACCTTGGGAATCCCTAGTAGCCGACCAAATTTGCATTGGTCGTGCCTATCCTTATATTTTCGCCTTCGCACCCAACAACGTCATCCCATGACTTAGTGCAATTGTGAGGATCTTTATACACATCTCTTTGTTAGGACATGAAGCTCGTGTGTGGTTATCCCAAAAATACGGTCAATGAATTCAAGGATGAGGTAGAAGTTAACCTAAACCAAAGTTTCCCAATTCCGTGGATAGAGGGATTACCGTATACGAGAATACCTCTCATCCATCCATTGGGAAAAACTTGACTCCTTTATAGGTTTGTGGCCAATTCATCTGAGTCAAAGGACCTCAACTGAACTAGTTTGGGGTCTTTAAAGTGGATTCTGGTGTCAAATCAATTAAAAACAACAACATTTGGGATCCATATGAGTTCAGGGCTTTTACGTTGGATGAATGAGAGGTAGGTACGCTTGTATACCATAATTCTTTTTTTCTAATCCACTGTAACAGTACTCATCCAATGAGTTGTGTTCATGGGCTCCGTAGTAGATTCAAGAATAAAGCCTTCGGATGCCAGAATCCCAGTGCTTGGGTGTACGGATAACTTTACCCGTGGTTGAAAGCAAGTGAATGTTCACAACATCTTTTGAAGGGAAGGATGAACCGGGGGGGGGGCAGGGGAGGGTGAAAACCTTGATTTTTTATTTATTTTTATTGAAGAACATGGGGATTATCTTTTTTTAGTTAGTTAGCATCTAAATCAGCACAAGAAACCTTGGATTTGTATAATGAACTCAAAAATGAGATGATTCAACAACCAAACTATATGCACGTGTATAAAAAAATTCACTTGTCTTGTGATACCCACCAAGTATCAATATTTGATGGATATTACAATTATGACATTGCTTAGGTAAACTCTTTCATACTATGATCGATATTGTGTATTGATGCCATGCAACCTATATACGTGTCCAACATCGGTGATCTACTTCCCACTTCACCATCTTGGAGCCATGGCCAAAAGTTACCACAAATATGATAATAAGCACACCATATATCAAGAGAGGGCATATCCACCCCTTTCATTCCAAAATGTGATTCTAAGGAGCAACTCTACGTTCTTTGAAGTCATTTGGGTGACAAACAACATTGATCTCTTATCTTACTTCCCAAGTACTTCTCCTTGTTAGAACGACAAAGAGAAAGCTCAAGGTAACCGAGCCTATTGGCCACTCCCCTTCCAATGAAACACAAAACTTGTGTTGCTTTTAACCTCAAGTTTTACCCAATTGTTATGTGTTTTAGCAACTCTCCGTCACACATCTTGACCGGTGTGTTTTTGTTTTGTTTTGTTTTTTAATTTCTTTGGAATTCATGACGATAAATTGTACCAAGATTACTCAAGTGAATTTTTTCTATGAGAACGAAAATTTGACTAAATAGGTCTAAAAAACCAAGAAAGCAACGTGGTTTGGCGGGTCGGTGTCAACCTCCTCATCCAAACGTCACATAAGCAACATCCAGAGTCGCCAACACATTAGTCATGATAACCTTACTTAAATTTCTAGGAGAACGGTGCATCCTATCGCCAACTTTAAGCTTAGATACAACAAAAAAGAGCCAAATGGCATTCTTCATTTTGCATTATGCAGCCAACATGCAAGTACTCATAAATCCCCCCAAAAAACACATCCCTCATCTTGACCGTTATCAACATTATCTCCTCATATTCTTCCGTTTTTCTTTTTCATCGTTACTTACAACACCATCATCACAAACAACAACAACCCGTTGACACTTCATCATCATCATCATCATGTAGCCTTATCTAAATCCGGATCACGTGGCTTGCATGGATGGCGTGTGTGTTGGTAAAGTCAAATAATTTCAACCTCTCCAATTGTGCACGTTTTTCAAAGCGGGTGAGCACAAAGTGTGTGGAGCTTTAGTGGATTTTATTATTTGTCACATGGGGGAGATGACTCCATTGCAAAGACAAAAACAAGTAAGATATTTATGAAGCCTTTTCCCCGCTCGGTGATCTCAAAGCGACTCGGGTCCCGTTTGCCACCAACTTATTACTACGACGAGGTACACATACTTTTCTTTCCACCTCTTCATGAGTGTGTTTCTAATCAAAATAATCCGTGCAATTTTTTTTTAAGAAGTTATCAAGGAAGCCGAAATGGAACGGCGACAATCGTTGGAATGATGGCTCCAAATTTGGATGACGTTATAGAATTCCATCCAAATGTGGACACATTCATCCAAAGTGTAGACACATACGTGGACCATATGTGGTCACACTTCTTGATCGGACACCAATATTTGAGTGATATATGACATGGCATGTTGTTAGAAACAAACACTTGAAAAATACACGTGTTACAAAATACTAGGCTATGTGCTCGATATGGTGACATTTGGTTACCAGTTAATTTAGGGGTTTGCCCCCATGTTTCTTCTTTTCAGGTTGAATTTTTCATTATATATATATATATATATATATATATACATGTATTGGGTACACATCGAACAAATTCAATTGCAAAAAGAACCGGACAACAATCACCACAAGGACAATCCAAACCAAGGGACTCGCGAGGACTCAAGAAATAATTCCCATCTTGGGTATGGCCTTTCACGTAACCACTAAATTACTCCTAGTGACAATAAGACTTCTAACACACCTAATCAAGTAAAAGCCTTTCAGGTTTTCAACTTACTAAGCGAGAGGAAGCATCTCGGTGCTTGGCAAACTTATGCATAGTATAGACATCGTTTCAAGTTCATTTGTTCACACAATTGGGAAGGCCCATGTGATCATTACTAATCGAAAGAAAGAAAGAAAAGAAAAAAAAGAAAAAACTCTATCCTTCTATAACTCTTGCATCTCAACTCCGATTTTGAAGCTTCAAATGACAATCTTTGTGATTTCCAATTACTCATTGGATGACACAATTCCCAAGTTGATTCGATGGAAAAAACTAAAGGTGAAGTTGGAAGTGCCCACATTAAGATCCCAATCTTACATGCAAGGAAACCAATAAACAATATAAAATGAACCACTTTTACTCACCAAATGCAATACACGAGTATTGTTCGTTGCTCTTTTTGTTTTTTCCACTTTGCACAAAAGTTGACTTTGGAGTCCAGGTCAACCCAATGTGCACATGTCACATGTGACATATATGTGACTAGAATAAAGGACATGTGATAGAAAATATCTTAGTTCACACAATTTGGAGTAACATTCTAACCTCCCCAATATCACACATGTGGTAACCAAAGTGCACATGATATTAAGGGGTTTTGTAATGTTGACATGGATGCATGATAATAGAGAATTAGTGTAGCACGTGACATTTGGGAATAACCCAAAGTCAACGTTGCAAAATGACAATGATGACAACGTGACGCGTGCGAGCGTATGGTTTGAATTCTTAGATGGATTGTTTTAATGTTCAAACCCGTGATATATGGGAGGGAAATGTGACAACAAGAAGGGAAATTTAAAATGAGCACATCCGTTTCCTAGGGTTTGGGGATATAAGAGAGGGAGTGACATTATGGAGGTTATGGCGTATCTACAAAGTTTGTAGGCCTTGGACAATTGCCAAAATAACTATAGTTAACTATTTTTTTTTTCAATACATTTTAGGAAACAACTATAGTTAACTAGAAAAATTTCAAACCAATTTGAAGAACAACTAAAGTTAACTAGAAAAATTTAAGACCAGATTCAAGAACAACTATAGTTAACTAGAAAAATCCCAATCATTATTATATATTCAAAGAAGTTTGCCTCTTGATTTGCTTCAGTTGAGAGTCTTTAATATGCATGGGCACAACACAAATAACACACTACACTAAATAGGATATTTAGTGTTTGATTATATTTAATGTTGTTACCACCCTACCCTGCTCAACACTAATTTTCAATTTTTTGACAATTTGTGTTAGAAGATATTTGAAGATATGTTGGAATTCTATTTTATCATTGTTTTTTTTTCATATCTCTACTAACACTAAATTCAAACATGTAACTTCCACATATAACCATAGGTGATATTTAATGTTTGAGTTTACATTTAATGTTACTTATTTTCATAAGGTTATTGGTATTTAGTGTATGCGTTTGTATTTAGTGTATCAAACACTCAATATCCTATTTAGTTTAGTGACACTACAAAACTACAACATAATTATGTGGACAGGCTGCGCTCAACTTTAGTTAACTAGATATTTAGTTAACTAGATATGACTATAGTTAACTAGATTTTTTGGTAGACCAAATTTAAAACAACTATAGTTAACTACATTTTTTGGCATGTCAAATCGCAAACAACTATAGTTACGAAAGGCAACTAGTTAACTAATAGTTAAATTAGTTGGTTAGTTGTCCAAGGTTTGAAAGTTTGTCAAAGAAGGACCATACTAGAAGGTTGGTCTTTTGAGAAACTTTCTTGTCAAGAGACTTGTTACCTCATCTTGTGATGGAGCCTAATTTTGAAAGTTAGGTAAGAGTTAGAACTCTCTCTCTCTCTCTCTCTCTCTCTCTCTCTCTCAAAAACTTTGGAAGTATTTTAGGATCTAGAATAAGGTTTGTCCATGCCACTTGCCACACTAAACCCCGGATTGGACTACAAGGCTAGCTTGGCCTACCCATCATAGTATGACAAACTAAAGAAAAGTTTAAACTCGATTTTTTTAGCATATAAGTCTAAGACTCCACAAATCTTGGGTGACTGTACGGATAAGCTCTCAACCTCACTATTCAATCAACTCACCCATAATCCCATCCGGAAACTTTACAAATCATACAAATAATTGACTTATCCGTTAATTGAAGCAAAGTTTTGGTTGGGAGTTGATTGATTTCAATGCAACACTTTTCATTTTAAGTAAGTTTTCAGTGTATGTTTGGAGCAGGTGTGGAGGTTCTACATTCAACATCGGTCCATTAATGGCCAAACTCAATTCAACACTTCTTCACACACCAAAATAAGTTTGGCCCTCAATGAACAATGTCTTCCATCCAATCTTCCATACTAACTCCAACCACGCACCAAAACCTTACTGAACATGAAAAGTATTATATGCAAAACAACCAACCCCGACCAAAACTCCGCTTGAATTAATGGATAACTCTATTATGTTTCAAAAATTGCACATACATCATCCACACGAACAAGATTTGACAAGAAAAGAAGAAGGCTTTCACTAGTCCATATCACGTCTACTAATTCCCATCTCAATCCATTTGCAACCATGCACTCGAGTGCCAGCTCAGCTGATTGACACGCCACATCAGCATGTATGTCCTTGGGGACTTTCACGTGATGTGACGTGGCGGCTGACATGCCCCACCGTGGGTGATGGGCACCTCGTGTCCGCTTTCGTCAGTCACAGACCTGCACTCATAACCTCCTTAATATCATGCCCGTGGCAACCAAAGTGCATGTGATATTAAGGAGGTCAATAGTGTTAACATGCATGCGTGATAATAGAGAATTCTTCTAGTGTGTGACATTATGGAATGACACAAAGTCAACATTGTAATAACGACAATGATGGCAACGTGGTGTGTGCAAGCGTGTGGGTTGCATGCTTTGGTGGATTGTTTTAACGTCAAAACCTGTGATATATGAGAGGGGAATAGACAACAAGGAGGGACATTCTATCTAAGCACACCCCTTCACTAGGGTTTTAGGATATAGGTGGGGGAGTGACATTACGGAGGTCGGGGTGTACTATGCTACAAAATATCTTCTTATATATAGATATATAGATGTGTGTGCGTGTGTGTATGTGTGTATATATATATATGTAGAGAGAGAGAGAGAGAGAAGTTTATTAAAATAGGTTTACTTCCACTTAGCTATCATAATATTATTAGGGCCGCTTTACACCTAGAGGCGGGGCCAATTCATTGTGTAAGAGGCTTGAAATCCTCACTTGTGATTGGCCAAAAGGTTGAAATCGGCCCCAACCCCTTTACACCTAAAGGCCGGGCCGATTTGGTGGTATGAAATTTTTAATCAAAAAATGCATGGTCTGACATGGCCCGAGCTCGTTGAATTAGGTGCACCCCAAATGGAGGGCCAATGTCATATTTCAATAAATAAAAAACATTTTTTTAATCAAATATGGATTTTTTTCAACAAACCAAATCTATCGGATTACAGTCAAGACTCTATAAGTGTTACCCCTATAAGCGTTATAATTTCATATATGTTAAGAAAATTTTACTCCCCTACAAAAACACAATTGGTAAGACTAGTGAGTGTTATGTGTTAAGTGTTATAACATGCTCTACTCCCTTCTTTGTTAATTGCACCTCTATAAGTGTTAATTTTGAGAAAAATCAAGGTAATAATATATGAGAGCATACATTTTAAACATGTAATCACATTTATCCTATATTCTTTGCGAACAAGTCAAATATTCTCTCTTATTTAGAGATCCTTATTCCTTGTGCACTTTCAAGCAATTTGGGAGAGGAGATGGCAGATAGAGAAGGTTTGGGAGTTGGGGTGCTTGCTGGGTGCTAGTTTGCTAGTTTGCTCATGAATACCTCAATTATGAGATGGAGTTTGATTTAAACAACCCCTATGAACCTACCGATGAGGAGTTTTTGGATATGTATTCCTCAAAACATCAAGAAATTGGTGTTGATGAGGTTATGGTTGATGTGGTAGAAGAAGTTGTAGGATTGAGTGTTGTTGAGCGTTCTCTAGAGACTTTGAAGAAATACTTTGAACAAAGACCAAATGATGCCCTATCACACATCAAGAGCATTCAAGGACTTCAAAAGGAAGTTTCATCTCATCATTTGGAAGCTTCTCGTCAGACTACTACATACTCTTTCTTTCGGTTAGTTTAGTTGGGAGAATCTCGTCAAGTTACTACTATATAGATTATTTCTTTCAATTAGTTTAGTTGAATTATGTATTATCATTTGTACTTTCATTTTTGTAAATTTTAAGTGTTATTTCTATAAATGTTATTAATCATCGGTATGAATTCTATAAGTGTTACTTGTTATAATTCTGTATATGTTATTTTTTTGCTACTCCCGACCTGTAACATTTATAGAGTCTTGACTGTATGTGGAAATCTGAACGGTTCTATGCTAGATTATCCTAGATCCGTTGGATTATGATAGATTTATTGAATCGGCATGGCTTCTTGGCCCTAAGGCCTTTACATATGGGAAAATTGGCCCCCGTTATAATCTTATTGTAATGTGTAGTTGAGGCTAGCCTCCAACCCAAAAGGGGCTTAAATTTCATGCAATCGGCCTCAAGGGGAATTGGCCCAGCCTCTAGGTGTAAAGCGGCCCTTAAGCAACTACTTGATGGTCTCTTTCCAAAAAAAATAGTATATGATTTAAAGACTATGATGATTCAGAGTTGCTTGTCAAAAAAGTTCTCAGTCCACATCTTGAGCGCTCCCCATAAATATGGAATCTTGGATTTAGAGGAAAATTATGTTTATGCAATACTTGGTCACACATAACACAACCAAGGGGTTGTGTGATGTTACATGATCACGTGAGACATGACCTTGAGCAAGAAACAGAGGATTTGGGGAGAGGTATGATGAGGGACCCAAGAGGAGCTTTGACATGGTGATTGAATGAGTGGAAACGTACTCTCTTGGACTTGGAAAAGGCCACGGACGTTGCCTACCAAGATGTCCTTAAATAATTTGACTCGATTTGGGGTGTCAAAGGTCTTATTGTGACCCATAGCAATTTAGTGGTTACTTGAAAGGTTGGACCTCAAATGGGCATTATCACTGGTTCTCCTGGGGTGATTGTACTTTGTCTTCTTCTTGCAATTGATTTTTCAATTTGTATTAATAATTATTTAAAAAAACAAAAAAACACACACACACACACACACGGTGACTGATACACGGGTGTGGATTTAAGATTTTTGGGTGAAATTGTTTTGATTCGTGTACAAAGGTGGAGGCTAGTCTTTAGATTTGCAATAGACTAAGAGGTTGAAGCACATTGTTAGACGTGCAACACACAACTACACTAAATATGATATTTAGTGCCATATGGTATTTTATGTCACTATGGTAACTTTTCAGATGACACTTGTGAATAAGTGAAAAAATATTGTCATGGATGATGGAAGAGTTCATCCATTGGCTAAAACCCTACCTTCTTTTGTCAGCAACTTGTGATGAAACATTGCCATGGATGATCAAAATTTGGATGAAAAATCACTTGATAAGTGACAGTAGTTGCAACACTGTAATCCTATAATCCCCTAAAAAAATTACAAGGAATGACAAACAATGTTGGGTTAACATTTAGTGTTGGTGACACTGTACCGCGATTTACAATTAGAATTGAGCAAGACAATTAGAATTGTTGACACTATATATCATATTTAGTGCAGTTCTTCTTTGATCTAGAAGAACCCTAAGAGGCGTTTTATTGAGGATAGCGGGATTCCTCAATTCAGTGGATTAAGGGTGAGTTTTCATGTAGGCCACTCGCCCACCAAATTCTAGTGGGAATAAGGACAAATGTAGATGGTATCTTGTGGGGTGGTATTCGTATGTGTCCACCAACTATTGCTATTTCAAGTGTTTAGTGGGCGCATGGAAGTCTAACAACCCAAGGCCACGGCCATTACATTCTAGTAGGCCACCAAACTATGGTTGGTTGGTTGTTTTTGTTTATCTACATGAGAACACCTCCAACCCAATATTATCTAGAATTAATGGGCAAGAGGCCTACATGGAAAGTCACCTTGAGCAAGTATCCGTTTTCAGCACCAAGAGCATTGAGAATGGCCCAAACGTTAGACATGACAACGGGGTTGAAGGCATTGTTTGCTCATGGATGGATGACACACAAAATGAAAGTACAATCTAACCTCCATATTACGATACTTGATTATATGACACCTCAAATATACAATGCATTTCCCATTGACCATACTTTCTAGTGTTAATTTACTTCCATACTACAACTACAATGCTCATAATATGACATTGTAATTTGTAGGCTCAATTCGTCATATAAATGAGGCAATTAATGTGCATATATGATGGGACCCACATGTATTTCAAGGTTCAGATGTTATCAATACTTTGGAACATGTAAGGAAGCCTTGGAAAACGTTGTGAGCATTATTATTCTTGAATACAAGTGTCGTTTCATACTTATGTATCTTCATTATGTATGTAAAATGACATTCTACATTGAAGTTGGCTGTTTTCTTGAGAAAACTTGATAGTACAACATTTGAGGCTAAAACTATCATATCACCGAGAATACGACTATTGGATAACACGACACTTTCTTGCACGACCAAATATGCCCTAATAAAGAGGGAGAACAATAGTATTGAATTTTTGGCAAGATTCGGCATGAGGGAGCGTGGCGGCAACGGTTCCGACCAAAGTTGGCGGTTGAGGTCTCCGCGAGTGGAGAGTCCTAGCTTCAAGTTGGGCCAAGCACGATGCCAAATGAATTGGCTTTGTGAGGCTAGGTTGTTGAGGATGTGCCTAACTAAGCATCTACGTGTGCCTAAATTTGGCTCCAACACCATGACATTCACTATGATTTATGCCAAGTTTTCTCCACTTGGGGAGTTTACACCAAGCTCACATGCACCACATCAAATCAATGAGCACATGACATGTAGCTAGGTCTTTGCTATAACTTAAGACAACATAACTTAGAGCAATGAGTCTCAAGGAAAACATCTCTAGCGTCAATAAGGATTAATCTCTCACTAGTACAAGGAATCCAATAACAATCTAAGGTTCTTTCTATCTTAATTTCCCTTTAAAGATATAGATAAAATTTCAATTAATTAGTAAAAGTTTATTTGTATATTTCACTAGTTCGTGATTATGTCCTACCTGGAGAATCCTAACACTTCTAATGATATGCTCGTAAATATGACAAAAAGCTCTTTTAGCTTGGACGATAGTCTTTTTGTGTGGCCATAGTCTTCCAAAGCATTTTTCATCCTATTGGGGCTAGTACCTTCTCCTTAATTAAGATGACCTTTGATGTTTACAATCATAAATCAAACTGCTTTGCTAAAAGATTAACTTCCATGTTAATCTCATCTACATCACTAGAAATAACTTATCTTGATCTAGAATCAACATGCAAATATAGCATGATGGGATATAATCCCTACAAACAACCAAGGTTAAATATACATAGTTTATAGTCCAAATAAGCATAAAGGACAACTAGCTTATTGTCAATAACATCCTCTTGAAATGAATATAATACAATATTATGTATGTAAATCTACTTTCGGCCCTCAAACTATAATCAAGAGTCTCTCCATTTGTTGCTAACCCCACCCTCATATCCCTTCCATACTCTTTGTCCTTTCAAGAACATGGACGGCTCTCCGCCACTTCATCTCCTTTGCTTTTCCTCTTGGTAAAGTCTCTCTTATTGTCTTCCCTCAACCTCGCTATGCTCGGGCTCTCGGATACTCCTTGGCTATGGTCTACCATGCTATAGTCTATAGATCCATGTTGCATGGTGTCACTTCTTTAATTACTACTACAATACACTAGATCCTAGCATGAGAGTTTTTTGCCTCTACTATCATCTCCACTAGATGTATGCTCATGCTCTTGGCCATTGTCTTTGGATGCCATTTAAAAATTTGAACTTGGTTTTTTTATAATAATATTCAATGAGCTCATGATGAACGTGAGGGCTCCATCAAATACAAAATGCAACAAAACATCAATATAGTGACACCTTATACTATTTGTAGAATCATTTTTTATTTGAGCAAATTACTTCTTCAAATTCAACTACTTCTCTCATCTTCAAATAAAATACATAAATCTTTTAAAGGATTTTGTTTGATTCTCATAAACAACATGTTTTAATAGTTTTCTCTTAGAACACAAATCACATCGGTCAAATTCGATGTGCAATTGTAAGCCTTCTATCATTGAACCCTCATAAGGTACAAAAGTGGGCCAATAATATACCATCTTGTATCCTATTGAAATTCACCACCTTGGCGAAATACTTCGCCATTTTCAAATGTCATGGGTATTCATGGTATCGCATTTTGGATGACAATGCTTATTGATCCAAAAAATTTAATGTTTTGGTGATTTGGACATTGTCATGGTTCGACCTCATGAGCTAAAGCATAATTTACCATACCCCGATATAGAGGCATTTTCTACTATTGCAAAACAACCAAAACTAATCCCACCTGCCACAAGGCACACGAGAAACCCTAGCATGTATTAAGGGGACTCTTGAACAGACTAGGACCAACGGGGCTCACATCCACATCAGTAAAACCTGACATTTTCTTTACTCTAGTACCCTAACTAGTCTAGATACTTAGCTTGCCAAATTTGAATTTATCTTCATGCCACCTGCCCTTTTATCAATATTTAAAAATTACCAACCATTGTATGACACGTGAGACCTTCCCCTCACGCAAGACCACAAAAGTCGATAGAAATGGATTTTGTTTCATGCAATCCTCAAAGGTGTGAGGTGATCTTGGAATGGTGCGAATCCCGTATGCATTCGAGTTAGGAGTGGAAATGATGTACATTGGTACAACCCTTGAAGCCAACAAATCGGAGGCGGTTACGTTACAAGCACCGAATCTCATAAGGACCGAAATCCGTCGTTTGGTACTTCGAGCTACCAAGTCAACGGTACCAACGTTTTGCCGGTTCTAGATATCAAGCATACATTGAACTTGGAAAGTGAAGGCCGTGGCGTTGTGCATCAAGAGAGCCAAGGGAATAAGGGGCACTTTAAACTAGAGATTGAGTGCCTAAGGGACCAAGGAATGAATGAGTGAATGGATAGAGTTTGAATGGACGGAAATATAGTATACGACAAATACTCTTTCGGTAAGATGACTTCACATAAGTGCAAACTCAATTTCATGAAGGTTCCAAGCTAGGTCATGAATATTCCAATCAATGTTACTAGAGTGTTCTAGCAATTTCATAATTTATTTAAAATTAGGTTTATGATTTTTAAAACCGACTTGACATGTGGCACATCTCAATTTCATGTTAGTGGGCCTTTGCCCCCAGCAACTTCATGAATCTTCCAAACCGATTAATATTCCTTTGGTAAGATGAATTCACAAAAGTGCAAACTCAATTTCATGATTTTACAAACCAATTTAGCACTAGGTTCTACCAATTTCATTGGAATCATGAACCAAGTTCACTATATAGACAACCAATTTAGCTTAAATTTTCAACCAATTTCGCTACATGTTGTGAACAATTTCATGAATTGGCACCCTATTCACAACTTCGCAAAATCCATTTCATGACCTATATAAATTTATTTCACAAAGAACGATACATCATGTGTAAGATCCCCCTAATCGCTCCCCATGACTAGCTCTACCAAAATTTTGACTGACCTCTCTTATCCAACCTTGGACCATGTCTGCAGTGATTGCTTGTACGTCATCATTAATGTGACTTAATAATGTTCAATGATTTTGGAGATCATTTTGTTAGACATGGCTTTTGATATGTCCAAATACCCATTATACAACATTGAGGAATGGACTACATGATGGCAAATGGAAGTAGATGTGTCCAACATCTTTAAAAATTTGTTATATTTCATGAGATTTGTGAAATGGGACATTGTCCATGAGAATGAACCTTTGCCCATCAAGGCTAGGAATGACCTTGATCTGAATGAATTCTAAGAACTTGTATGTGTTGTAGGCACAAAGTGTGACATCGTGTGCAAGGACTCCTTCACGACCAACTGCAACCACCAAAAGATAAATTTTGATCCCTTTGAGTTGGACGAATTTGTTGGCATCTTTGTCCTCGACAAGCCCTTCCAAATCAACATGTCAAATGTAAACTGACACCAATCTCATCCACGTATACAACATCAACCACATTGCCACCGAGCTCTAAAAACTTTTGACACCACTCCATACGCTCTCTAAGGGCCGCTTCACACTATGGCCGTCCAAGTCGAGAGGCCGTGGGATTGAGTGGCCAAACTTTGTTGAGAGTCCAAAGAAATGGGCTGAAAATAGCCAATAAAATATAGTAAGTGGAGCCTTCGGCCGGGCATAGTGTGAAGCCTCCAAAGGCCAAACCCAAAGTCCAAACCGTTGGCCATGAACTCCCACGGCCTCTCGACTTGGACGGCCATAGTGTGAAGCCTCCAAAGGCCAAGCCCAAAGTCCAAACCCAAAGGAGCATTCCACTTTATTCCTTGCTCAAAATAACCCCACCAATCTAACGGCCAAGATCTTGTCAATGATTGATTTTTTAATGCAAACAAACCGACGGCCTCTCGACCATAGTTTGGGTTTCTATTCCCGTCCGACCCAAACTTCCTTCGAGAGTCCGTCGCCTCCTTCAAAAAGTAATCATTTTAAATTGCGACGGCCTTTGGCCACAGTGTGAAGGGTCGAGAGGCCGAACTCTTGGTTTCTTGCAATTTGATTGGTGGAAATCGACGGCCTCTCGACCTTCGGCCATAGTGTGAAGCGCCCCTAAGACATTCTCCATTGTTATGATCATTTGGTTCATAGCGCATCAACTTGAAGGTAAATTCAGCTTGACTTTGAATGGCCTTTGAAACACAATTGATAGATATAGGGTGTGGGAATTCAAAAGCTTCATTTAGCTAACGATGGAGTGATTCTACGGTGATGTTTGGATCTACATCAAGCCTCTCTATTAACCAATGAATGTGCTCATGTTGTAAAATTGGATAGCAAACACAACCTCTATTTTCTTCCAAAACTCTAGTTATGCTTTTGATAGTTTTGCAAGGATAACCATAACATTCACTTGTGTTAGCATAAGATAAGCCCTCATCAAAAATAAAATGTATGATTTCATGAGCATAGTTCATCATCTATGAAATTATATCTACATAGACAATTAGGCATAGCTACTGAAACAAACTACTTTAGAAGAAGAAATTGTAACCCTTACCGAACAAAAAAAACTAATTGTAACTCATAAACAATACCAATTCTAACTCGAATAAACACAAGGCAACGTAGAGCGAATTGTTTCCAACTGCTTCCAATCAATAAACAAATATAGTAACATAGTGAATCGCTCACAACCAGAACCCTAACCAACACGGAACATACCCTTCAATGAAAAACAAGGCAATACAACTACACTTGAGGTCCATATACACACCAAACTCAAAATCAAAATTTCATGATATTGCCTTCGGATGAGTTTCAAGGGCCCTCGTGATTTCATGGATGTGGCCCACTTAGCCATGACGTCAATATTATTCTTCTTTTCTTTCTCACGGGTGCCGCAACTTGGCCATAGTGTAAAGTGGCCCTAATTTATTTTTGGACAACTCTTGTGTGGTCTACATGAACGTGGTTGCTACGGGGAGGGGGTAAGCCGGGTTGATTGGCATGCTCGAAAGCTTGAGGTGTTAAATAGGTCTTTTGGTGACTCCATGTCGGGAATAAACTCGTTTGTGTCTTTGAGGGATTCTAAAGAGGAATGTGTTTGTGCACTTTCGGAAATACGAGCTTCCCGTTGGTCCCGTGAGCATCAATTTTGGCTCAATGGGATGGTGCTCATGACTCGTGGCTTGGGTTTGGTTGGTTTGTTGGGCCTTGCGGCTTCCCAAGACACGTTCTCCAACCTTGGGGATACTTTCATCACATAACTTATTTTATTGACTTTGTCTCAAACTTGGGATAGAGTTTTTACGGCTTCGGTTTAAACTAGTATAGGCAATGGAGACTGGATGGTAGGCTTGGTAACTAAGGGTCAGTTTACACCATGGAGCATGAAGTCGGATCATGGAAGATGGTCTTTTTCCATGGTCTGACTTGATGGTCCAACTTTCATGGTCTGGTCTCTTAAAAGAAATCAAAGCCTTTGGGCCCCTCACTAGGTGTAAACCAAATGTGGATCAAGAGGAATGACCATGCACCAAAATATGAATGTGTTGATTATTTTGATATATATCAAAAAATGGTATTTTTGGAAGGAAAAAAATCAAGTTTGACCATTCTCTTGTCTTCTTTTGTCTTCATCTTCTCTTCCCAAAAAAATCATTAAAATTTTATTATAAAAATACTTCTTGGCCATGTGCCCTTGCCTTTTTGTACTAGAACACCTCTTTTGCCCCTCCCACCGCAAAACCCGTTGGATCATGTCAGTGCATAATGTAAGCCTTAAAATATGTCTTTTATGAACCTCGAACTCCATGGTCACTCTCACACTTTTTCCTTGGTGTAAACTGAAGTGATCCCGGGATGAGTTCAACAACCAATCACATATTTTACAGGAACTTGGGATGATTTCATGGTCCATGGTGTAAACAACCCCCTAAGGTTGTAATCTCTTCATCTTATGCAAACTTAATGGCAATCATTGGTCTCTCCCAACTATAATTTTGCTATCTTACCAACATGATTGTCTTTCCTTTTCTTTTTTTCCCTTCTTTTTCCATTTTGGTTACTTTTTGACATTCTTATAACTCCTTCACCATTTCTTCAAGTGAATGAACAAGATATTGATTTGAGTGAAATTCCAAATATCATCTCCCAAAATGTACAGTTACGGTTGGAAAAAATTATATATATATATATTATACACTTTAAGTATGAGTATATAGTGTGCACTTTACAGACTATTACAAAACCCAAAAGGCAAAAATCATAGCACTACAAAATCCCAAATGGTAACCCCCATTGATCGAATATATACATTGTATTCCCAATTAATGTGTTCATTGACATGTGACCTACTCCTAGGATTTTAGTCACATTTTTGAAGTGGGGGACTAGGCTTTGGCACTTCCCTAGTTGCTCTCTTTCACTTACCTCGCTCATGTTCTCAAGCTCCCCTTCATAAATGTGGCTCATTGTGTGGGGGAGTTATTGTGGTTGTATATTTAATCCTCTTGATGATGAAAAACCATTGTAGGGGCGAGATGCCATGCAATTTTCCTATGCTAACCTCGCAACCTTCATTTTGTAGCAAATGAAGTATTTGTGTTACTATGTGTTGTTTTTGGCACAAATTGAAAATTCAATTACAAAAGAACCCAAAATACAACCAACCCGGGCAAGCCAGCGCACCCCGAGTGGAATCAAGATTTGTGTTACTGTGTGAAAATTATTTGGGCCTTGAAAGGTTAACTACAACAACCCATACTATTTATTCTAATCAATTTCAATTGTCATTTGAATTTCCGGAGTGCTTAAGTTTGCTTCCTAGTTCCAAGATTTGGAAATGCTCTCATCAATTGAATGTAAGGTGTCAATGTTCTTGTTCGTTCTCAAGTCACTTTCGCCCGTGGGTATGAATGATGAATTCGTAAGATCCATAAGTAAATTTGCATACAATTTTTAGAAAGTTTGTAATGCATCGCATGCCTTACCTCCACAACAACTCGATAAATAAACAACCAACCAACGTCGGGCAATCCAACGTGAATTTGAGCCCATTGGCCCTACCTTGCTCAAGAATCTTCTTGGTGCAGGGCAGGGTACTACCTACCTTGCCGTGGGTGGGCTCTTGGGGCTTCCTACCTACCTAGCTAGTTTTTTTTCCCCGTTTCCGTCAAGTAGAGCAAAAATCTCACAACCGGAATCGAACCGCCAACCACTCCATTCAAAAATGGGTACCTCTCCACTATCACCCGGTAGTTTAGGGTCATCTCGGACCCACGACACCTCGCACCGATATTTTGGTTTGATTCAAGAACTTGCATTGGTGCAAACGTGGTAAAGTAAGTAGGTGGGTGAGATGTGATCGGTAGGTAGCTAGGCAAGTCAATACCTAGGCATGTATCACACGTGTCAATCACCAAAGGGTGGACAATGACAACGATTGTATAATAGATTCCACAAGGATCGAGTTGGTAAGGGTCAATTAACAATTAAGGTGTTCCATCCTCGTACCTATTCACAAGAACACATAACATTTCATCATTTCTCCAATTCTTTGGTGTGAGTTTAATTCTCCAATGTGGAAGTCATATTGCAACCTTGTATTGGGCCTTTGTATTGACACAAATGTGTCCATTTAGACGGTGTAGTGATCATTATCATTTGAACATTTGCTAAGGTAGATGCATAACATGGATGTGTGCAAATAAGTCGCCCCCACCCATTCCACCTTCCCAATAATAATAATAATAATAACCAATGTTGGGTAATTTGACGTGAATTTGAGCTTGTTGGCTCTACCTTGCTCAAGAATCCTCTTGGTGCATGGTGGAGTTTATTGCCTACCTTGCGGTGGATGGATTCTTGGCTACCTGCCTACCTTGCGGTGGGTGGATTCTTGGCTACCTGCCTACCTGGCTAGTTTTTTTTCGTCAAGTAGAGAGAAGATTTCACATCTGGGAATCGAACCGCCAACCACTCCATTCAGAATTGGATACCTCTCCACTATCATCCGGTAGTTGAGGGTCATCTCGGACCCACCTTCCCAACATGTAGACCAATGTCGACAATTATCACATCCAAAACAAAAGCATTCGCGTGGTCTTGCAAACACACTTGTAAATTCCAACTGCATGAATGGTACATAACGTATGGGGTGTGATTCAATGATTTTTGTTTCTAACTCAAACCTCGTGGCGATACAAGCAATGAACGGGTAGTGCCAACAGTTAGTTACAAGCTAGCCGGTTGATTTTGAGAATTTCCGAATGAAATAGAAATGTTTAGGAAGGGGTTCCGGAAGAAAATCAAGGTTTTCGGAAATGGGCTGATTAGAAAAAATAAATGCCGGCATTTAGGCAAGTTGCCCTAGAGTATCCACGGCAAATTACCAATTGAAAGGTATTTTTCACGGCGGGCAGCCGACCAAACATATATTTTTTAGGAATTTTCTTAATACTATGCAGACTTGGAGACTTAGAGACTTGTAGACTTGTAGACTTGGAGTTACCATTGCCTTGCTAGCTTGTGGTTTAGGTTAGTTGCTTGCCACCGTAGCTTGCATTTTTGTTTCCATTCTGAGTTTTTGAGTGCTTGACTTTTTGAATCGCTGAATCGTTGAGTGACTGACTTTGTGCCACTCCGACATCTCTTGTTTCACATCTGGAGCTCTTAGCGCACGGAGCCACCGTCGGAGTCCCCTTGCATCCGGTTAGCCACTATTTGGCCTTCTTGCAAAGTATTCTTCTTGGTTTCATGTGATTTATGGATTAGCTTGTGATTTATGGATTAGCCTGTGATTTCTTAGTTGCAGCTGAGGATGTTAGGGTTGCATTTCCCAGGACTTTTCTCAGAGTCTTGAGATCGTACTTTGAGATCTCTAATGCGTAGTTAGCAATCTTAAGCACCAGTCTGAAAGAATGGTGCACTTTAGCACGCGAAAGATCTTGGTTAGCCTGTGATTTCTTGGGTAGCCTATGATTTCTTGGTAGCTTAATGTTGTCACTTCACATATGCATGCAATGGCTTCATATCTATGATCTAATCTAAGCACCAGTTTGAAAGATGGCGCACTTTAGCACGCGAAAGATCTTGGTTAGCCTGTGATGTCTTGGTTGCGGCCGAGGATGTTTAGGGTTGCATTTCCCACGACTTTTCTCAGTAGTCTTGAGGTCATACTTTGAGATCTCTAATGCGCAGATAGTAATCTAAGCACCAGTTTGAAAGAATGGTGCACTTTAGAACGTGGAAGATCTTCAGTAATATGGACCACGTGATTAAGAGACAAAATAGCTAATCAGAGTTGCACTTGATTTTTTAAATCGTTGAGTGACTGACTTTATGTGAGTCTTTTGTGTAGACTCCTAGTCGTGGGAGCTAGGGTTGTGTGCCACTCCGACATCTTTTGTTTCACATCTGGAGCTCTCAGCACACGTAGCCGCCATCGGAGTCCCCTTGCATCTGGTTAGCCACTGTTTGGCTTTCGTGCAAAGTATTCTTCTTGGTTTCATGTGATTTCTTGGTTGCGGCTAAGTATGTTTAGCGTTGCATTTCCCACGACTTTTCTCATTAGTCTTGAGATCGTACTTTGAGATCTCTATTGCACAGTTAGTAATCTAAGCACAAGTCTGAAAGAATGGCGCACTATATGCTAAGTTGCTTGGTATGTAAGTTGACAATGTATGGGAACGTTGTGATGGATATGTGTGATTAGGGTTTTAAATGTAACAAGAATGTCAAATCAATACTTGTGATTACATCCTTCGTGAAACAACTAAAACACAATTGTTGGGAAGCATGTAGAACATTTGTTAACTTTACTTGGACCCTTTGTGGTGCTTGTATTTTTTGAAGGCTAAATCCTTAGCCCTAAGCTAGTAGGGGCTTTGCCAGGTTCAACTCCTGCTAAGGATACTATTTAGATAAAAATAAATAAAGATTGAATGCCAACATTCTTTAACCATGAACACTTGGAAAAAAAGAAGAATAAATGACAATGAAACTTAAAGGGAAAAAAATAAAGAGGGAAAAAATATCCACCACCAAAATACAAGAACCGGCCCCATTTTAAACATTTAGGAAACTGGATAAATGAAAAAGGAAATGTCGACTAATTGCCTAAATACATTAGGAAATGAGGGATATCAACCAATAAAATTTGCACTCTCTAGGCCCACTTTTGGGTAAAATTTGAAAAATCCGAGCCACCTCCTAGAAGCTAGGAAATTATCTATTTTCTCTATAGAACTCCCCGGACTCTGGATACAAGTGACGTGGGCCTTGGGTTCCGGGCCTTAGGTTTTAGGGTTCAGGACCTCATGATGATACAAACAACACAATTGGGAGGGCCTAGTGTGTGCGCTATTAACCCTTAAACGTCAGAGAGGCCCTATCAGGGCCTCGCTGACCCTAAACTATTTGACCATAAGATAGCGTCAAAACATGTCGGAATTGCAAAAAAAAATTCCCCAAAATGTGTATCTCAAAATTCCATATCTAAATATATATGCCGATCACACTAAAAGAATTATATGGAGGTCTGAAATGGGGTAAACATAGGCTGATGGGAGAGGCCCTCTCACCCCCCCCTTTGACGTTTAAGGGTTAACGAGAATCATAACCTTTACTTTGACCCTCCTTCCCCCCTTATAAATTTAGCATCTCAACTCCAAGTTTGACACTTAAAATGGCAAACTTTATGAATCACAATTTTTAACTTGTTGAAACGGTTGCGGAGCCGATCCAATGAGTAAAATTATTTGTGAAGTTGGAAGTGCCCACAACAATGCCACACACCTCATTCAAAGTGAGGACCGGATGCATGACAATCGTGTGGTACTCATTGAACTCGAGACAAGTGCTCCATTTGTACTCTCCCAAACAATGTTGTTGCAATGTTGACATGCTCACGCAAGTTCATTTGGTACAAATTGTGATATTGCCCCTTGTGAAAGCCATGTGAAGGATTGGACTAGCCGGGCCTCCGAGAATTCCGAGAATCCAAAACACCTCCCCCCCCCCGGCCTCACTCACCCAAAGCTTCATGCAAATTTCACTTGCCACGTGGTTTGTTATTGCCACATTATGGACTTAAGGTACGTGGGTGGTATGGAGGTTGTTTTTTATGTTCTCCAACTTTGATTTACACACAAAAAATGCCAGTTGCATTAGTTAAAGTTACAATGAAGCATCAACACAAATTAATTTGAGAATTGAACTTGGTCTAATTTAATTTTGGTTATCGGAAGTGCATGTTTGTTGGTTTTTTAAATGTGTGCATAGGTCCTTCCACTTGTGTTCACTGTTGAATGTGGAGTAATTAATCAAATCTGAAGGCGTAGTCTGATCTCTTGTAAGCGTGTGTTTCTTTGGTGTTTGCTCTTTGATCTTCACCTAATCACACAACAATCAAATAAATTTGCCAAATAACACTTGTATACCATAAGTAATTAATAAGGGTTAGAAGGGCCGAGCCATGTTATCGTGCAAATAGATGGAATCATCACACTAGAGCATACCTCGTTTTCATTCAACATAAAAACCTTGAAATGGTATGTAGCCCCGAGGTTAGTCTTTGAGTTTATTTGACACCGGAATTAGCTTTAAAGACCCCAAATTAGTATGGTCCAAGTCATTTGAGATGAAATGGGCCACAAACCTATAATGGGTCAAGTTTTTTTTTGGATAGATGAGAGGTACACTTGTATGTGATAATTTTCTCCCTCCGTTATGGTACACAACCTTTCCCTTTAAACTCATTTGTGGCTCTCAAAGCCGCTTGACTCTATGTCCCAAGTCAAGGTCTCACTTACAAGTGGAATCCCTAAACTTCATGAGACTAAAGTCCCTAAGTCCCATATATTTTGGAAATTGGAAGCCTTATTGTATCCACTTATCCACTTTTTTACTTTAAATCTTATAAATCACTTAATTCTAGCCTCTTATATATACCCCGGGGAAGTCACTGTCGAAAATTTAGATAACTATGAGAGAACAAATGTAGGGTGACATTTATTCATGGTTGATAAAAATTATATACTTTTTTGATATACCATAGCCTTGAAGAAATGTGAGGTAGCACATTATATATAATATAGGGTCACTTGTAATACCCAAAATTATGTTTATAGTATTTCTAAAATAGCATTATAGTAATTGATAGGGAATTTTTATTATTTTCAAGTTGAGTTTAGGGTAAGAAAAATTCAAGAACTAGATGAAAAATGATCACAAATCCATCTACAAAATGGATGAACTCGTTGAATGAGGGTTATTAAGTGTACTTTTGAGGAACATTTCATTGACGTTTGTATAATTCTCTGGTTGTTCCTCCCACGTAAGACAAGAATAACATGCTTCTTGTATACACAGCTTAATTTTTGTTGCATGATGAATTCCATTTCTAATGCTATAGTACAATGCTATCGTCCACAAAGGAAAATTCAAATAAATATAAATAATGAAGGGTATGAAATATTATGGAGATTTTAATTTATAATTACACATAGGATGGTAAGAAATTGAAGAAAGTAGAATTATTAAAAAAATATAGGGTCCACTAAAATGCAGTAAATGAGCTACATAGCCCCCAAAAAAATATGTGTTGTACGCTCATGTGTCCCCAAAGAATACACTAAGTGATTTCCCCGAGATATATACATACTTCCGAGAAGGAAGTATGTTATTATTTGTTCTTGCCCTTGTCAAGGTTGCAAACATATGATTAATGACACTTTATAACCGATAAAATAAGAGAGTTTTCATCTCTTTAGGAGTAATAGCATGGAATTATTTTTCTTGTGAAGATAAAAAAATTCTAAGGTAAAATACAATTTTTTTCTCCATGAATATGGAAATTGCTACAAATTGTGAAACGGGAAAGTTAGGGAAACACATAGTCAATCTATAGGTTGACCCATAACCGCTCATCTAGATTCTAATGCTCAGCTACGACAATTATCAAAACTCTTATGAGGAGGGTAATCAATCACAAACCGCCACCACATAAACCTTGACTCCATTCCCTTAAAAAAAACATAGATCTCATCCATATCAGCGTTACATAACCCTAATGAGCAGTTAAGTGGACATGGTCGTCTATGGATGCCTCGACCTTATCCGGTCTTTAGAATGTTGGCACCGGTGATTCCTCCACACTTGTTAATTTGTTGCTCGGTCAAAGACTTTCTCAAGGATAATTTACATCATGGGGTAATAATAATACTAATATTATTATTAATAAAATTATTGAACGGGATGGCATAATCTTGTATACACTACGGGATGCATGGGAACATCAACAACTGATGGTCGGACCAATTTTAGTGCCCATGTGATTACAATGAGAACCTTGGAGCAATTCCTGCATGCTTAGAATAACATCCGGCTTAGTGTTTTCATCCATCCGTCAATTGGTGCCACTAATTTCCACTTGTTATTTCCCCGCCGCATTACAAGATTCTGCCCAGGCTGTGGCTGCCCTAGTAATTAGCTAGACGTGCCTAATCCGGTTACTTATCTTAATCGGACACCTTTATTTAAGTGGTATGTGGTTAAGTGTGGCCCCGAGAACGGATGCTCCAAAGACATGTGTTTAAAAGAGATTGGACTGCGTGTTCAAAATATGAAAAACCATTCTAGGTTCAATAGTCAACACAATGAAGGGCCACTTCACACACGAGCCAAGAGAGCCGTGACCATGAAATTGTGAGAGCCCAAGAGAAAGTGTCCAAAGGCCGTCCCAAGACACCTCCAAAATCATATAGTGTGGTCATGGACCTTCAAGTGTAGTGTGAAGTCATGTGTGACTGGGCCATCAACCAAATGCTATTTCATTGGATTTCTATTCATGTGGGTGCTCACACATGACAAATTAGAATAAATCAACGGTTGCGAGCGTTCGGAGTGCCATGTTATGCCGGTTTTGTGTTAGGCCTACCTCCAAGAGGTGGTTTTTGAAAATAGTCCAAGTGACCATGAAACATGATCCATTTAATTAATGCCATGTAGGCATCCATGTAGACTTTACATCCATCTTGCATTCACATACTCCGTTGGTCCCTCAAGCGTAGTGTGAAGCGAACTTGGACCGGCTCCGCCTTTTCCACCAATGAGAGTGCTTGAAGTGTAATGATCACGGGCTCTCAGTCTCGTGTGTGAAGTGGCCCTAATATAACATATATAACCATTCAATGAGCACAAGAATCGTCACTTTGCTAATGAATAAGATATACGTATGAGTTCCAAAGAATTATGAGGAAAGCAGCTATGGCCTCGATTTAAATGTGCCAACCGTCTCATACTAAGCACGTGTTTCACATCCTAGGAGAAGTGGGCTAGTTGCAAAATGTACACTAAATATCATATTTAGTGTCATATGGTACTTGATGTCACTATGGTAACTTTTTGGATGACAATTCTTATGAATAAGTGAACAAATACTGTCATGGATGATGGACGAGTTCATCCATTGGCCAAACCCCTACCTTTCTCTTGTCACCAACTTGTGATGAAATATTGTCATGCATGATTGACATTTGGATGAAAAATTACTTGGTGAGTGACAATAATTGCAACCCTGTAAATCTATAATCCCCCCCCCCAAAATAATTACAAGGAATGGCAAATAATGTTGGGTTAACATTTAGCGTTGGTGACATTATACCGTGGTTTACAATTAGTATTGAGCAAGACAATTAGAATTGGTGACAGTAAGGGCCACTTCACACACAAGGATGAAGGCCCCTGACCATGGCAATGTATTAGCTCTCATTGGTCGAAAAGGTGGAGACCGTCCAAGTTCACTTCACACTAGGAGGTGAAGGCCTCAAGGCCCAAAGAAAAGTTCGTGGATGTGAAGTCTACATGGAGTCCTACATGGCAGGTTGTGGATAAGGGTGCATGGTCTACCGGAATTTGCGTCAAGCCCACCTCCAAGAGGTGGGTCTGACAAAAATTCCGGGAGACCATGAATTATTTAATATTTTTCCAGCAGGACATATTTCAGGGAAGATTCCAAAATAGATTCCAGGACAGACAAACACCACCAAATAATTCTCTTAAATTGATCAAGTTTGAGACATATTACATTAAACAAGATCCTCCCTTCTTTTTCGGCCAACAAAATATGCAATGGTCCCGGAACATGGTCCATTCTCACTTCACACTATGCTTGAGGGCTCGTGACTACATAAAACGGCTTTCCCAACACCCATGGTACAGCCTTTGGATGAGATTCAAGGGTCCTCACCATTACAAGGTCACGGCTCTTGGCTCATGTGTGAAGTGGCCCTAAATATCATGTTTAGTGTAGCCATCTAAGACCCACGTACCTTATTAGTACACAGTTAAGTTAGGAAGAATATAACCCAATATGGCCAGGATTTAAGGAGCGGGTGATTCGGAACCTAGAGAATTATATCCAGTTTTGAGGTCGATGAGGGAGTCACTCGTAGTTAGCCAATGAAGCTATTTGCATGAACTTCAAGGCCTTCAATAGAGAATTTCGCACGGATTAGTGGCAGGAAACTAGCGGATCGGGAACGTTTCCACCTGGCTTGAATTACACACAGGATTAGGACACCAATTTAAGATAGTGTACAGCCTTTGCAATAATTTAGAGGGATAGAAGATTATGCTACACTAATTTAGTGTCACCAATTCTAATTGTCTTGCTCAATACTAATTGTAAACCGCGGTATAGTGTCACCAACACTAAATGTTAATCCAACACTACTCGTCGTTCCTTGTGAATTTTTTGGGGGGATTATAGATTTAGAGTGTTGCAAATACTATCACTTACCAAGTGATTTTTCATCCAAATGTCAATCATCTAATGACGATATTTCATCACAAGTTGCTGACAAGAGAAGGAAGGGTTTTGGCCAATGGATGAACTCATCCATCATCCATGACAATATTTGTTCATTTATTCATAAGAAGTGTCATCCGAAAAATTACCATAGTGACATAAAATGCCATATGACACACATATGTAGTTTTGTTCTTAAAAAGGCAGTTGACAAAGAGGCACCCCTTTACAACTACATTCGAGATAAGGTTTCTTTCCCTATTTTAGATTTAGTACTAAGCACACTAGATAGTCCTATCATTGTGGGCCAAAGTAATTTTCTAGAGCGCATGCTAGTTCTTATAATGGGAATTAATGTGGGCCACATTAATTTCCAACCCACACTAAATTTCTAGTAGCAAATTAGCGTGGCCCACATTAATTGTTTTTTCTTCTTCTAGAAACCAGTGTGTGTGATTATGTAATTTTATGCTACTTTTGGCATATATTATCCTTTATCTCACTAAGACCACTAGACTCCATTGCTCTAAGTAGTTAGCCTTTTCAACACCATCTTGATGTACTTCTAGTCCCACAAGCCTTTTGACTTCCTAGGCTTTAAAATGAATTTCATTTAACGTGGGATTCTTTCTTTCTACTGATAGAGAAGCGCAATAATCCAACGCCGAGGATAAATTCGGAAGATGATCCACTTATGAAGCTCTTTCAGTAAGCCCTTTGCAATCAAAACCGTGCTTTGCATGTGAAACAAAGGGACATAAAATATTTGTATGCAAGATATGGTTTAGGGTTTAGGGTTAGCAACTACATTATGAGCCCAACAACATTAAGATTACACAAACCAAAGTAATATAATTTCTATAGAAAATGTTCAAAACCACAAACCTAGTTGCATAGGCCTCCCCAAAGTGGACAGTGCTAATCGTTGACATTTTGACTTCATCAACCAATGAGGTGCAATTCAATCCTCAAAATAATAGTACCAGTATTAATGTTGAAATACATATTTACCCACATTGGGAGAAAAATACATATTGGAATCAAAGTCATTGACAAAAGTGGGCGCTTCTACATCAAGTAGTACAAACTCAAAGATTGCATCGACAATATGCCCGTCTCTCAAGGTAGGATATAAGATTTTCTTCATTCTCTAGCTAGAGCTTCTTAGGGTACCTAACCCTCACCACCACCACACACAAACCTCAATATCACCAATGGATCCATACATCCTAAGGTGCTACAAACCCGACCCACCTCAAGTTTATTGATTACCTTGTATACGTTACATTGAACAAACTTCCCCACCCCTCCCTTTGAAAAGGGTAGTAGCATGTGAGCACCAATTCTCTTTATTCATGCTTGCTCCTTTGGAACCTAGTATGTTTATATCTACATGTCTATCTCATGCAATGCATACTTGCTTGCTAAATGCTTGTGGTGCATTGCAATCTTGTAAGCCTATGCTTCATCCACTAGGACACACTCCGCTCACCAATTTTATCCATGACAAGTGCTTATGGTGGGCATATGATGCCCATACGTTCATCCATATTTGACATCTTAGCAATCACACGAATAGGCAACCATAACATATAACAACAACATCCAATTACTACAATTATAACTTAGTCCAAGTCATATATGAGGTGGATACACCTAATTTGAAGAGTGACCTATAATGGTTTCTAACATATGGGTATATATACAAGTTTGAATTGTACATATTTGAAAGAGTATTATTCTAGAGCAAGTATTAGTTTCACTTCAAGAATTCATAAGAGAATCACATGGCTTCTACATATGGCAAGGTTAATTAATAGTCATGGTTCTTGTTTGAATTTACTACCTGATATGTTCATGTAGTGCTTTGATTATAAAAACGGATAATAGCTCACAATGCACACCAAGGAGAAGGTGAGGACATTGATTACCAAGCAGCTGAGATCGTTCATGTCAATGTTTTTTTTGAGCAGAAGGCCGACATGCCAACGCCAAAGCACATGAGGCAGTTGACCACCTGGCAAGTTTTCCGTCAAGTAGAGAGGAGATTTCACAGCCGGGAATCAAACCGCCAACCTCTTCCTTGAGATTTGGGTATCTCTCCACCATCATCCGGTAGTTTAGGGTCGTTCATGTCAATGTTGAGCACATGCTAGGTAGTAGGGTTCATGGTAATAATGGCCGCCAATGTGACTAAACCTACATGTCTCCTCCACACTTGTCTCCTACCCACTTTAAAGAGGACTTAGGGCCACTTCACACACGAGCCAAGAGCCATGACCATGAAATTGTGAGAGCCCAAAAGAAAGTGTCCAACGGCTGTCCCAAGACACCTCCAAAATCATGTAGTGTGGTCACGATCCCTCAAGTGTAGTGTGAAGTCATACGTGACCGGGCCCTCAACCAAATGCTATTTCAATGAATTTATATTCATGCGGATCCTCACACATGATAAAATAGAATAAATCAACATGTGAGCGTTTGGGGTGCCATGGTCTCCCGGTTTTGTGTTAGGCCTACCTCCAAGAGGTGGTTTTTGAAAATAGTCCAAGTGACCATGAAACATGATCCATTCGATGCCATGTAGGAAGCCATGTAGACTTTGCATCCATCTTGCATTCACATACTCCGTTGGTCCCTCAAGCGTAGTGTGAAGCGAACTTGGACTGGCTCCGCCTTTTCCACCAATGAGAGTGCTCGAGGTGTAATGGTCATGGGCTCTCAGTCTCGTGTGTGAAGTGGCCCTTAGACTTGGATGGCCAATGAACTCCTCCCATAAGTCAAGGTGAAATCAAATTGAAAACTCAAAAATTTGTGTCCATTTTGTAATTAGTCTCGTAACCTTCCTAGTAGCATGTTTACCCCACCAAACATGGGAGATGAACAACTAAAGAATGTTGTGAAATTGGAATAAATCAACAACCGACCTTTAAGGTAGATGGATCTCAAGTGGCTCGTTTTCTTGATCGGACCCCTATATTTGATTGGTACATGGTTCGATGGGGATCAAAGAGCAAACATCATAAAGACACATGTTCAAAAGAGATTGGGCTACACCTCCAAGTATCATCAATTACTCTACGCTCAATAATGAACATAACCGGGAAGACATGTGTACCCAACTAAGAAATCAACAAACATGCACTTCCGATGACCATAACTAAATCAGGGGAGATCCGATTTCCAACTTGGTTTTTGCAGATGTTCCATCGTAGAACTGTTAATGCAACACACAACCTGTTGTGTAAATTTAATCAATAGAAGTTCGAGAACATGACACTTGGTAAACACGAAACCCATGTAAGGAAGCAAAGGCTCCCATTCCCGTCGGTGCAAATAGAAAGCCCGGGTGTTATTATCATTATTGTTGTTGTTGAAGAACATGAAAGACGAACCAAATAACACCCACCCACACACCTTAGGATGCAAATTTGTACTATTACCCCCTTGGTAGGTGTTGAGGAAACCAAACCGGCAGTGTTCAAGATTGAAGTCTTCAATGCCCTTCAAACGCGATTTGGCCCTTCAAAATATACCTCTTTCAAAAGAACCCTTCAAATCGTAGTCACTTGAAGTCCTCAATATAATCTACCCACCACAAGAACCAACAAGCGTAGGACATTGTCACTACAAAAAGTGGAGTCAGATGGTTGATTCTTAATTCTTCACATTGTATTGGAAACATGTACCATATAATCCATTAAAGTGAGTTTTGTATTTCATTTCTATAGTCTTGAATTGACGTCTTGAATTTGAACCATCCCTTCAACTGAAGGGCTAAAATTTGAGAACCCTTCAAAATGAAACTCGTATGAGGGCTTCAATCTTGAACACTGCAAACCGGGGTACAATCAGGCCGGATATGGCCGTGAGCCCATTGACTCCGAGGGAGTGTAAGGAAATAAATGGGAGATAAGATGTAAGTACAATGTAGTAATAACGGGCTCCGCCAAAGTGGATAGGTGTCATAAAGAAGAAGGGAAGAAAACAAGCAACGGATTAGGTGTTCGGAGTTTTCAATTGCACTAAATCCACGGGCCCATGTGTTTGACCACGTGGGGTATCGGGTAACCCACCTATGAGGGTCCTCCGTCCCGGCCCTATGCCCCCTTTTCTCCACCTAGGGTCGTCTCCAACACAAATCCTCTTGACACGTTAAGGGGGAAACACGGAAAACGGTGAAAAATAAGCTCATTCGACCAAAAAGTGTGGCTCAAAATTTGTGAAATGTTTTCCATAGATGGAGTGGAAGGAAATAACGAGGAATGCATGTTGTTTCTAGACTTATTCCTTGTAAATAACTATGTTACATTTTTTTCAAAAAGGCATGTAAGTCAAACCCCCTGCTTGTACAATACAATAGAGTCTTCCTCATTTGAGTAGCAAAATATCCCACTCCGCATACAAATGCACACAAAATGGTTGATTCAATGGCACCCAAAAGTGATTCCGAGTGGTGTGAAACATGACTTACCCAACCGATCACTGCATCCGGTCTACTACTGCATCATTTTCAGCTACCATTTTTTACAATTAACCAGTTTGGGTCCACACAAGAAACCGTTCTCCTCCTAGACTAGTGTACCAGTAGTGGTCATTCCATGTTTTTCGTTTTTGTACCTGAACGGCAACCACCACCCCAATGGCTTGGGTGATTCGGGCAACATGGGTGCATTTGTTACGCAAACCCTCTTTTGTTACTTACATTGCCACACGGCTTGTTGTTAGAAAGGATAAGGAGGGTCCATAAGGTAAGCTTAAGCGTGTCTTAAATGGACATTTTTAGCTCTACACCAATGTTGGATTTGTATCACTTTTTTGTATACCATTCGGGCGTATGTAATCTTGATACTAATAGGGTATGGGTGTTTGAAGGCGTGTGTTTTTTTCATACCATTTGGGTTTATGTACCATGCAAGAACTTGCATACTTGGATAAGATCACCAAAGTATCAATATGAGGCTTGGAATGTTATTGACCTGAATAATAACTCGGGTATATGAAGATTCTCTCACCTTGACATATCCATCAAATATTAACATTTGAGTAGTATTACAATTCTGAGACCCACATGTAGGTTCTTTGATACCATTCTTGATGTTGATTTTTGATACAATGAACTCAATTGTATACCAAGCCAACACTACTTTGCACCCACTTCTCGCAAGACATGAATCTCGCAGGTAGTGCAAGATGATTAACAATTCCAAATCGTGTATGTAGTCATTCTTGTCATAAGGTACGATGGTACTATTCGGTTATTTATCTTAATCGGACAACTAAGCTTGACTGGTGTGTGGTTGGGTTAAATCTACAAACAGATCCCCAAGATGACATATGTTCAAAGAGATTGGACTATGTGCACAAAATTTATCAACCACTTTAGAGTCAATAGTCAATGGAGTCAGTTCGTCTAGGAATTCCATCAAAGAATAAGCACACATGTGTTTTTGATCATCATAATTAAATCAAAGGAGGTATAATTGTCATCCCATGATGCTTCATCATGTAATTGCTAATGTAACACAAGGTTTTTTTGCATAAATCTTATCAATAGAAGTTGGAAAACTTGAAAAAAAATGCAAATAACCCACACTTACCTTAAATTCAAAAGCTCGCAGGAACATCTTATTCAATTTCAAAATAAATATTATCTTTTTCATTAATGATCACGGTCCCTCCACTGTGTTGAAAATTGAGCCTAAAGTGGTTAACAAATTTTGCGCATGTAGTCCAACCTCATTTAGGACAAAGTGTATTTTTGGTGGGTTTTCTTAGATCCACACCTAGCCACACGCCACTCAAACATATGCATTCGCTTAAGATGAGAAACCATATTAGGCTCGTCTACCTTACATCTCGAAATGCAAGCGACCAACATTTAATATGTTGAGTTGTTGTCGATACATGCATTCAAGGGCTGAATTTATTTTAGATGTTTGTTGATCATTTAACTACATTGAACATATAATTCAATGTGGCATTCGAACTTTTGTGTCACGTTAATTAGTGTGGTCTTTGTGACTTGTCATGTAACAAGCACGTAACACCAACTGTCATTGACATGTAACACCCTCTCTAATTGACACCCAATGATTGCAAGATGAACGTGGGTCAACAATGACGAGTGTGATCCACTGTAAACCATGAGTTTAGGATAATGATTCACTCAGAATTTATGAAGATGTAATTCAATCTTTTGGGTATTGCAACTATAATTTTGAAACCAAGATTACTTAAAACGCCACCCCATGTTTGGTGAGCATTGATTCAATGTTGTGCTTGGATATTATTGAATCAATGAGAAATGGATGTCGATAAGGTAGAGGATTCTTAAACCAACCCTTTGGCTGATTTAATTTATAAATAACATCCTAATTGTATAAGTGAGGAAAAAACAACTTAGCAATTGGAACCACATTGCCATTAAAACAAATAAAAAGCCGCCACAATTAAATAGGTATATACTATTTGGCAAAAATAATTCATGACATGCACTAACTTCTCAATGTCATCCAAATTTTACTCTATGATTTCATTTGTGATGTTGCTTCCCTCTATGATGTTTTTATAGCAATCTAAGCATATCATTTCATGTTATTTCAATAAAAGAGTAGATTTTAATATTTCTAGAACATGAAATACCACATAAAACCATCAAAAATCATGGAACTAATCCAAAATCACAAACAAAGCATGTGACATGGTTTTCAATATACAATGCAAAGGTCAAATTTAGACGTAGCATTTAATGTGAAAATATTATCAAAATAGAACTTGCCATGTAGTAGCTTGAATCCTAGACCTATAGAACTTAGAAATGCATTCAAGAAAATACCCAATTTCTAGAGTCTCCCAAATTTGTAAAGTGAAATAGAAAGAAGACTTCTAGAATTCAGTTCATTGTTCAAAACCGCATTCAACTAAAATCTTCAACTAAAATCTTCTTCGAGGCAAAATTCAAGTTTGACCAACAAAAAACCCTTAGAGGGATCCTCCAAAGCATTTATGAACAACTTTTTTGTTTTGTTGTTTGGTTGGCGTCGGCATAAGAACACATCATGCACAAGTTCTATCTTTCTCGTATTGATTTCGAACCTCCTTGTTGCATAACGTTATTAGCCTATGCTTTCGGTTTCCTTTCTAGAAGGGGGAGAGCAAGCTGTACAATTTACAATGTAGCCAACTAGTTGGCCTTTACGGGATGGGTTCCCCCCCCCCCCCACACACATTCCTTGTCCGATTCCCACTTAGCCAAATTGGCGCAGGGAGTGACATGTCGGGCTGGTTGCCGTAGCACGTAACCCCCAATCCACAGTTCATGAATGATTAATAAGTACAAAACCCTACAAATTGCCAGCTTGCATGGTTCCAAAACACCCAACTACCGATTCATTTTGCAATGCATCTCCAATGTAAAAGGGGTGTTATGGCTGTGTCATTGCCCAAGTAATGCTATGTCCTCTTACATGATTAGAAATGCCTCGAACAACATTGCCTTAATGGAAACGACAATGCAAGCGATCACCGAGGACTCAACCAACACAAAGTGGGCGAATATGGAAGTGGTTCGAAAGTTGCTCGAAGTTTTTTACATAAATCTAAGGCAGAATTATTGTGCCACTGGCGGAAATTATCGGTTTTTGAGGATCGACTTGTAGATATTATGATTTTAAAAAGGTGTAAAAACTTCGATCCGAGCCAACTTGTTGTGCAATAAAACCATTATTAAACAACAAGGAAAATCGAATAAATAAAGAAACATATTTGAATAGTAGTGAGTGTTGGATGATGAGACCGCTAAAGAGTCCCTCTCTCTCTCCCACACGTGTACCCAGGGCGAACATTTCAGCCACCAGAACTGGTCAAAGCTGCTGACAAGGCTAGAAGTACCCAGGAAGTCCTTGTCTGACTCATCAGCGCCACCGCAGCAGATAAGCCAACGAGGCAGCCCATCATCAGTCGGTCGGTTGGGATTGTCCACCTCACCACAGCCGCCACCCGGCCAGGCGACGTGGACGCCTTTAAATATGACGTGGCTCGCCCCAACACACCTTTTGCGTCCCTCCTGCTCTTTTGACACCCTATAACCGCTCCCACACTTTTGCTAACCCACACCCATATTTAGGCCTCCCTTTTTAACACACAAACGCTGATCTGGAGGCCTGCTCATGTGAACCGATTCGTCGAGCTCGATCGTAAAGCTCATATACAAGTGGCAACTGTTAATAACCGCTCCTTGTTGGCCTTGCCGCCGGCCGATCATGCTCAAGACATTGCAAATTTGTAATGAAAGCAAGCTAGCCTAGTAGCCTAGGGTTAGCCTTTTTGCCCTTCAATATGGGATCGCTCCAAATATACAAATTAAACCCTCCGAGTTTGTAGCTCGATCTCCCACTATCTTTTAGGTTGATGGAGCCATCAACACTCCAATGCGATTTAGTAGACCGGAATAGCATTAAGTGTCGTGTAGATTCAATAGCACAACCATGAATATTCCTTGCATCATGTGTCACGAGATCATGGGAATCATGGAATATGCTCACTTAGCTACAGTGGTTGACTTATGGGTTCACAAGTTGCGGTTGGTTTGTAGTGCTAAAATGGAGTTACAAAAGGGGGGAGAGTTTCGGGGCCGCCTACGATGGACGCTTCAGCATCCGAATGGGAGAAATTTGAAAGTGGGTCCCGAAGTGATTCAAAACTCGGTTTTTGATGGGGTTCTCGACTTCTAATGTCCTATGCGACCGTAATTTGGTCGTGAGCAGTTCGCTCTGACCCTTTTGACATTGGTTCTGGTGGTTTCCTGACTGTTTCAACTGTTCCTTTTGTTAGTGTTCAAGTCTGCAATGTTTTGCCATATGGATCATTTTTATTCAACAAAGTTATGGTTTAATTCAAATATGGAAGTGTGCTCTTGATTGGTTTAGAGTGGAAGCGGTCCCATGAACCAAAACTTGACATTTGTCACCTCTGCGGTTCAAGGGCAGCATATCCTAAACATGTTTTTTTGTTGATCCAAATGATTCCCAATTGACCTAAAATGTTGCATGACACTCAAACATAACATATCCTAAACATCTACCGTTGGATTTTTTAGTTGGACATGTGTTGGTGGGTGTAAATCCATGTGGAGGTGTACAGTTGTGGCACCGCTACCTCAAATTGCAAAGTTTCCCAACAAATCACAAAACAACGGTTTCAAGATTTGTGAGCTGATTTGAGTATATATATTGCCCCTCTTTTGAACGAGGGTAACATCTTGTCATTTGGAGACGATTTGAGTGGAGGCTCGATCAAAACACCAACCCCAATTTAATTTCTAAAGGATTCCCCCTCAAGACCACTATTGGCGTTCTTATTATGATCTTATTATAATAGAACTTCAATGATTAAATTTTGGACTGTGAGCAGTCACCTCTAACCTGCAAACTACTATGCGGTTGGATCTGTCGACAAAAAAATAGAACTTCAGCTACGATCGCTAAATTGAGTTCATATTTTTTGGGCATATTTTTTGAGGGAAATTGCGTGTGGGAAGTTAGAATTTAAGCACATTGAGTCATGTTTGTTTGAAGAGGAACAATGAACGGGGAGAACCGGCTGCTAGCTACAAATGAACCGGTTGAGTTTGAGAAATAACTGGTTGAAAGTTCAAGATTTCAAGAAAATTACCTATCATTCTAGAATAGTATGTAGAATATTCTCCTCATTAATAAAGAAAAACTGAAAGATGTCAACATGTAACTGGTTGGACTTGGAAACACTAGGATATCAATTGATTATGCCCAAAATTCTCCCCATAGATTGAAGGGGAAGGTCTTCTTAGGAATTTCGATCAAATTTGGGGCGCACGTGGGATCCTTTGCCGGAGAAAACATATGGTAGTTAAATGGAACTCAAAGGTTAGTGAGGCATTGGCCTCTTTGGCCTTGGCCTTGTTTTTTCATGCTGCTTCTTTTCTTCCCCCTCTCTTGGTTCTTTGCGGTGGTGGGGGTGTTGTCCTTGGTTGGCGGGTTGCTTTGGCACTTTGTTGCTTTCACTTGATGATGACATGCACACTTGAGGGGTTCCGCATCCCCTCCAAGTGAGTGTGTCTTCTTTTGTTTGCAATTTACCGGCACTGGTTTTTTTGGTCTTCTATTTCAATAAACAAATAAAATCTTTGAAGGGGATATCAGTATGCCACTTAACAAAGTGTTCGAGAGAGTGGTCACCAAAAGTGGCATGCATTTTGGATAAGTGCATCATTTATGGCAAGGCATCGCATGCGAGTGTGCTCAAATACATCAAGGCTAGCTCATGTAACATCACTAAACAATTGTGTGCCTTGGGAATATAACCATGGGATGTTGGGAGCTCAATCTGAATTCGAGCCACCTTGGGCAAGGTTTGTGCATCGTATAAGGTAGAAATACCATAAACCGTTAAAATAAGGCGATTCGCATTGAAGATCTGGTCTGACAATCATGAGATAATTTTCCAAGATAGACGAGAAGGATTCATGAAGAATGCAAGTTGTTTCGTATTTTTCTGCCTTGTACAAAAAGTTCCACAATTTTTCAAAGTGGAAAGTTTGTCCAATCCACTTCCGGTTCACTAGGCTCTCCTCATTTCGATACAGATTATCACCTAAACCCGTTAATCATGAGTACGTTAGATCTTGCCTCCTATTGGCTACACTGCATTGAAGTTGCCGCGCCATTTAAGACATGGCACTTACCATTATGAGGCGGTCTAGTACACCGCTATTGGGTGGTTAACGCTTTATGGTATTTCTACCTTAGTTATATTCGTAGGGCGCACAAAACAAACGCACACCACATCTCCGTGGAGGAAAAAAAACAAAACAAATAAACAAAAAAACAAAAAAAACAAACAAACTCTTAAAGTCTTCAACCACATGTGGAGCTCTAACTTGGGGGGGGGGGGCGGTGTCCACTTCTTGGGGGACAAACTCGTGGTGAATTGGAATTGGAAGTTTTTAGGTAGACGAGTACTTCAGTTTGAGGATGGCTTGTGGGTTGGTGGGATCTTGGTTAGCCATGTTTGCTTTGTTTTGTAGGTTCTTGGCTTTGAATTTATTTTTATGGTAGTGAGGGGTTTTGCCTCCCCTCCAAGTGGGTGTGTCTACTTCGATTAAAATTCACTTTTGGCATTGGTTGTTGCCTTTTGTATTGATAAAATAACATCAAATGTACACTTCTAGCCTTCCACTCACTTCTCTTAGCATATGAAACCCATGATTTGTACGAGATGATTAGGATTCCAAATTGAGTACTAGTATGTTTGACAAGGATTTCACATGCAATGCATTTGGTTTCTTTGGTTTTGTATTCCCCACCCCCTATTGGCTCTTAGTCATGGCTTCAAGCAAGGCTTTTTTTGGGGGGGGGTCCAATGTTATGGTGGAACTTGTGCTTCATTTGCTATGAAAATCCATTAGCCTCAAGATTATATTAGCATGATATTCAAGGTCCCTTAGTTTTTCATGGTCATGGCACTTGTTATTGTGTGTAAAGAAACCCTTATTGGACATATTGCATCCATGTAGAATAAGTTTCGGTCCATGTTCTCTCAATTCCCCTGGATCCCAACATGCAAATTTCAAGGCGCAAGGTTGGTACGAATCTTTAATTAAATACGAATGTAGAAGGGAAATGAATACATATATGGTATATGTGTGAACTTCATACATAGTGGATGTGTCCCCCACATTGAGAACATGTTCCTAAATGCCCAAGAAATACGGGCGCCTGGGGAATCACATGGGATATCCAACTTTGTAATATAGTGTCGGCCCAATTTTGGGCTCTCATCCATTCACAAAACCATAATAAATGGGTTCATCCATCGAACTTATCCATCAACAAATAACTTCTCTCTGTGGAATATCACTATTAAACTGCCCGTGGGTGTATATTAACTTATGCCACCTGGTTTCTAGTATTCCGCCATGTGGCAGTGATTTGTCTTTCAAAATTTCAAGGGAGGAGCAACTCGCTACAATCACTGGAGTGATGAGCCCACATATGGACAAGTATACAAAATTTCATCCAAAATTGCACAAATTCATGTCAAAGTTGGTGACAACCTCTAGTTTCTATGATTTTTTTAAAAGGGTTTTATGCCATTTTCATCCATATAAAACATGGAAATAATTCATATGATATGTTTTTATATTTTTATAATAACAAGTTAGCAATTTGAAACCATTTCCGCCATGGCCAAGGCTAGACTCCCATCTTTATTGCCAAAATGAAGGGGGCCTAATAAAAACATACCTACATAGATTTGTGGTTAATCTATCTCAAGTGGGTCCCTCTAGATTAATTGGGGCTTTTGAAGCTAATTACATGATTAGATTGTCTAAAAATGAATAGTGCATGATATAATATAACTGATTATTATATTACCTTGGCAATTGTTGGTGAGGCTCTCAATGTTGTCATGTTGGCTTATTATTCTTCTCAATTTGCAAAGCACTATCACAATCAACATAACAAAACTACTAGCATCATGGCAAATAGTGTTGGAAAATATATAATGTAATTTACCATGGGCAACCTCAAAGTGTGGCCCACAATATACACCATCAAAGAATTAAGTAGGGTGAAACCCTATGTACACTCAAAATGTTTGTGTAGTTGTTGTATTCTCATCAGTCTTTTCAAGTTGTGGGTAAGGTACCAAATGAAAGCTCTCAAGAAACAAATGAACCCAAAGAGCTTAATCTCACTGCCTTAGTATGATAACGGAGGGTGTATACATCAAAAATCGATATGAAGAGCTTATGAAATTGATTGGTCATTGCCCTTGAATGGCTACGAGTTAGGGTGCAAATTTGGTGTCTATGGTTTCGTGTCGAGTAGCTATACACGGAGTGTTTATGTTATGGGAGATGAGCGAGAATTGAAGGAGACATCATCATTTGAAGTAGTTGGAGGTGTTTCTCGAAGATAAGCGTTGGTGGTGAGCACCATCTACACTGGGCATGTGCTCACTTCATGGAGAGAAAACCACTTGTTGCATAGATAGTAGGTAGTACATTGCACTTGTCAATCTAATAGTCTCAATATTATAACCTACAACGTGGAATGGTCCGAGATGACCTTGAACTACCGGAGGATAGCGAAGAGGTACCCAAAACGAAATGGAGTGGGTGGCGGTTCGATTCCCAGTTGTACAATATTCTCTATACTTGATGGGGGGAAAAACTAGCTAGGTGGCCACGCGTTTCATGTGTTAATTTTAAATAAAATAAAAACTACGACGTGGACTTTTAATGCTCACTACCTGGGGTTGGCAAGTATTATGCCCATTTACCTTAGTGAGATGGTAAGATACCAACAAAATGACATTTGTCAAAGAGGAAGTCACTTGTTGCACGTGAACATACCTCTCACCCATCCAAGACAAAAGAAAAACTTGACCCCCTATAGCATCGTGGTTGATTCATATCAAATGACTTTGCATAGACTATTTTAGGATCTTTGAAGCTGAATCCAATGTCAAATTCACCACATAAAATAATGCACATGATAAACACTAGTTTAGGACTTTATGGTGGATTTAATGAGACGTGCTCTCATAATACACCTCTTCCCATATCATCTGCAGCATGAAATTTGCTACGGCATCTGTGTAAACTCGTCCATCATGGATGAAAGGGCTCTTAGTAGAACCGAGTCTCCAACAAGGTTGAGACTTGATTCATTCCAACTGGACTCCACTAGACTAATCCGGATTCTCCGATGCAATCTCCGGAGTCCAATAGCCCCAAAAGAATCGTTTACATGCTAGCATATAAACCCACTACGTTTTCATCTTCGCTCACAACGAGCGAGCTTATTATGTGTAGACAAGCTTGAATCCCTAGCTCCTCGTCATCTACTAACTTAGCCCTTCACCCATCGTATTTTGACTTATACCTAAAGCCATTTAACCGAATGTTGTCGGTTCCCGCAAGACACAGCCCCTCAATGTTGTGCTGTCGGGTTGCTATTATTATTCTCTTGAATTTTGCTACAATTTTCAAGCAACAACTATCACTCGCGAGTGAATATATGTTGATGTTCATGCTAGTACCTATTCCTAGTGCAGCAAGAAAAAACTGCATTAAAAAAACAAACTAAATATTTTATACTAACGGACGATACAAAAACAGCAATCCTGGTGAGACTTGTGGGAAATGCCATCCACAATTTGGTATTGGGCCCTCGGGAATCGAACTAGTAGCTAGCTACGTCGTAGTTGCGGTCGTAATAAGATGCCGAAAAAACCACGCGTTATGAAGCGATGTGGATAAGGATCTGCCTCCCCGAATTTCTTCCACCCACAAGTAGGATTAAATCGTAGTATATGATGTTTGAAAGTTCTATGTAGATATACATATATATATGTTCGGTTAGAGCACATTCCGTGGTCAACAAAAAGCGGGGGTTGCTTAGGTAATGCTTAGTGATGGGCTCGGTGGTGGCCGTACGTTTTATGTATGATTGGGCATTTTTTTAATAAAAAAAGAGTTGGGCTTCCATGTCATCTTGAAATGGTTCCAACCAATCACACGGTGACATGTGGCACTACAATTTGGGCAAAGAGATGATTAGTGCTTTTTAATTTCGGTTTGTCACCGTGACAAGGGTGAGGGGCTGATCACACCGGCCAGTTCTGTCACCATCTGTCGACATATCCGGCTGTCATAGTGTGAAAAGCGGTGGGCCAACATCTATTTCTCAACATAATCCCCAATGGGTTACTAGTCCACTCCTCATGCCCCGATCACACCAAACTTTCTGCCCGGTTCCAACCGGTGAACCAAAAGTTGGGAGTGCTTAGGTGATGCATGCTACACTAATATGGTATTGAGTGTTAGTTACTATTTGGAATTACGCAACGTTGTAACTGTTGATTATTGTATGTCTCATATTTTACCAACAAATGTTAAATTGATAGGTCGAACATTATAGAACATTAACAACTTTTACTTGGTAAAAGATTACATCGATAGTAAAAAGATATAGCATTGGTGTAAAATCCAAATAGTAAGTGACACTAAATATCATGTTTAGTGTGGTTACGGGCTTAGTGACCATACGTTCGTGTATGAGTGGGCGTGTCTTTGCTTTTGCTTCAATTTCCATGTCATCTAGGAAAGGCTTCAACCAATCACACGATGACACATGAAACTACATTTTGGGCCAAGAAACTAAGTGATTCGACACTTAGTCTCACCCGTAAACACGATGAGGGTGAGAAGTGAAGTGGTGACCCATGCGGCTTGACTTTCCGTGGTGTTAAAAAAACGCAACCGGGACCGCTTAGCTCATACTATGGGCTTATCGACTGTACGTTTTATGTACGATTGGACATGTCTTTGACTAACATCGGTTTCCATGTCATCTTTCAAGAAGTATCAACTAATCACATGGTGACACGTGGCGTGCTTAATATTGGGCAAGGAAAAAATATTTAATACCAGTTTCATCCTTGATGAGGATGAGGATGAAGAGGGAAGTGGTGACTCATGCAGCTCGACATTCCGCCGTAAAAAGAAAAGAAAAGAAGTAAAGATTGCTCGGGTAATACTATGAACTTAACAATTTTGATTTGACTTGGGGGGTCCAAGGTCTTATTGTGATCCGGAGCAACTTAGTTGTTACTTGAAAGGGTAGGCCTCATATGAACATTATTTCTTGATTTCCACTTGGGTTGCGTTGTTTTGGCCGGGTTGATTGTATTTTGGGTTCTTTTTGCAATTGAATTTTCACTTTGTGCCAAAATCAAATAAAAATACTATGAGCTTAGCTATTGTACGTTCATGTATGGTCGTGCACATCTTTGACTAAAATTCAATTTTCGTATCATCTTTTGAGAAGTTCCAATCAATCACACGATGACACATGGCGCACAAAATATTGGGTCAAGGAAAAAGAATTATAAACTATACCTAGTCTCATCCTTTATGAGGATGAGGAGTGAAGTGATAACCCATGCGGCTCGCTCTCATCCCTTCATAAATTGACCGACGCAACCACGATTTCCAAGTACGTAATGCTTTACTCCAAAGTTCTACGCCATGAGTGGCTTATAATTTGTGTAATGGTGTAGTTGATTAATAAAATGAATGGAAATGGAGCGTGCTAATCCCCGTGTCAACACACTACTTGTTTGGAAGTACACATGCGATAGGTGGTGGTAGAAGTAGTAGTAGTAGTACGGTGCTAAATTTGTCCACGCTTATCCACTCGGGGGGACGGACTCGAGCTATAGAGGGGGCTTTAATTGACCCCCCGAAGCTTATCCACTCTTGTGGGTGGACTTGCCAAACATCCAACGAAATCAAAGTAGTAGGTCATACGTGCCGCGACAATCATGTTCAATGTTTGTTGGCTCTGTCTATAGGACAGAGACTATGCATCAACTTCTATGTTTCAAGAGCAAATTTCCTAACCACTTTGTGTTCACACTTGGACGTTACTTGTTCTTGCTATTTGTGGTTCATTTTATTTAACATGGATGTTAACTATAGGTATATATATCTAGTACACTATAGTTGTTCCCTAAAATGTATTGAAAAATATATAATTAACTATAGTTATTTGGCAGTTGTTCAAGGTCTAAAAGCTTATATATATTGAGGTGGTTTGCGTAGTTGCAGATCAACCTTCACATTTTATTGTACTTTATTGGGTTTGTTTGTAGAACACACTAGTGAGTGCACATATTCTTGTAGGATGGGTTTTGGACATATAACATGCAAACGATTTTAAAAAATAGTTTTACTTTTTGATTTGTACAACAAGAGATTTTTCTCACTACATGTTTGTTTTATGTCCTGGCTGAAAGTGGAATTTGAACAAGTCTGGTTTTGATGGCATGACCATGTTAGTTTGCAATCAAGTAAGTATCCTCATTCATGTTATGTTACTCCTTTATAAGTTATGTAACTCTTAAGTTATTCCTTCAGTAATTTGTCTAGTACATGCTTTGGTTTGCATTTCTCTTCTTACCAAGTGAAACAATGACAACATATGACTCGTCAACACAAGAGTTTATAATTGACACTCCTTGTGAGTATCCTCAGAAGTACTGGATTGGAGGTGCAGCATTGGTCTTCACCAAAATAAATTTATTCTCTTGGACCAAATAACATTATTTTTCAACTTGAAGTGATGTAATATTGACATGTTGGAACTTGATTTTGCCTTAAATTGTAGTTTGACAAAGTGAAAATTCCTCATGAGAATTTGCTTAATGCAGTCGATGATGTTACTCCAAATGGTGGCTACCAATGTGCCATCAAGGACCTAGAACCTAATTGTAGTTTATTAGGTTTTATTTATTGGATTTTATTATTGGATTATATTATATTGTACTTTTTGTACTTTTTTATTTTATTTTATTCATTGTACTTATTGTATTTTATTGCATTTATTGTATTTTTTATACTTATTGTATTTTATTGCATTTATTGTATTTTTTATACTTATTGTATTTTATTGTACTTATTGTATTTTATTGTACTTATTTTATTTTATTGTACTTATTGTATTATATTGTATTTTAAAATCATATTGTCCCGTACTACACTTTATTGTATCTTAGTGTATTTAAAATTTTTAAACAAATTATAAGATATATTTAATTATAACTTATTATAATTTATTATGCATATAGTATATCTTAATATATTTTGTAATTGAACTACATATAATTGAACTAAATTATTGAACCTTCCAAAACACTTTTGGATCACCTTTGAATGATGACAATATATTGTCTTTTATTAAACTAGACGCAAATGTGAAACAAAACACATTTGTTTACATGTGTCATATATACAAGACATGCAGAAGAAGAAGAAAATATTGTGCGATCTGATTTAGATATGAGAACATTTGTATATGGAATTACAACGGTAATGTGCATAATCATTCCCACCTAAATCAAGACATAACAAAAATTACCTAGGGTTGTGCATGCAAAGTTTGTATTCTCCAATCAAAAGGTTACATAGGAATGAATGTAGTTCAGCAAGCCTTAAAAGTCAAGGCCACCAATACGTTTATACTTGGTGGATTATAAGAAATATAAAAAACCTAGAATATAACATGTATAATCATAGATTTTTTTTTGAAAGGTGAAAATATCATTTATAATAATAGAATATTATTATTTTTACATTTTGTATACATGTTCAAGTTTCTGGAAATAATTGTAATCCACAACAACAAACCCCATATATACGTCCACTCAATCCAAATGTTATTCTCTCAATCTTTTTGTAATTTTGTTCAACTAAGTCCAAATGCCCCATGCTTGTATTCTAGTTTTCATGGTAGAGGCATCCTGAAAATATTGCCTTGGAATTAGTTGGATGGCCATGTAGTGTACGCAACCACACTTGGCAATGTGTACAAAAATGCTCTAAGTGAAAGCAACTTTATTCAATGTGCACAAAACATTGATTATATATAGGATTAATTTTTTTAGATTTTTGGGTGATAAATGAATAGCTTCGGTCCTTGACCAACATTTGACAAAAGGTGTACAAAATCCAGGAAAGGTTTGGTTATAGGTATAGTAAATAGCCATGAACTGGCACGAGCAAAGTGGACAACTTCAGTTTTAGTCTTTCATAAGAAATGACAGAGCCTCACGGTTCTACCGTTTTCTTGTTTCCTAAATAAAAACAACTCATAAAAACCATCATAATGGGTCCATGTTGCAGTACTGGCACGGTAGGTTCATGTAAGACTTCTCTAACTTAAATTGTTGGGGGGCCCACAAACCTTCCACGTTGACACAGGGGATGTTAAACCTCCCCTTAAGAACTTTTGGGGGGAGGTGCATAGGGGTCGAAGCCCGCGATCCAGCAACCCCCCATAAATTTTTGAATTTTTTTTGATCCCGACTGAAAATTGTTGCCTGTCCCACCCGACCTCAAAAAACAATTGCTCTTGCATTCTTGAAGGTTACTTGTCCACAAAAATCATATTTTGTGCACTTGTCCACAAAAGTGCACTTTACCTTTGAGGTCCAAAATCCAATATATGTGTTCACTTCCACTTAGTAAATAAGCAGTTGACTAGGATTTCATTCCCAAAGTGAAACCATCAATAAAAGATGTAATCAACTTCAAAGTCAAAAAAATTACAAAATCCTCATTTAGCATCGAGGTTATAATTTTTATGACTTACCATTTGAAAGCATCTTTGTCATTCTAGAATTGCACTTATATTAGCACACCATTTTTTTAGTATATATAACAATTAATTAGTTGATGTCTTCTTCTACCACTAATGGATTTTGGGACCAAAGTAGAATCTCCTCCCGCACGATTGTTCGAACCATCCATACACGGTACGAGTCGAGTGAAACAATTACAAGCAAAAGATTGTTCATGAAAAAACCATGTGTTGGTCCGGTTGGGACTTCCGTCTTCCATCAAACAACACGTTTCATTGTTGGTAAGTGGCCATGCTTCGGAACCAAGTTCCTAAGACAAAATTGGAATCCCTTGCATGAAGTTTGCGCCCACCTACATGTAGACATTGTCTTCTCCAAACACCTATTTAAGGCCGTAAGTCAACGCTCAAAACATACTCAACAATAATCACTTTAGGCACACCAACTATACGATAACTTAGGAAGATCGCCACCCACCCACGCTCTTTGAAAGTCTAACTTATCTATCACATGTTGAAGTTTATCACATCTTAATCTCATTCCCATGACATTGAATTCGTCCAACATTTGCCAAACAAACGGGACTTTGTTCTTGGGTTTAGTGTAGATAAGTCATAAAGGGGCCAAACCCTCCCGAAAGCAATTCCAATAGGCTTAGTTCAATGAAACACCATTATTAGTATAAAGTTAACGGGGTTATCATTGACCTCGGTGCACGAACACGGAGGTCTCCTTTATCTCCTCTTCTTTCTAATACTCTTGGCTACTCTAAATATTGTATTTAGTGTCACCAATTGTATTGTCTTGCTCGATACTAATCGTAAATCCCGGTGTGTAGTGTCAACAATGCCACATTTTAACATAACATATTCATTAGGATGTAAATCGTGCCAAACTTTGTTTCGGTAATGGGCATGTGAATGAATTAAACAAAAGTAAAGGATGACAATATACGTAGATTTACTCATAGACCGTGTCACTAAAAAGTTATCACATTAACATAAAACCCATATGAGATTAGGTACTATATTATTAAGTGTAATGCTTACACAGTTGTTGGACTTGTTAACAACCAAGGCTAGACACCCACCTCTTTGAATTCGGCCCCTACCCTCATTACCAAGGTAAAGTGGGCATGTGAATGAATTAAACAAAAGTAAAGGATGACAATATATGTAGATTTACTCATAGACCGTGTCACTAAAAAGTTACCACAATAACATAAAACCCATATGAGATTAGGTACTATATTATTAAGTGTAATGCTTACACAATTGTTGGACTTGTTAACAACCAAGGCTAGACACCCACTTCTTTGAGTTCGGCCCCTACCCTTATTACCAAGGTAAAGTGGGTCTAGTAAGAACATGACCCCCACATGTCTACAGATTACCCATTTCAAATACGTTCCTCTAGACTAATCCATGGCTTCTTATTCTAATTTTGAAGTCAAAGTCTTCAAAAAAAGGCACATATATGCTATATTAGAATTGCATGTGTTTTGGTCCGAGATGACCCTAAACTACCGGATGATGGTGGAGGGATACCCAAATCTCAAGGAAGAGGTTGGCGGTTCGAATCCCGGCTGTGAAATCTCCTCTCTACTTGACGGAAAACTTGCCAGGTGGTCAATTGCCTCCTGTGCTTTGGCGTTGGCCTGTCGGCCTTCTGTCTCAAAAAAAAGAAGAAAAAAAAGAATTGCATGTGTTTTCACGTGGGTAATAGTAATAGGGGCCCGGCTCAAAGAGGCTGCCATTGTTAAATTCGACATCTAAGTGTGTAATCTGACAACATTTGGTCGGTTCTGATAAGGGGTCAGTTGCGGCTGAATCTTGGTCCACAACTACAAAATCTGCAAGACGGGATTAAGCAAGGCTCCCACGATGGCCGTCCCCACTTGGCGTCCCATAAGAATAGACACAATTTAAGTAGCTAGCTAACCCGAGATTTGATATTGTGGGACAGTCACCTACTAATGAATGTGGCTCCCATTGTGGACTTCCAACACCGCATGTATTTATGGCCATTGGATAAGACATGCATCATGAGGCATATGAACTATGGGCATGATTTGGATTTGGTTATCATCTCATAAATGATTATGTGTTTCATATCTTACGAGAAGTGGGTGCAAAGAAAATTAAATAAATAAACAAATAAAATGCATCTAAGGCGCACACTCGCCACCCACCCTTATATTTGGTTGAAAATTTCACCAAGTAGTTAAGTTACAAGTCAAATTTATGTGTATACTTGCCACCGGGACCTGTTGGTTAGGAGTCGGGCGGAAGAGCTTCATCATGGTTATGATTGCAAAGGCTTGATCATTTTTCATGTTCTCCAACTTATACCGATTGGATTTACACAACCAACTTCGTGTTATGATGAAACATACGCAAAAATCATATTGAAAATCGGACCTGCCTTGATTTAGTTATGGTTATTGGAAGTGCATGTTTGTTGATTTTTCTTAACTAGATATACATGTCCTCCCAATTGTGGTCACTATGGAGGGGTTGTTCACACCATGGACCATGAAGTCGTCCCAAGGCCCTGTAAAATTTGTGATTGGTTGTTGAACTCGTCCCGGGACCACTTCAGTTTACACCAAGGAGAAAACATCATAGTGACCATCGAGTTCGAGGTCCCCAAAAGACATATTTTAAGGCTTGCATTATCCACTGACATTGTCCAACATGTTTTCCAGTGGGAGAGGCCAAAGAGGTGCTCTAGTAGAAAAAAAACAAGGGCCCATGGCATAGAAATGTTGTTATAATAAAACTTTAATGATTGTTTTTTTTTGGGGGGGAGAGAAGATGAAGACAAGAGAAGACAAAAGAATGGTCAACCTTGAAATTTTTTCTTTTCAAAACTGCCCTTTTTGGGACATATGTATTTTTAAAATTAACATATTCACTTTTTGGTGCATGGTCATTCCTCTTGGTCCACATTCGGTTTACACCTAGTGAGGGGCCCAAAGGCTTTGTAAACTGATTTTTAAGACATTAGACCATGGAAGTCGGACCATGGAAAAGGCCATCTTCCATGGTCTGACTTCATGGTCCATGGTGTAAACCAACCATGAGTGTAGAATAGTTATTAATATTTGAAGGCACAGTCCAATCCTCTTTTAAACACGTGTCTTTATGACGTTTGCTTTTTTGATCCTCACCAAACCACATACAGTCCACCCTCGATAAATGTTACACTTATAAACGTTAACTCATTATATTTGTTAACAAAATCGTACTCCCCTCATATTGCTAACTAGAATGTTAACTATGTTAAATGTTAACAATAACTTACTCCCCTCTTTGTTAATTTGCCACTTATAAATGTTAACCTACGAAATACATTCAATATTGTGTGATGACATCCATTACATTGACTCACAACCTTTCAAAGTGGCAAAAGCCACCAAATTTGACTTTTGTTTCATAAAAATAAAAGATTGATTTGATACACATATTTTATATATGATAATTTTGCAAAACTCTCCCTCCATAATTGTAATGAATTTATATTTGTTAAGCACTCAAAAAACTCCCTTTATAACTGTTACAATGTTAACTCACTATAAATGTTAGGAAAATTTTACTCCAGAGCCTAACATTTATAGAGGGTGGACTGTACCAATCAAATCTAGGGGTCTGGTTAAGAAAACGAACTACTTTAGACCCATAAGCCTTAAATGCAATGTCCAAGGAAATTTTTGGGCATAGTTGGATGAAAATCCTAGTGTTTCCAAGTTCAACCAGTTACATATCATGATCTTTCTTTAGTGATCGGAGTTCATTCCATAGGTTCCTCTAAAAAGATGGGTAATGGTCCGAGACAACCCTAAACTACTGGATGATGGTGGAGAGGTACCAAAATCTCAAGGAAGAGGTTGGCGGTTCAATTCCCGACTGTGAAATCTCCTCTCTACTTGACAGAAACTTGCCAAGTGGTCTGCCTCCTGTGCTTTGGCGCTGGCCTGTCGGTCTTCTGTCTCAAAAAAAAAGGAAAAAAGGAAAAAAGAAAAGAAAAAAAGATGGGTAATTTTCCTGAAGCCTTGAACTTCAACCAGTTATTTTATAAACTCAACTGTTTCATTTGTAAACTAGCGGTTGGTTCTCCCTTTTTCATTGAATAAGTGTTAAAGGACGGGAGGGGACGTTATTCTCATGATTAGCTCGACGGTTCACTGGGTTTTCGGGTAGTAATTTATCAATGTGAGTGCCACCAACTGAGCATAATAATGGATGGATGGATGGATGGATGGATGGTAACATCCAATACGGTAACTTCTACACTCCACCAACAATTAATTCTCCATAACTTCCGGCTCGTAAATGGTCATATTAACTTCTCACGAGTTGACTATTACGGGGGTTGTTTATTATTTTCAAATTTCTGGGAAAGCTGAAATGGCGACGATGATGGGAGCCACGTGTGGATGATGTTACAATTATTTTTTCATTCAAATATGAACACATTCATCCAACTTTGACAATTCTATCCGAGTTTCATGATTTTTGGGAGATTTTATCCATGAAAAAATGACGAAATAATTTATATTCACTTTTAGATTTTATAATATGGTGATTTTCCCCCCTTAAAAAGTAAGGGTGGTGACTAAGGAGTTGCTTTTTACATAGCTGCCCACAATTGTTTATAATTTACCGGGGCCGTAATTATTCATAAAGAGATACTTTTGAAGCCCAACTTGTGGCCTTAACTTAGAAGACTCCATCGTAGAGTACTCTTATACGGGAACGTCAAACTATTGTCAAAGAAGGAGAATAACATAATGGATAAATGATTAAATACATCGAAGTAAGAGATGGGGTTGTGTTATCTTTCCTACAATTGGAGGATGGTGGAGTGGCCTTTCCACACCCAAAGACACCTTTCATATTGAAGTTGGATATGAAGGCAAATAAGAATTTATGTTTGAGATCCTAAGGGCCGATTTACACCATGGACCATGAAGTCGGACCATGGAAGATGGCCTTTTTCATTGGTCCGACTTCATGGCCCAAGTTTCATGGTCCGATTTCGTAAAAAAAATCATTTACAAAGCTATTGGGCCCCTCACTAGGTGTAAACCAAATGTGAACCAAGAGGAATGACCATGGATCAAAAAATGAACGTGCTGATTTTTTTAACATATGTCCATAAAGGGCAGTTTTGGAAAAATTAAAGTTTGACCATTCTCTTGTCTTCTTTTGTCTTCATATTCTCTCCCCCCACCTCAATTTTTTTAATATCAAAACAACATTTTTCTGTTATGAGCCCCTGCCTTTTTCTACCATAGCACATTTTTTGCCTCTCCCACCACAAAAACCGTTGGACCATGTCAGTAGATAATGTAGGCCTCAAAACAATGTCTTTTAGGGACCTCAAACTCCATGGCCACTTCAACATTTTTTCCTTGGTGTAAACTGAAGTATTCCCAAGACAAGTTCAATAGCCAATCACAACAATCCAAGGCCTTGGGACGACTTCATGGTCCATGGTGTAAACAACCCCTAAGGTGTGGCTTAAATCCAAGGTTGCAATCTGGATCCCATGGGAGCTTTTGAGGTTAAGTTGCAGAAGGTCAGAATAGTACTCGGATGGATGACCTTCCCAAGACTTGATTTTCAATGCACCCTACCATCTACAGTCCACCCAATCACGGTGGGCGCACGTGGGTGACGCAGATAATTTCAACTAGCCATGTGGGAACCCATGGGCTTGCCTTGGGGGAAATAGGTGTCTGCACATGTTCAAGGTGTTCACTTTTAAAAGGAGGCAGTAGTCTTTAGCAACCTTCTAATTCTCGTATTGCATATTATGGGATTACATATAGACTTGGACCAACTGGAAATTGAAGCAACACCATAATCCATGTTGGTGGCAACACTGGAGTCATCTTCCCTTTTTCTTTCTTTTGCAATCATGGCATAGCTTTTTTAGGCCTTGGAATCATACTCATGAAGTTGAGTGATGTTATATAATAATAATAATAATAATAATTTAAAAGCATTTTGAGGATGTGGAAGAAAACCATGTGTTTATGAAGAAGGGTGTTCATTGCATCATGAATTTTTTGACCATACACACACACTTTTTAATACGTAGGTGTAATCCATATGCATGTAGGACATTGGTAGGTATTTTATAAATTAGGGCCGGTTCACACGGTGTCCCAAGTCACTTGAGGTCAATTCATGCAATCTCAGCCATTGAGAGCTTGGAAGTTGGGACTTACCATTTCACACGAGGTCCCAAGTCCTAAGTCCCAAACATGACATGGATGCCTACATGGCAACACTTTTTGGAGGTTGAGGCTCGGGACTTGTGTTGAGAGTGGGTCGAGCAAAAAGCTGGACCCAACTCTCAACACAATTCCCGCACATGTTTTTGCTGAAAAATAATCAAGATCTGACTTTAATGATTATCAACCGTATTTTAATGGTTTCTCGAGGCTCAAAAGTTGGGACTTTGCCTCCGTGTTGGGACTTGCTACCATGCGTGGGACTTGAGACTTGAGACTCCATGTGACCAACCCTTAATATCTCAGGCACAAAGTTTTTGGACATAGAGAATTCTCGCATGTGAGAGTATCTCTCATGCCACCATAATCAACTTTTAAGACCCCATGATAGTCTAGTCCAAGTCATTTGAGGTGAATCAACCAAAAACATACAGGGGTCAAGTTTTTGAGTTGAACGAATGAGAGGTACGCTCATATGAAAAGAGGGAACCATCGTATATGAGCATACCTCTATTTCATCCAACATAACAACATAAAATAGCATGCAACTGGTAAAATCAACTTACTCTTTTAAGTTGATTTGCCACCAAATTTAGTTTTTGGCATTGGATGAATGAGAGGTACGCTCGTATGGTGTGTGTGTGTGTGTGTGAGAGAGAGAGAGAGAGAGAGAGAGAGAGAGAGAGAGAGAGAGTATATGAGCATATCTCTCATTCCTCTAACATAAAAACCAAAAAATAGTTTGCAGCCCACAAGGCTAGTCATTAAAGTTGATTTGCCATCATAATCATGTTTAAAGACCCCGAATCACGCTCATCGGGTTCATTTGAGATGCATCGGCAACAAACCTATAGAGGGCTCAAGTTTTTGTGTTGGATGCACAAGAGGTAACTCGTGCTCATCGGTGATAATTCCCTCTCTCCAAAATCATATAGCAAGGGAAAATAATGTACCCTGGTACTCAAAGTAGGCATGCCTGATTTGATTACTTCTCTGATTAATTTGCTCCAAATATAGCAACCATGCTAGGCTCAATTGTCATCAAAATAGGGAAAGGGGACATGCCACAAAACCATTTTAATGAGCACGAGAATCTTCACTTGGATAATGAATAAGATATTCATACGATCTCCGCAAATTATGAGGAAAGTGGGTAACGGCTCAACATAGATGTGCTAATTATCTCATCCTAATCGCGTGTTTCATATCCTAGGAGAGAGGTGGGCAACATAGTCAAGAAAAAGTAACCATTTAAGACCCATCTACCTCACTTACTCAAAGTTAGTTGGAAGTACACATGCTGACAGATGACCCTGGGCTCAGCCTGGATACCTTTCGGATCACTTGGAATTTATTATTTATTATATAATATAATATAATATATATTTGGTAACTTATGAGCCCTTGGGAAGAAGCTCCTGAAATATCCTAGGCCATTCACAAGGACGCTGCTCGTACTACTTTGGATAAGAGTGAGCCCGCCCGCCCGCCCGCCCGCCCACCGAACCCCTTTCCCTTTGCCTCCCTTTGCCTCCCCGGTCTCAAACCCCCCCCCCCTTTAACGTGCCTCCTTCAAGGTCAAAGAGCATTTGTATGCAAATATTGGTATGACGTATATAAGGATGGGTTTACAATGGGTCCGGTCCAAGAAACTTGGGGTCCAAGACACCCCTCATCAATATCGGCCAAGGATTCGTGACACTCACTTAAAATCATCCATGTAGATGAAAACAAATGCAAGAATCATCTAAATGACTATTTTAAGGAAATTTGATTCCGGAAATAGAGTCAAAGGCCCCGAATTAGTCTAGTGATGTCACATTCGAATGAATCGGCCCTCAACCCCATAGGGGGGACTTTTTTTATTGGAGCCACTTCATCCACGATATCTAGGATGGATGATTTTAAGTGAGTGCCACGAATCCCCAGCCATCAATATCGGCCTTATGTTAAGACTCAACGACGGATCCGAGTTAGAAGACTGGTTTCTCAAACTAGGAAGAGTATTTTCCTTGAGTGGGGACTTTCTGTCCAATGAAAGAAATACAACCTTCTTTCCATAAAAAGGAAAAGGAGATCGTGTGTAGAAGTGGTACCTCAACACGTAAGATATGGCATGGCAATCAATAACAACTATAACATTATTTAGATCCATAACAATGTTATGTGGGACTGACAATATTTCATGGAATATTCCCTACATTCAATTCGAATGCGGAGAATTTAATAGAATATTCCATGGAATATCGTCAGTCCCGCGTAACAATGTTATGGATCTGAATAATGTTGTGACGGTTTCCTTTGTATAATTGATTGTATTTGCACCATAACTTCAACTTGTTCCTCCAATTGGACAATCTTGTTAGAAGAATAAAGCTCTCTTCACAAGGGTTGCTTTTCGAAAAAACAATTAAAGATGAAGCACCCAACAAAACAAAAATAAAAATTTGGGTCTTGTCTCCAAGGCCCTGGTAGGTTCTTTGATATTTGAGGGTTAAACCCATAGGGTTATTGATATTTAGTGTATGTGTTAGTATTTAGTGTATCAAACACTAAATATCCTTTTTAGAGTTACAAATGAACCGGTTAAGCTCGAGAAATAACCAATCAAAGTTCAAGACTTCAGGAAAATTATCAATCATTTTGGAGATTTTTATGAAATATACTTCAAATTAATAAAGAAAAACTAAAAGTTGTCAACATGTAGCCAATCGAACTTGGAAATACACACTTGATATTGTATTAGTGTCATACGGTATTTTATCTCACCGTGGTACTTTTTCTAATGACACTTCTCAACAATAAGTTTACAAGCATTGTCATGGATGATTGAAATTTGGATGAAATCCATGCTAATTATTGAAAAAAAGGCATGGCATATTATCCATCCTAACAATTCTGGAATGAAATGTTTGTCATGGATGGTTGAAATATGGATGAAAATTCATCTAGTAAGTGATGATAATTGCAACATCGTAAATCTATAATGCCCATTTTTTAATTTTTTTTACCAAGGAATGACAAATAATCTTAGGTATACACTGTAGTGTTGGTGACACTCTACACGGGCGGTTTATAATTAGTATTGAGCAAGACAAATACAATATTTAGTGTAGGATCTCAACCGATTATGTCAAAACATCTCGCCAGACAACCGGACTTAGGGCCACTTCACACGCGAGACTGAGAGCCCGTGACCATTACACTTCAAGCACTCTCATTGGTGGAAAAGGCAGAGCCGATCCAAGTTCGCTTCACACTACGCTTGAGGGACCAACGAAGTATGTGAATGCAAGGTGGATGTAAAGTCTACATGGATTCCTACACGGCATCAAATGGATCATGTTCACTTGGACTATTTTCAAAAACCACCTCTTGGAGGTAGGCCTAACACGAAACCGGCAGACCATGGCACTCCGAACGCTCGTAACCGGTGATTTATTCTATTTTATCACGTGTGAGGACCCGCACGAATAGAAATTCATCGAAATAGCATTTGGTTGAGGGCCCAGTCACATATGACTTCACACTACACTTGAGGATCCGTGACCACACTACATGATTCTGGAGGTGTCTTGGGACGGCCTTTGGACACTTTCTTTTGGGCTCTCACAGTTCCACGGTCACGGCTCTTGGCTCGTGTGACTGAAGTGGCCCTCGTGGCAATGAATGGGACGAACCGGCTGCTACAGCTAGTTACAGGTGAACCGGTCGAGTTTGAGCAATAACCGGTGGAAGTTCAAAACTTCGGAAAAATCATCAATCCTATTAGAGGAATCTATGGAATATACCCCACACTAATAGAGAAAAAACACCACAAGATGTCAACTTGTCACTGGTTGGACTTGGGAAACACTAAGTTAGGATCTCGGCCGATTATATCAAAACTCTCCCTGGACGACACTGGCTCGTGGTTAAGAAATTAAAAAATATGAGCTCGAGAGTGGCTCCCAGTCTGCAGGCAAGCAAATGGGGTATCATCAGCTGTTGGATAAGAACACTGACTCCAAGTATAGAAAATGCCTGGATTTTGTTGACAGGCTTGCCAAAGGATCTCTGATATTAGACTAAGTGGTATATATGTACAGAAATATCAGTAGAATGTGCCCAGTATAATTATACACACACACACATGTATCGAGCATGAAGATAATATTCTTAATTCTCCAACGATTCTTGGCACCCACGTAAGTTGAAGGTGACGACACTAAGGAGCTCGAGTCCTTGTGGATTTGGGATTTTTTGTAGGCATGGTCTCAAAATGGGTCATGACATTTACTCATGAGACTTTTGTAAGCATCGTTTCTCACTTATGTTGTGGGCTGCCCTTGCAAAACGAACAATCTCGACCTGAGTATGTGTGTCCCTGTGCAAGAGTGAACACATAATGTCGGCTTTTGTCACCGAAATAGAATTCATATTTAAATGTAAGCAATTTGTCAGCCTACCTATTGTGTGGGGCTTGACACCAATGGCATTGATGTTATACAAAATCTATGGGGCTTGGTTTGTGAATGTCTATTGACATGGTATATAGGCTTTCCCTTTGTTAGAAAAGTTGCCAAATGATATTGTCTTAGTAATGATATGGTATTCGAAAGGCTACTATGATTATAAATGAGATTTGTTCGTAAGTTTGGGGTGACACCATCCATGTGGCCGTGGCCCATAGGAATCGAGTTATGGATTATGACGAGTTTAGAGTTGCAACTAACATGGTTGCCATTCATGCCTAGCTTGTTAATGTTTTGTGCATCAGTGAAATGCTTTTACAAGGGTGACTTCTATCACCTCCAATGGAAGTTATTGCTCCCCCCCTCCCAAAAGGAAACATCTTTCTCTAATCTCAATGGTTTGATCTTGAAGGCACTTTATTGAGCGGCTTAGGCCATTTCATCACGGTTTTATGAATTCACTTTGATTTTTCTTCAAAGAGCAAATTGGTGTCAAAGACCCCATCTTAGTGTAGTGGGATAAGGTTTGGGATGAAAGAGCCATAAGCCCTTAGCAAGTAGTTTTAAGTGGACCCCTAATCGGTTCCAACAAATCCTAAGGTGTTTGTACTCTTATGAAATTTGTCATGGGGTGCATGGGAAGTATTATAGCACCCTTAATTTACAAGAGCACACCATCCCCCCCCCCAATGAAAGTGACAACTTGGAATATGACTTGCACATGTTTATTCTTGATACATGTAAGCATATCCTTGGAGTTTCTTTCGTAGGGTTCATCACAAATCCCGATGATGCACCGCTTCCAAATCCTATGTATCGGTTATATTAGTTCACAATATTACATGGCGAAATTTAGCGCCTTTGAACGGTAGAGGAAAGCAGTTAAAACAAGGATAAATTTGCGTCAACTCGGTCGTGATCCTTACTTCTTCATTCTCAACCGGCTATTCATTGAAATGCTTTGGTGATTCCTTGTATTTTTGAAAATTGAAACAAGAAACTCTTTCAAAATATGTTCATTTCCTAGAGTTTGGATTTTGAATAAGTAATTTGGGTGAATGAACCGGTTCATCCGTAACTACAATGATCATCCCAATCAATGCATGTTACTATTCGGAGTTATGGAATGCAACAATGTCTCACTCGTGGAGTCAATTTTCACTAACGAAAGAATATCAAAACATTATTCATCTAAGTGACCAAGTTGGGTGGGACCATGAATATGTCACAAAAGATGCTAGAATTATACCTTTTGGGAGCTTGTCAACAAACAAAATTCAACCTGAAAAAATGAGTGAGATTTGGGTGAAACACTACTATATCCCCGTACATTATTACACTGGAACGGCTAATAGCAGCTGAATAGTGTTATGATAAAATGACTTTGCTTGACAAAATATTACATTCTCATGGAATAGTTGTAGCACAACTTAACTCCGAATAGTAACACACAGTAATTGGATAATCAGTGTAGTAGTAGCCGGTTCTTCCGTGTAAAAGTTGCTCAAAAGTTAAATTCCCTCTTAATTATTTCACCACCATCTAGACTCCCCCCCTTCTTTAAGAACATAATTATGTCCCACATACTACGGTGACTCAAGGGCCACGTAGGCAACTGGACCGCTGCCACGTAGGCAGGGGTGAATTAGGAAAACAGCCACCTACGCAACTGGTGGGAGCTGGAAGCATGGGCCTCGTCATGGATTGGGGTTTGTTGGGGGGGTGATGGATGAAGGGTGTGGATGAAGGGGATGGATGAAGATAATAGGGCCCCCGTGGATAAAAGAGGAAGCAGCAAGCTTAGGGGATAGTATATACTGACCGGGGGGGGGGATAATAAAGAGAAAGAGTATACCGAATGGGCTGACTAGATGTACCAGGCGCGAAGATTCTGGCAATATAAGCCGCGAAGTCGAGGGGGGGGGTGAGTCACACGGCGACACTCAAATCCTCGCTCGAGCTTATCCACAGCGCCCGGCCCGCGCCCACACGGCCGCCGCGCCCCACCCGTCCCCGCCCCGTTCCCACACGCCCCCGACACACTCCCGCGACGTTCCCAGAGGTCCCCCGACGCGTTCCCGGAGTTCCCGTGGCACCGGCGCCAGCACGGCCGTGGAGTGCGGGTGGGTCGGGAGGTCGGAGGTGAGCCTTGTGGCTATGGCGATTGGCGGCCCACGACGGGCCATGGCCATCCCTCCATCCATCGCCAAGCGTGTCAGACTGATGAACTGATGATCATCATCCCCTCGGACCCCGGCCCACATTGGTTAAGACCCCGCGGGCCAGATCCACTCGTCTCTTCTCGTCGTGGCCCTCATCACAGCAAAAGGTTTGGCGAGAGATCAGAGAAAGAGAGGAAAAGACAGTGAAGAGTTTTTAAGGGTTTTGAGTTTCAGGGAGAGAGAGAGAAAAGTGCGATTGAACGAGTCTTCCTTCCTTCGTCAAGGTTTTGCATCCATTCAAGAGAGAGAGAGAGGGCGAGAGGTGTAGTCGTGGCTGGCCATTGAGGACTCCTTGGAAACCGGGAAAAGAAAAGGGAAGGAGGCGTGGGGAGTTGAGAGAAGAGGAGTGGGGAAAAAGCTCCTCATCCATTTTGGGTGAGGGTTTGGGTTGTTGAATCGTTCGGAGAAGGATTTGGATGTGGATGTGGCTGCCGTCCCTCCTTGCGAGAGGTGGTTAAGGTGCTGAGTTTTGGCCGTAACGTTTTTGTATGTGTGCGAGAAGGGGGGAGACGTTTAAGGGTTTGAGAAGGTGTTGAGGAGGAACAAACGAACGGCCTTCGTGAGAAAACAGGAGAAGATTTTTTAATTTTTGGCCCCTTTGCTGGAAGCATTCAGGTAGATTGGTGATGTTTTTGACGAGGAGATGTTAAGGAAGGGTGAGGAGGTGAACAGTTGAGGGTTTCATCTTCTACAACCTCGAAAAGGTTGAGGAGTGTTAGGTTGTTTGTTGCAAGCACGGCATCTTTGTGACTGGGTCGTTTTTTTTCAGTGGAGCTGTGAGTTGGCTCCGGGATTGGAGGAGACTGAAGAGTCTGGAGCTTGTGGAAATTGGTGGAGTGGGGAGCAGTAGCCGTGGGTCTTTATGCGACGGAAAAGAAGAATGAGCAGGGCACTGAGAGGGTGTTGATTTACCAAGGCAAAAACCGAAGTTGGTTGAGCTACTTCTTGTAGTGTGTGCAACCCTTGGCGTTGCGGATGCCCAGCGCAGGCGACACTTTTGCGGAGTGCTGCGGATGTTCTAGTAAGAGACGCCAGCGCAATGGCTATGGAAGAAAGAGTGCCCGGTGTTTGATGATCATAAGGGTTCGCTCTTCCTGCACAGTGAGAAAACCATACACAGACGGCGCACCTTTTAACTACCAAGCCATATGCCAACACATCCACCCTAGACAGAGGAAGCAGAAGTCCTTCACCTTTGGCACTGAAACACAGCGTCGTCAATTCCAGCTCTTCCTTTTCGAGTAGAAGAAATCATCACCATCTCCCTGTACAAAAAAGCTGCCACATTTGTTGTACCGCACTACTACCTCTTTCGTATCTTTTGTTGTGATATATGTCAAGGATGTCTGTAGCATATCAATGCTGGGAAATTGGCAGCGGAGCTGCTATGGGCTACAAGCTTTCACATGGGCAGGTTCATGCTCACGGCCATCAGTATGTGAGTGATGGGTCTTCGTTCCGCCGCCATCAGAACGCACATGAAGCATGTACTCTCTCTTCCTTCTCTAAGTACATGCAGGCTCAGAGTGATCCCAAGGCTCATCTCACACATCCGAAAGATGCAACATCGGCTGCCAGGTTTGCAACATCCCTTCCTCAAACGTCCAGTCCTCTTGCGGCTGGCTCACCACGCACATTCACCATCACATCCGAGGGCATCATGTCTGGAACCGCTATTCCCGTTGTGGTTTCGGAGCAACAAGCAGCTACCAGCACCATCACCACTGAAAGTGATGCGAAGACGACGAGGAGGCCGGTGGAGGCTTCGGTGACTAAGCCACCTACTTATGAAGTACAGAACAACAGGAAGGTGGAAGTGAGTTCCGGGATGATCTCTGGCTCCACAGGTCCGGGTAGTATTCTTCATGGGAATTTGTTGCATCCCAGTTTTCCTTCTGATCGAGCCCTGAATGTGGTGAGGGTGCAAAACAGCAAGCCTGGGGTCGTAGGACATGTTTCCTTCGTATCTTCGGGCTTGTCCCCATCATGTGGGCCAGTTATGGAGGCCATGGATGACCTCGAGTATTCCTCAGAGTCCTCATCCTCCATCTGTAACGGGAGTGAGGACAGTTCGTGCACTTCTGAGGATGTATCATCGGGTGATACGTCGGAGGCACAATCAGCACGCCGCGGTCCTCTCAGCGAGATGGCTGACCTGGAGAGCTCTCTCCCCATCAAGTAAGCAACAACTCCATGTTTTTCCCCTTCTAAAATTATGACATGTGAATTGGCCTTCGTATACATGGTTTTTTATGTGGGTGACATGTGAGAGGGTGTAGACTGTTGCTTTGCAATCACGTGGATATGTAGTAGGTATAGAGGACCGTTCCTGAGAGCCTGTTGTGGGTACATGGTCTTAAGATGTGAAGCCTGTAGTGGAACCCTTTCGGACACATCTGGAAGCGATTGTGATATGTCTTGGAGGAAGATGTGTGATGTATAGTCATGTCACCAGGTTTGTAGGGTAGATGCACAGACATGCGGTCATGGTTGGAAGCCTTGTTTACATTCTTAGTGCAGGTCGTCTCCTTCATTTGAATGCAATTGCATATTCTGATAATGGTTTCTTTTATCCTTATTTTGCAGGAGACCTGGGTTGTCAAAGTTCTTTGGAGGCAAATCACGGTCCTTCTCCTCCCTTGCAGAGGTCTCTACTGTTACTGATTTGGCGAAACCCAATAATCCATATGCCAAGCGACGGAAGATGGGCTTCAACTGTCCATTGGGCCGAAACTCATCACACCCACCTGTCTCCCGGTCGTCAGTTGGTGGTATATCAAAGAAACTACCAAGCAGCGGAAGCAGGAGTACGCTTGCTGTGGCCGTGAAGCTTGGGGAACTGAAGGAGGAACAGGTAGAGTATGTGGGGCCTCCACTTCCTTCCCTAAGAAATGGCACAGACAACCGGCCTTTTCCACTGCGCTCATACTCGCTTACAGATCTGCCAATTGCAGGGAACACATCAACAACAATGAGACGAACATTCGGTCATCCCTAAGGGCATCTGTTGGTGGCTTAAGTTTGAAGCTTTGGTGAAGGACGATTGTGCAAACGATTTGTACTTTAGGTCTTCACAGTGAAATCAGTCAGGGGTTCATGCCCTTTACAGGGTCAAGCCATTCAGCCCGCCTGTGAACAGGACGAGGGGCATGAACATGACACCCAGCGGTGCGTGAACGTCCATGATTGTTAACATAGATCAGACTCAGAAGATTCATTTATCTTCAGTCGATCTTCAGTAATTGCAGCTGTCAACAACAAGCTTTGTACGGCAATGTTGTCATAGGTCACGAGGTGCAGGTGCTCTGGGAGACTTGAGAGGTGCCGGGTCCAGTGGCTCGACCCTAGCTCCCGGATTGAGGATTTTGCAAAGCGGAATGGGTCTGCCAGCATCAATAGGACACAGCAGACCAGAAGATGGGAAGATTTGTGTGTCTGGAGTGTGGAGGAGTATTTGATTTGAATCTTGTGTCACAGGTGCTCTCCCGGAATTGTTGGCTGCATCCTCCCTTACCTGCCTCCAAGTAATGGTTGTTCAGAAGTTAGGTAGATAGAAGTGGTTGACAAAACTAGTGAGAAGAGATCAGAGCAAGTTTTGACTTGTCAGCAGAATGATACAGTTTCAGGGAGGAGAGATGTCCAAGATTGACAAGGGAAGGCTTGGGAGGAATCCATGGGGCACCTAAGAAACCCATCTGCTCATAGAGTGAAATATGGCAGTGGGAGCCCAATCTACATAGTGTTTGTACACATTGAGTTTGTTTGCATACAGAAAGAGATGTAGGGAATTTCCGCGTAATGTGATGAAGGTCAGGAGGGCGGATATTTCTGCCTGTCTTTGCTGAACAAAGACTGTTTTAGCCAGCTTGAATCTTATTTCAAACTTTGTAACATACATTGACATTCGTGTGCATCATCGTTGTAATGAAAGCAGCCCAAAGGTTTCCATGCACTCAGAGTATCAATGATGTGTCATCCTTATTTTCTGAAATTCTATTGTGCAGTCTTTCCAATGTGGATCTTAGTGTCGGTCAGATGCGCCTTAATGTCAGTTATGGTCTGGTCAAATGGATTGTGGTATCCATGTTTCTGGAGACTCATGGTATTGATTTATCAATAGTATGAAAGCATGCCATGTTTCTGATGACTTGTGGTATCCATTTACTGCATTTGTTAAGCATAGCCCTGATTCATGTTGTGCTTCTGCGTTATCAAGGTTTTGATGATTTAATTACACATTTCTCAGAATCACTCAGTTTGTCTCGCTGGTTTGATGTTTAAGAAAAAGCAATTATTTATCCCTACTAAAGATCTTGGGGCTCATGACCCCAAGGCCCTAAACCAGCTCTCAACTTAGATTTTTTGGTCTGTCAAGACCCAAGGCTTATATTCCCACATCCTAGGAAATGCGACTCTTAAGTTACGTCCAAAACTCCTTGAGCCTCTTGCTATGTCAAGGGTTGATGCCTAATAGTCCAAAGTCGTGACTCCTTGGTGTTGATGCAGTTTGCATATGTTGCTCAACCCAACGAATCTCACTACACCAACAACTGTGCATAGAATGTATTATTGTCAATTTGTCTTCAATGGCGTGCAATATGCAATCTCTGAAGTATAAGTTAAATAGGTGGTACTCGCGAATGTCACATTCTTGCTGTCAATTCATTTTTAATTTATGAGTTGCAAGAAGCTTGTCAATACGGTCGTTCCTGACAATATGTCTAGACTGCTCTGAATCTCAAGTGACCAAAACGTGATTGTGATATAATACACTTTTGGGTGCCTAGGCTTTATAGCTTCCCTGCTAGTGCTTCGGAAGGTTTTCTTTGAATTTTGTGTATCCTTGAGGCCAAGTGCTGTGACCGCGAGAGTGTGAGGGCCCTTGAAATTCATCCAAAGGCCCTTACCATGGGAAATTTAAACTGAAGCGTGTAGTGTCAAAAGACAGAAGGTAGGAGGGTATTAAATGGTCGCTTTCAGCTCTGCATCCACTGTCGTAGCTTGCGAAACACGCTAGTGTGAGATGATTGCCAATTCTAAATTGTGTCCGAAGCATTTCCCCCTATAATTTCCGGAGCTTATCTTATTCATTCTCAAAGCGAAGATTCTAGCAAGCATTAATTGGTCATATAGATTCCCCACAATGATGTTGACTATTAAGTGTAGAATGACTAACATATTTTGAGCACATAGTCCAATCTCTTTTAAACACATATTTTTCTGGTGTGCATTCCTACATCCACACCTAACCACACACCATTCAAAAATACGCTCTCCGATCATAAAAAGTGACCATGAAAGGCCTGCTTACCCTTACACGGCTAGGCTCTCTACCGAATGCTATTTCATTACCATACTCTTCATGTGGGCCCTTCTAGACAATAAGTTATAATAAACCAACTGATATGAAAATTTAAAGTGTCGTGGTCTTCTGGTTTTATGCTAGATGCAATATCTAGTTAACATTATCAATTTCATGCCATGTAGGTTCCATCCTTTTGAACTTCCTTGATCCGTTAGGACCTCAAGCTCTAGTGTAAAGTGAACTGGGACCATCTTGGTGTTTTCCACCAATCAAAGATTTTAGATCTCAATGGGTCATAAGCTCTCAAGCTATGGTTTAAAATGCCCCTTAAGGACTTGTTTGTTGGGGACCCATTGGAACTTGACTTGTTAGCACCGATTTTCCTCTTTTATGCCAAAAATTTATAGCAAAGGGAAACAAGAAGAAGAAGAAGAAGAAGAAGAAGAAGATGCATTGACAAGTGTGAAATATTCCCCGACCACATGGTTCAAGTGCAAACTTGTGATTGCATAAATGCAAAGGAGAGGTCTTCTTGAAGGAGGAGGTTCTCTTATATGTATGTGAACAAATGCCTTCCATTTTTTAAGCACACCTAACCAACTTGGGCCCTTATTTTCCCTATTTACTTGGTTCAAGTTCACTTGTATGTGGCACTTGCTTATGTGCTCATAATTTAAATGAAACGACGATCAATAGGAGATTGCATTCTATAATTGCTTCTAGTTCCCCCATTTCAAAATCCCTTATCTAATATAGGGACCCCCCATGGGGCTTAGGCAAGTTTGGCATTTGTTGTGCAATTGCTAAGTTCTACAATATTATGACCATTCTACATGAAAGATCAACAAGCTTGTTGACTTGATGATTTGTGCCATCGAATCACATTATAAAAGTTGTATTCTTAGTCAAACCCACTGAATTACATGTGATTGGAGTACTTGTTCTTAATGAAAGTGCACGTAGCATGATTTGATGGGGCTTTCAGTGAAAATGTTGTCAACCTAACCTTATGGATATACTTCAAAAGTTACCCCCACAAATTTCTTTTGCATTGGATCATTGTATTGTTGTTAATACTACATCTTTATTTTTTATTTTAGATTACAATATGAAACTTGACCTTAATTTGATTCAAGATTCATAAAACATGCGAGGTACTAAATGACCCCTACAAGCTCAATCAATTGGTGTTAGAGACATCTCCAAAAAAAGAAAACAATTATTTGGTGTAGGTTGACCTTTAAAGGCATTAAACCTACACTACTTTTATGAAGTTGGATCTTAGTTTCATTCAAGGTTTATAATACATTGGCAAGACACTAAACACCCTCAAAACGAGCTCTAAATGAGGGTATCAACTATTTCGGGCACGTGGGAGTAGGTGCATGGGTGCACTTAGGGTCCATGGGCTTCATGTATCCACTTGGGGCGATCACACCCCCTTACGTTTCATAACCACGTGCAAAAAAGTTTGCTACCCTATATTATATGCCATAGATAATTTGAAAAATTATGAATTTTTTTCTACATATACATAACCATTGATAATATTTTTTGTATATTTTTTTGAAATTTTTAGTCATCTTTATTTTTTTAGTAATTGTTTTAGTTCAATTTTGTGCCATTCTAGTTAGAAACGGTATGTTTTATAGAAAAATAAAATCATCAAATTTAGTTACCATTTTTTACTATGTAATAGATACCATGTATTTCTACTCATGAAAAAAAAATGATAAACTTTTGACCCATTTTGGTGATGCTTTATGTAAAAAGTAGAATTTTCTTTTTATCGCACGTGTTGTTCAACTTGACAATGGAGTGCACCCCTCGGGTGTATCCACTATTTGGGATTGCACAACCCATGTGGGATAAATAAGAGTGATATATGCAAAACATGTCTCAATGATAGTCATATAGTACCGTGATGGGACCTATCTCGTGTAGAAAATGTTATTCTTGTGTGTCCTTTTGGTGTTTCCCCCCCCCCCCCCCCCCCCTCAATTCGGGTTGTAGTAAGGTGCAAGATAGCGTCCACTTGATATGAAGGAGTAAGGAATGCCACCTTTGACCCATCAACATGAAGGTAAGACTTCATCAATTGAACCACTATTTTGATCAATGGTGGACTCATTGCATCTAAAAAAGTGATTTTTACTTTTTTTGTGTCTCCCCTCCCCACCCCTATTATTGCTTCTAGTGGATTTTAGCCATGACATTGGTTGTCAAATGGTACTTTTTTTCCCTCGGTTACCTTGACTCAATATGAAGGCCAATGTATGTGTGGGGTGGATAGGAGGGTATTGAAGTTTTGGTGTGTGATTGGGAGATTCCATTGGTGGGTGCAATTGGCTTTCGGCAATTTTTTTTGAGAGTGGATGAGAGTGGTCCGCCATTGTGAATGGTGCCTCAAAGCCTACTATTAAACGAAATGTAGAATTTTCGGTTCTGTCTGTAGGACTATGCATCGACTTCTCTGTTTCAAGAGCAAATTTTCTAACCACTTTGCGTTTACACTTGGACGTTACTTGTTCTCGCTATTTTTGGTCCAATTTATTTAATGTGGATGTTAACTATAGTTATATATATCTAGTTAACTATAGTTGCTCCCTAAAATGTATTGAAAAAAATCTAGTTAACCATAGTTATTTTGGTAGTGGTTAATTATTTATTTTAAAAAATTTGGGTGATAAATGAGTAGCTTCAATCCTTTGACCCGCATTTGAGAAGAAGGTGCACAAAATCCAAGGTTTGGTTATAGGTATAGTAAATAGCCATGGACTGGCATAAGCAAAGTGGACAGCTATAGTTGTAGTCTTTCATAGTAAAGGATAGAGCCTCACGGTTCTACCGTTTTCTTGTATTGAATAGATGTGGAACTCCTAAAACTACACATGAAGTTGTTATCTAAAACGGTTACCAATGGTGCCCCCCATATGCAACCTCAATTCACACAACATTGCCAAACAACACCTCCAAACAACCACATGAAACCCATTATGACCACTAGAAACAAGTGGTAATCACATTGCCAACAATTGCAAGTAAGTGGTGAACGTATGAAGGAGGTGACAACCACATGATAACCATATTGGCAACTAGGACATACATAGCTCCAACAATGGAAATCATTCTGTTTAACCATATAGTTGGCCAAAGTGGTTGAACATGCCATGTAAAATTTCATGATTAAATCACCTTCGCATTTCTTACCTATAAGATGATTACAAAGTGGATTCAGCCACAAAGTAGGTCGCCCAGCGGAGTCAAACAAATGTCCACCACAACATGATTTCTTATAGTGAATTGTGAGAAATGTGAATTGCGCATGATTACAGGAACAAAGGAAGTTGGATATTTTTCCAGACTTGATCTCACCACAAAGAATTACAACCAACATCAGTTCCTATCATACATAGAATTTCTAGCTGAATTAGATTTGTACTTGCACAACTGAACGACACAAATATCATCATGCTGCAATTTTTTAATCAAATAGCTAGGTTTTGCCCAATTGCAAGTAGCAAGTCTCATTGCACTGGGCAGATTATCGCTCTGCTTTTGAGAGAGATGATGCCAACCTCTAGTGTTGGCGTGAATGAGGGACGCTTCACCTTGATCATAACTGTGAGCTCATATGTGAAGCCGAGACGGGTTTACTGAGTAAGGTGCTCTGCTTTTGACATTGAATGCACGCCCTTCAGAGATATTGTGACTGGTAAGTCAGTTTGAAGTGATTCGCACATCCTCGTTGAAAGTCCTCCGAACAGGTAACCCCCGAGAACTTGAGAGAGTGCACCTCTAGAGTGGCTTGAAGTCAAAACAAGTGTTTGTGAAATAATTGATACAAAGCTAGCTAGCTTCCCACCTTTTTGGATTTTGATCTTCCTCAATATAATCGATGACAAGGGAACCAACTTCTGCATACACACCAACGTCTTGTTGTCCATGTAATTCCATCTCTGCCTGGTTACACCGCAGAGGTGTACAACAACTTCTGCCACTGCTGTGAGCACCTTTGGTCTAGCTACAACACTTGATTGTTTTCTAATTAAACCTCATCGATTATGTCTACCAAATGTATACAGGACAATTACAAAATCATAGGTCCTGTTTAACTCCAATGGAAAAGAGAAGAGAAACATAACTGCCACACCATTATTTACAACACCTTCAGGAGGACAATGTAGCAAGAATCAAAGGATAGTATCATTTGAGCTATTGAGAACATCTTTATCAGTAATTTGTTGCTTTCATATCCCGTGGCGGTAATATATTCCAAGGCCATCAGCTAGTCGTTTTGCTTGTAAAACACTTACTTCTGGCACCTGGATAGATTGATTTGTTGAGAATCAATTAGTAAGTTGCATCATACTTTCAACATCCACTCCTAAGTGTGCTCTCAAGAACCGGTCATGGAGCTACTCTCTAGTTTTTCAGAACTTTGATTTTCAGAACCATTCTTCATTATGAAAAGCTCTAAGAAGCTTTTCTAACTCTCAACCTTTTCATGTGCTGTGAACATGCAAATTCCCTGTAAACTACCGCTTTACTAATTTAAAAAATGAGTTATAGAATGGGACTAACCTTGGTAGATTTTTGAACCTCCTCAACTTTGTCTTCAACTTCCTTCTTGTGCTGGCGGTGTTGGTCACTCATGCTGTCAGCCCACATGATTTTTTCTTGTATTGACAGCAACAAGTTATCAGAATTGTCCAACCTGTAGCCAAAAATCTCTTGTGAGGATACTCAGTAAAAAAAACTTTAAGAAACTTCACAAACGATGAACTATGGTGTTGCTAAGCTCTGGCACATATTTCTTTGTGTATAAATCCAGTAGCAACACTTGTAGGGCAAAAAAAATCTCACCAATTTGCCAAGGTTGCAATCATGTTGTCTAACTGCCCAGGCCTCAAGTCCCTTCCAGCAGCGAATTGTACCTAATTCTTCACAAAACAAGAGGAATTTAGAACAAATCGGTTGAGGGAATACATGAGTTTAAATACCTAGAGGTTGAGATACTAACTTGCCATAAATACCAAGATACATGAATAATCACCCCAGGACCCACCTCAAAACAACGACGTCGTTGATCAAGTTTCCCCCTGACAATGCCCTGCCAACATGGCATAACTTCAGGATTAGAAACATAAGCCACACTCAGACATCTCTAGTAGGAATCTCCAGATCTTATGTTGACTTCAAGTTAAAAAGTTTGAATAATGGTGCCAGTGACCAAATGCATATTGTGCTCAACAAAAGCCTCAACGCCTCAACATGTATTTTAGCCTCAACTAGCAACAGGAGTTCCTTGCGAGCCAAAGTGATTTCAGGCCTGAGGTATGAGATGGGTAGAATTTCTTACAGCGTACATGCAGTCATTGATGAGCAGGTCTTCAAGACCCCGCACATTGGAGATTTCTAGCTCTTGCATTAGCAAATAGTATGGCAACACCTGAATGAACCATTGGCAACACATAAGTGAGAGAGAACTTTAGAAAATTGCAGAAATAACTACCCCAGTAGATGCACAAAATGCACATCCCTGCAAATGGTACATAAGTCGTATGCCTGATGGAGATGAATGTAGAAATACAATGGCAGGGAATTTTAGAAAGTGGAAACCTTGGCAGTTTCTGCAAGTGTCATAATGGTGAGCTGCTTCAACTTCAACACTTGTTGAGGCTCTAGTGCAGGTAACATCTGTTGATTGCCTGCACCAGAAGGCACTTAGGAAGCTTGAGCAGGGGATGACCAATGTCTCTTGGACGCAACTCATCCACCATTCAAAGCACACCAATAGAGAATAATCATGAATCCGTCCATATTTCCACATAAAGAAAAAAGTTCTGTGTTGAGCTCAAAACTTGGTGCACAAAATTATGTTCACACATGGACCTCAATTCACGTCCAGCATAACCTCATTCAAAGAATGCAAACATATTTGACATAACCCTACTCCATTCCAAGGACATCAAATGCCTCCCCATGTGATAAATTCCAAGTTTCTCAAAGTGAGCAACTGAGGTCCTGAATCCTTACTTCTATAGTCTGACCAGGTTCCGTATGCAAACAGACGAAGCAAATCCAAAGCAGCCGCATGATCCGTTCCTTTCAGCTGTACCTTCCAGAAAACAAACAAAAACTTGAGCACATCCACATCATCAGCATTCTCCAAAAGAATAATGAAAACTTCCCCAAGGTGCTGCAGTAGAGAAAAGCCTACTCTAGTAAATTCCACATGTTGCACCTTGCCATTGGAACAACATCAATATCCAAGCAAAACACATATGCATACACCAGGGTGGCATCCATCACACTTGCCAAACAACAACAATAATTTCAAACAAGCACCCCACAAGCACACAACAATCACGAAACACTCAATTAAGAGTCCAAAGAAAACCAGCAATAATCAAATTCCACATTTTCCATCTCACCATGATAATAGCATCATTATCCAAGCAAAAACACATGACAACACCGTGGTGGCCTCCATCACACATGGAAAAACAACAACAACAATCACAAAACCCTCAACAAGTTTCCAAGCAAACTAACAAAATTAAAATCCCACATTTTCCATCTCACCATGTAAGAAATTAATTATCCAAGCAAAAACACATGACCATACCATGGTGACATCCATCACACTTGCCAAAACAACAACAAACAAGCACTCAACAATCACAAAACCCTCAGTCAAGTATCCAAAGCAAACATGTAAAATTATAATTCCACATTTTCCATCTCGCCATGGCAGCAAAATCATAATCCAAGCAAAAATGCATGACCACGCCATAGTGACATCCATCACACTTGCCAGAACAACAACAACACATTTAAACAAGCACAAAAAAATCACGAAACCCTCAATTAAGAGTCCAAAGCGAAAGAGACAAATTAAAATTCCACATTTTCCATCTCACCATAGTAACAACATCATTATCCAAGCAAAAACACATGGTCACTCCATGGTAGCATACATCAAACATGCCCGAATAACAACCAAGAATTCAAACAAGCACACAACAATCACAAAAACCTCAGTTGAAAGTCTAGAGAAAACAAGAAAGAAAGAATCACGACCTCAGCGATGTGAGGAGCTGACAGAAGCTCCGAGAATGCGAACAATTGTGGATGTGATGTCGCATGAGTGATGAGCTCGACGGCCGCACGTCCGCGTGCGGTGGCGGCTAACAAGACGAATTGTTGAATGACATCCCCTTGCTTCTGCTCCACCTCCATCGCCATGATTTTATTTTATTTTTATGGTTTGCAAAACCAACCTCCCTTCCCCTTTTCAATCAAATCCTTCTTCCATTCCGAACGCACATACACTTCGCACAATTCGTTTCGCTTTCAGTCCCGAGTGACTAAATGGTTTCAACTGTGACACAAACATAATGGAATCGAGGGAATCTCTCGGTGATGTTGTCGATAGTGTGTGGAGCCATCGCCATGCAAAGGTGCGAGGAAATTAGGGTATTCTTCCAAAGTCCACTTTAGTGGAGTACCTTATCATGGGAAACTTAACCCTTGACTTGAGGGGTTAAGGGTTAAGGGTTAAGGTTTTTTCTAACTTAAGATGTGTTATAGAATAAAATTTGCAAGGGTTTCTTGAAAAGTTGTGGGCTCCATCAAATGATCATCACATGTGTATGTTTAATAATATAGAAAATGCTCATGTTTCATTGCGAATGAATTTGGAAGTAAAATTTTGGAAATTCTTCATGATTATAAATCTTATTATTATGATAAGAATCTTGGTATAAATGACTAGTTTTGCAAATATAGAGATTGGTGGAAAGTTGCAAATATGATATGATATGATTCAAGTGATCAAAATGTCAAAATGTCTCTTGAGATGTGTAGTGAGCGCTTTATGAAGTATATTAGAAGATAATCATTCATGATATTTTGTCATCGAGCATTTGGAGATGACAATTTTTTTTGATAACTATGGTTGGGGAAAAGTGATTGCTAAGAGACACTTGCTTTTAGAAATGTACAATCATTGGATTTGAGTGTCCCATTTTGGACAATTACAACCATTGAGCATTAGACCCCTTAAGGGGTGAATGCATGGTTGAGTGGACCACTTTTCGTGTCACAGCCATTTTTCAGGATACCTCTTTGTATTGTAAGTTGAATTAAAAAAAATCTACCTGATAAATCCTTTTGAAACTTTGGGCATAGCTTGTTAACTTAAGTGTCTTTACAAATAAATTTTTGTCTTTAAATTTTGTTCTATAAATAAAGAATATGGGACTTTTAAAGTAAAAGTATGGACTGTCATAGGCAGGTATTCGTATAGGATTTAGGTGTTTTGCATAAAGAAAAACAATTCCTTCTCGTAGGAGTGACTTTGTATGTGATGCATTGGACTGTAAGGTCCATCATACTTTTTTCTTTTTTTTCATTATGTATATTAATATACTACTTATGGACTTTTAAGTACACTAAAATGGGCCAAATTTTCGGAAGTCCATAATAGGTCCATAATAGAGGTTTGCGGAGGCAAATTTTTGTATGAGTGTTAAGATCTATAAGCTTTAGGTGGGCTTCTATTTAGAAATACTTAATTGTCTTTAGAATTATTTATATATTTAAAGCAAATTCTGATCAATTTTTCAAAATATTATAACTAAATATAAAATGAAGGTATTACAATTTTTTCTTTTGATTTGAGTTTTATATGCTTCAAAGAATGTGTGTAAAATAAATTTAAAAATAATCAATTGCATATACAAAAATGGGTATGGACTTCAAAAAATGGATATGGTCTGGTATTGGTCCACTCAACCATGCATCCACCCTAAGGCTAAAGGCCTAGACATTCTTAATTGGATCCTCAATTATACATTTTTTTGTTTTCCAAACGTCGTTATTGAAATTTTAGGTCGCCTTTAAAACTTGGTCATTTAATGTCATGTATGATTATCTTCTCTACTTCATGAAGTGCTTATATCTCAAGAGACAATTTGATCAATACAATATCAAATTATGCTTGCAACACTTCACTAATATAGAGTATTCGTAGTTTTTGGCCACGTATGTCAAGCCTTTAAGCAAGAAGTTGAGATTTTGTAGTTAAATTTCCAAATTTTTATGATTTTGAGTTCATTATGGGAGGACCAAAAGTGTTTGTTTGGTATTTCTAACCATATGGATGTGACCCTTTGATGATGCCTTACGATTTCTTTTGTATAGTTATCCTCAAGAACACTTGGAAGTGCTATCTTACATCACATCATAGAAAGTAATATATGGGTCTAAATGTCACTGGCCAAAAAGACGACAATGACATTGTGCTATTTAGTCCAACTCCTGCAAAGAACAAATTGTGGATGTTATGACATCTGTGTGCCCTAAATATACCCCTTGCTCCAAATGACAGCTTGTAGTGATGGTTGAGCAATCTATTCCAATTTGTTTTCCAAATGCAACACATGGTGCAAATTTATAAAAAGATTTGGAGAAGGAAAAAAATGATTAATAGGACCAATAGACTAAATTTGGCATTTTTCACTTTTTTTTATAAGGTTCACAAACTTTTGTTGGGGCCAAATAATGATTTATAGAATCTGAGAAGTTGGACTCATTGAGTTTTACCTTCTAGCCAAAACTAAAAGCATTTAATGGCAATATGCCACCCATATTTAACATGTGCCCAAAGCAAGCCTAGGGGACCATAGTAAATAAACTTTAAAAGTGGATTTTTCTAGGGGGTACATGGACTAAACTCACATATAGTGACTGCCAAAATTGAGTACAAACACAACATATTGAAATTCAACAAACAATGTAAGGAAATTGGATGCACCAAAAATGAAACCATAAATTGCATAGGATTACCATTGCAATCAGTCATACTTCCATGGGAATCGAGGCCTATTACACACAAGTATGCATGTACAAACAAAAAGTAAAGTGAAGTTCAATCCAAAACTCAGTTTTGCTCACACAAGCTAGAACAAAGTAAAAAATTTGTCCACCTACCCTTAGCAGCTATAACAACTGTAATGCGCTTAGGCATGCTCCTATACAAGTTCTTACACTCATTGGGAGTAATTGAAGCCCAACAATCCTCAACACGCTCCCACAATTCTAACATTCCTTTGGGAGGTCTTTCATATTGGTTTAGTCGACGTTTTAAAGTTGCCCACAAGTGTTCGATCGGATTCAAGTCTGGAGATTGCGTCGGCCACTTCAAAACAGTAAAATCTTGCGAATTCAGCCAACGGCGCACACTCTTGGATGTATGTTTCGGGTCATTATCATGTTGAAAAATCAAATTAGCAGGGTCCAAATTGTATGCATGCAGTGTATGAATCACCTCTCGCTCTAAAATTTCTCTATACATGTACTGATCCATTCTTCCCTCAATCCTACACATCATACCAGGGCCACTCGGAGTCATGCAACCCCACATCATCACTCCCCCACCTCCAAACTTGACAGTTTGTTGCACCATTCCAGCACTTCTACTCTGTCCATCACGAAACCAACACCAACTGCGACCATCAGAGCAAAATCGGTTGATTTTTGTTTCATCGGAGAATACTACACGATCCCAATCATCATCAGTTCAATGGCAATGATGTCTAGCAAATTCTAATCGTCCCTTAATTTGAAGAAGTGTGAGCTTTGGTTTCTTTTGCTTCACTTTACATTTCAAACCTGCTTTTCGTAACACTCTCCTCACAGTACTATCGCTCATACCAACATGAAGCTCTTCTCTCAAGTAATTTCCAACTTTGTGTGCAGTTTCTAAGCCACCCACAGTGATTTCTCTCACACAAGCTCTACAATCAGCTGCACTGTACACCTGTGGCCTGCCACCAAAACTGTGATTGACATCACTCAATTCACTCAAATATTGCTTACGAAATTGTGCAACCCAACTGTGGGATACCTGTAAGTCTATAGCAACATTTCTAGTACTTTCACCCCTCTTCAACTTCTCTAAAATAGCTTCTTCTATTTGTTTTCTACCAGCAGCAGAGAGAGACCTCAATGAAACCATTTTGCTCAATTTGCATACATGATGTGCACTGAATGGGGACACAATTATAAGTGTGAAGGCCAAGAACATGCCCACCCAAAAAATCGGACCCAGAAAACCACTTGTACATGTCAGATTTGTAGCATTCATTGCATAATCCAAGTGTGAGCATAACTGAGTTTTGGAGCTAATTTACTTTGATCTAGATCTTTCTCAAATTATCTTGCATTGTTGGACTTGTAATTTGGTAGCCACATCATTTACATGCATGTATACTTGAGCCGTCAACTGATTTGGCATTAAATGCAATAAATTATAAAATATGAATGGCTAAAGGTAGACTAGGCTTTTTCGTACTCAGTTTTGGCAGTCACTGTATGTAGGCAGGGATGTGCAAATGGACGTGACGCGGCCTTTTTGCGTCACGTCGCGTCACAAATGACGTGACGCCATCACGTCGCGTCACGTCGGGGCGTGACGCGCACTGACGTGGTAAAAAAAAGTTACTGTACCACTTTTTTGTAACTTTTTTTTTACTTTTTGGGACGACTGCTCTAGTCGACTGCTACGAGCAGTCGACTTCAGAAAACAAAAATTAAAAAAATCAAAAAAAAAATCTGAACCGTTAGATCTTCTTGGATTGAAGATCTAACGGTCCATGATTTTTTTAGAATTTTTTGATTTTTTTTTTTTTTGGTTTTCCTTGAAGTCGACTGGTCTTGGTCGACTGCAAAAGTAATTTTTTGCAGTCGACTGCTAAGTCGTCTGCTATTAGCAGTCGACTTAGCAAACGACTGCAAATAGCAGTCGACCTAGCAGTCGACTACAAAAACAAAAAAAATTAAAAAATTCCAAAAAAAATTCTGGACCGTCAGATCTTCTTGGCAAGAAGATCTGACGGTCCATAATTTTTTTTAATTTTTTGGCAGTCGACTGCTAAGTCGACTGCAAATAGCAGTCGAATTAGCAATCGACTGCCAAAAAAAATTAAAAAATTCCAAAAAAAATTCTGTACCGTCAGATCTTCTTGGCAAGAAGATCTGACGGTCCAGAATTTTTTTGGAATTTTTTAATTTTTTTTTGGCAGTCGACTGCCAGGTCGACTGCTAGGTCGACTGCTATTTGCAGTCGACTTAGCAGTCGACCAGGGGGTTGACCAGGGGGTTGACCGCGTCAGTTTACCCCTGGGGTAACTGCCGGATTTACCCCCCCGCGGACGTGACGTTTTTTGGTCGGCCGTCACGTCGCTGTCACAAAATGTGACGTGACGTGACGTGCAATCCCTGTATGTAGGTTTCAAGACAAGATGTTACCTTAAAAAATAATGCGACCATCAAGCCTAACAACACAAGCCACATACTAGACCCAAGTACCACCCATGATCATCAGGTTTTCATGACCTAATCTCGACAATCAAAGTGCTCTCGAATGGTATAAGAATGAATGACCAATGCGTTCATTATTAACATTTTCAATATGTGAGGATGCTTTGAGAAAAACTTTGAACCAACACACACATTAACTTCCCCAATTGAGAACATGAAAACCATTGTCAATTCTACTTCGCACTACTTGTGATACTTTAGGGGTTAAGTTACCCCATTCAACTCACTCTATAGGAATTTCTAAAACCATTTAGGTCTTAAAATAAACCATCAATGCAATTCTATTGAATTTCTTCTAGCTTTCAATAAACTCAGTTCTAATGCTAGTAATATAAGTAGTAGTCTAAAATGTCACATGTCTAATAATTGGATACATTTTAATTTAGGAAGAAAAAGTTGGTGATTATACAACCAAAGTAAACTCTAGTGCTATAAATCCTTGGCTAAATACCTCATTAGAACAACAACTATTACTTAGTTGTCAAATACTTTGGAAAATTCACCACCAAAACCATTGCCCAAGCAAACAACTACAAGACATATGTTTGCCTCACCGTTTAATTGCATTCACATTTTGCAGTTTTTTAATCAAAGAATTGTCTCAATCTTGAGGTTTGTTCGTGGCCCAATTGTCACAAATGCAACCCCAGTCTTGGTGGCAATTGAACATCGGATTGGAGCCATAATTGGATGTATCTTGTATTTTCAATATGACCCAAACGAATAATTGTGGTTCTAGCAATTTGCAACCGATAGCATACCTTGAGATTGTGAAGGTGGTGTCGCAAGTCTCGATGGCATTAAGCCTTGGCTACATCACATGGAAAGTACGCGCCTTCTCAAAATGGTTTGATCGATTCGAGGACTATGACAACAACAACAAAATCAACAACAATGCACCGGCAAGACCAAAGAGTGTCGAGGATCTTGATATGAGTGAGCTCACAAACTTTCCATCTCCAGTCCCACAAACAAGAGCCCACCCTCCAGAAGGATGGAAATACTCCCATCCCTACATCATGGGAAACCATGATCAGCTTAAGGATTACAGGCTCCTATTCACGTCGGTGCATGAACACTAATGTTTCATTTTTTTTCCATCTTCAACATTCAGATTCTTTTGAAAGGACGGCATTGTGTTCATGTCCTAAGGATTTTGGAGGTCGAATATTGAATTCATGTCCGCTAACTAGGTTAGATGTTATTTTTTTGGGTTTTATTCGAGCTTGATTCACTTTGAAGTATAAGTTTTCATTGGAAATACGAATCGTCATTACTTCTGATAGTATGCTTATGAAACTGATGACATGTTATATGCTAGGCCACAAGCTTAGACACCACGATTGGTTGTGCACTTTGTAGAGAATTGATCACACATAAACTAGTTGATCTTAAGGGACTCAATCTAGGAATAACATGTGTGGACCTTATGTGGTTACTCATCTTAATTGGACACCTATATTTAAGTGGTACATGGCAAGGCTTGTGGTTATGAACATACACTAAAAAACATTTGTTATAATGATATCAAGTTACCAGCTCAAAGAATCTTAACCATCATAGGTCCATAGTTAGCACAACTAGGGTGAACATGTGATTACTTGTTGAGAAGGAGAATCTTCACTTTGACTTCTTATAACTTTTGTATCTTGAGTCCAAATATGAAACTTGAAATGACAATCTTTGTGAGATGAGATAATCCCCAATGCAATCCAACTGCCAAACCCTTTGGTGGAAGTGCCCATGGCAGTAGAGCCCCATACCTTAATTTAAGACATCATATACCTTGCATGTACTTTGTGCCATTGACCTTGCTTAAATTGAATACTACAAGTGTAAAGTGTTCCCTAATTTCACAAGAAAAATTTACCAAGCATGATGGTGTGTTGTAGGTAACCTTACACAGGACCAATTACCTCTGGTAGAGATAGTGGACATCGACGTTCGCAAGTTTGCAAAGGCCTTCTCAAAAGTGCATCAGGCCCCAGCCAGGAAATACACTTGAGTACTGCTATCTTAGAGTCAAGGGTAGGTAATTTGTTATTTGAAATTTCTGGTCTTTGTTGTGTGATCAAAAGGTAATTCAATAGTAATCTTTGTGTGCAATATCAATCTACACTTGCTTCTGTAAACTTGCTAGCATGCTAATTTGTAAGTACATGTGCAAAAATCAAACACCGCCATGGCATATCACTTCATCGAAAAAAGCCCAGTTGAATACATATCTCTTCTGTATGTGTAAGACAGATGATCAATACCACCAACCAAACAACTTCTAAAACAAATGAAATGATATCAACTGTACACAGCAATAATCAACAACCAGCCTCAACAGATTCAGAGACAATGTGGCACGTTTTGAGCTCCTTGACAGGGGCAGCAGGATTCACAAACTAATTCCAGCTGGTCAAATAGGAAGTAAATGACTATGGATAGTTAGATTTAAGTCTGTTTAATATTTACGAGCATGTGAATATTGATCAAATCCATAAAAACAGGATTATAGGAGGGTGTGGAAATTATACACCACTCACTACAAATCTCATATCCTGACCAAATACATCGCTATCCTAATTTAATACTTCAGTATTAGGCAAGGCTTCCCTAAGAGCACACAAGGATTCCTCATCCTGCGCCACTGGGTTACCAACAACAACAAATTTCCTCCACCTCAAACCCTGAAAAACAGCTTCTATTTGCCAAAACGTCCCACCCTTTAGAGTCCTTGCACCTTTACAGCTATTGATGAGGTGGGACGGAAACAGGAATCTGCAAGAATCCACAGGATGCATTCCTATTTCGTTGCGTGAAACATCAACATCTTGTAATTGTGGGAGTTCTCTCAATGGTGCAAGAGCAGTCACACTGCCAATATGGTTGTCACTGAGGTTCAAGTACACCAATAGCTGCAATGCATCCAAACCTGTTCCAAGAGATTCACAAGTAAATAAGTGTGAGTGAATATATGTAGACATAATGAGAATACTCACTTGTTTTACCTGCTTATAGAGGGTTAGGTTCTAACATTCTAACACCAATAGAACACCAGCAAAGGAGAGTCTTACAACATACAGTATTTTAACACTACTCAACTCTACCACTACATGTCTAAACATCAAATCAGGGCATTGTAAAATCTGAATATGTACACGGGGTTCTACATATATGTCATTCCTACAGACTCCTCACAACTGTGAAAAGCGTGTACCATGGACAGATCGCAAGTGATTATTGCTAAGATCCAAATGTTGAACCCATAAAAACCGTTCAGTATATGCTATAGAAGACAGTGAACAATCCTTGAACTGCAGGTTTCCATCCTGGTATCTTCTCTTGAGACTACTGCTATCCTTCGTCAGCTGCAAGTATTGCCCACATAGTTATGATTTTGTGCAAAGCACTTTATGAATCACCAAAGATATGAGAAACACAATGTCAATACCTGCAAATAGAATTATTAAAACAATCTGAAATAAGAGGAAGGGGACATGCCAAGTTTGAAGGTTGGTACAAAGAAAGACAGAAAGCTCTCAGCTCTCTTGGGCACCAGGAAATACAAAAGAACCACCTAGATGGCCTTCGTGGAGTGCAGTTCCATGATTGTGAAAAAATCCTGTCAATCTTCACTGATACAGGAGAACAGAGAAAAATAGGAGATTGTGCTAAACAACATTCCTAAGCACTTGGATGTAATAAAAATGATGTGGATTTGAACACATTTCCAGCAAATGTGTATTAAAAGAATGCAGTCTAGCAAAACATAATCATCACCTCTTGCAAAAGAAGCAAGCTCTGCTCATGTTGATAGTACTCTGAGTGAGGTGGGTCCAGCGCTGCAAGCTCTTTGAAATGTTTTTGGGCTTCTCTTCTGTAGCTCTCACAGCAACTTGTGTTATACGAGCTATGTGCCAACAGTAATCTTGCAAGTGTCAACCTGGCCCACTTGCTGCAGAAGTAAACAAACTTCATGTCAGCATTTGGAACAATTACAAAAGGCATGCTTCCCATATCAATTGAACAAACAGTAGGGTCTCGACCTGCAGTCTATTATTCACTTCGTTGACATACATGGACACACTATATTGCACTTTTGAAGCACATGAAAGATATCTTGCAATGATCACAACTACCCTTTGCGAGAAGCCAAGACACTGAGACTCACTAAAACATAGGAAACCAGTGCCTGATGCAAAGCTCAAGCTGAAGGACCAGGAGAAGACAAAAAGAGAGCTACCAAGTCTGACTCAAAGAGGTCCAAGATGTAACCAAGAGCACAAATAGGCCAGAATACATTCTTCCTCACCTGTTATTTTCAAGCTCAAGAAGCTCTCTACACATTTCAATCTCTCTGTCCAGTATCTCCACTTGCCACACCCCTTGACTATGACCTTGTGTCATGTCTCCTTGGCTTTCTGCACATGTTTTCTCTTCTAACTCGGCAGGAGAAGAGTCCTCTTCAGCATGCACATAGAAACTCCAATGAGAGGGACTGTCAATTCCTTGAGCATCTGGAGACTCGATGCCCAACGATTCCCCTATCGAAATATCAACTGTGAAGTTCCCATTCTCCAGAAATTGCTCCAAGAGCACTTGATGCATGATCTGTGCGGTCCATCTCAAAGAGTACTTCTCTGATGGCAGAGAAGGTCTCCAATCAAGCTGCAAATTATCTTTTCCGTTCACCTTGACAGGAACGCTTTGGCTGTGTACACCAGTCACAGGCTTGCTAAAAGAGATCAACAGGGGAAGGGCTTCTAGTTTTTCGATCGGCTTACCAGCAGTTGGGAGGCTGCATATACCATTTTGATCAATAGTTATTCTTGAATTTGCAGGGGGCCAGCTTCCATGGAGATGTGTGCCAACAGGGGCAACTGTCTGGCCAAGTAACCAGGAGTAATAAAACCACGCACTCGAATCATCTGGGTCTGTGAAGAACGAATTTTTCACCAACTCATATTCCTCCTCCAGCCTGTCTTGTATACTTCCAATATCACTTGTTTCATGGGAGGATATTTCTGACAGTAAAGCACTGCAAAAGAGCCCATACAGACAAGTTCAATTGAAGATCCATCTTGCACCAAGAATCTGTAATATGAATTGCAACTTACACTGATTGTATTAGCCTAAACCAGCATACAATAATCAATAAAGTGAAGCCTAAAAAAGCTCCTAAAGACTCCTTGCAGCACACTATCTGCTTCATGAACATCAGTGGCAAGCTCCCACCACTCACCATCCTTCCCCAAAACTTGCATATTGCATAATAAAGTGACTTTTATTTCATAACTTGTCAAAGCTAGTCCAAGACTCCACCCAACTAGCGCAGAGAAAGCACACAACAGGGAGATACTGGCTGATTTTAATGAATCTAAAAAAGTTGATCGTTGGTCCTCCATAACCGATCTGCCTATCCTTTAAGAGATTACCTGCGATTGTGCCAGGCAGAGTAGTTGCTAAAGTTTTCATTGATCTTGTCTGTCGTGAATAGAAGTTCATCTTCTGCTGTAACTCCTTTAGTCTTCACAACAAATCTGTAATGTCAAGGGAAGGTATTTAGAAATTGATTGCATCCATAAACAACTGCAACTGCAACAAAACCCTGTCATAAAAGGTTTTATTGCAATAATAAAAGTATGTTTGATTGAATGCCCATGACGTATCACAGTAACACTCAAGATATGACTTATTAGGTCAAAATCATTTAACAATGATCAGCAAGGGTCAGTGTCTGCAGATACAGAGCCCACATTCATCCAAAGAAGGGGAGTAGAAAAGAGTGCAACATGAAGAGAATGATACCTGCGATAATTCCACCCATGGAAGTTGCGGTCATCTACTTTGAGAAGCTTCTTAAGTAGCATGAATTCAGCTTCCAAAGAAGAAAGACCCAGCCTGATAACCCACTTGCGATGATACCAGGCACCATATGACTTGGGGTTCACTTTCAATGCTCTCACAACCTGCCCCTCACACCCTCAATTTTGATCTCCATCACCTCCGCCATTTGACTCTCCTGGCCTCCCACAAATTGACCTACCTCAGATATGAGCCTCAATTTGAGAGCTTAATACTCACTATAGAAAACTATCTATCAGTAGTGTATACGCGCAAATGACCAAGTGTGGAGAGTATTAGGTATTACCACACCAAGTTTTGAAGGTAGAGAGGAACAGACTACGCAGACAGATCAAATATGAACATCGGATTGTACATACCAAGTCCAGTTCGTTCTGAGCAATATCTTTGCGAGCGTCCTCCTCCGATTCCTGCTCCAAAAGGTATTGGACGCATCTCTTCCGATAGTTCCAAGCCGTGTTGAATTCAGGGTTCAGCTCAAGTACTTGCGCATTTTGTTGTAGCGCTTCTTTCGAGAAGCTGCTCGGCGACCGACAATAAACAACCAAATGTTAATATCCAAATTCATACTTCACAGTATTCGTAACGACATTGAAATGAAAGATGAGGAAGATTTCCACCCAAGAAAAATGTTCCAACCACTGTAAACCTAACTACTCGATCAGCAGCAATATTAGTAGAAAAATTGGATCGATTACCAGCAGGTGCGGTTGTTGTGAAGAAAGACGGGGAGCAATTTCTGGAGCTCGGCCGCTTGTGCCAGCTCCCTTTTGTCGAACGGTTGCTCCCCTGCTCGGTGACGCGGCCTCCCATGCATGTTGTCTTGCTGAGCCTCAACTCCGATCCTGCGTTTTTGCAATCCCTAAACCTCGCTCCCTCGCAAACAAACAATCTTTGTGTGTATGAAAGAAAGTGGCGATGAGTCCGAAGAGATGAAAGAAAGTGGCGATGAGTCCGAAGAGATGAAAGAAAGAGGCGAGAAAGCAAGAGTAGCTGCCAATCGATCTCCTCCGTTCTTGAAGAGCTTCGAAACCCTTGAAGCTTCTCTTTTCTTCTTCACGTGCTCTTGTGTCCCTTGCATTCAAATTATAAGGGAGTGAAAAATTAAAAACTTTCAAGGAATGTGAAATTGTTGGTAAATATAGAGGGGATATGATGAAATCTTAGAAAGTGATGTTATGTAAAGCCGGAATCAAGGAAAATAAGATAAATATATGATTCATTTGTGTCCATAAACAGTAAAAATGAAAGAAAACAACACATGTCGGGCATGTCTTGTGGCATGTCAATCTGCAACTAAGCACATGCATTTGTCTTGATCCAAAAGAAATGCTATTAGTTCTTAAACTCCTGCTAACTCAAACTTCTTTAATAGACATGTGAGCCAAGCATGGATCCCACGCAGGCCTTGCCACCGCGGTGTGTCACGCAATGAACATTGACTAGTTTTCATCATTTGAAGTACATACAACACCATAAACCCCACACTAGGACCTTGCATAAAACTATTATGATCGATGTCAATGCATTGACAGTTCATGCTCATCTATTATAGTTTGTGGCACATATTGTACTTAAATCGAGACGTGGGCTTTCATGCTAAAGACATGGATTTGTGTGCTAGTTGCTTCATCTTCATAGTCTTGAGTGTTTGAGCAATGCTAGATTCAGTAACACATTGGAACATGATGCTAGATTCACATGAATTTGCTTCGTTTTGATATGTAATGTTGTTGTCTTCTTCTTCCATAGTGGTTTCTACCTCTAGAATAGATTTGAATCATGCCCATTTTGTTAATGTAACTCCAGGCAATAGAAAGCCAAAAGGGAATAACTACATCCATGTATTTGAATGGTTTTTGAATGACTACATTAGTGTTTAGGGTGCTTGAATCCTAGTATTTAGTGATTTTGACCGATTATGGATATCAATGTTTAGTCATCTTTGAATCCTAGTGTTTCCAAATCCAATCAAATACATGTTGCAAACTTTTGGCTTTTTTTTATTACATGATTTAAGATATATGCCATATATTCAACTGGGTATATCTCAAACTCAACCAGTTTATATGTAACTAGCGGGCATATACATGTTGCAAACTTTCAATTTTTCTTTATTTCTTGATTTGAGATATATTCCATAGATTTAGTTGGGTATTTCTCAAATTCAATCGGTTCATTTGTAATTAGCGGTTGGTTCTACCCGTTCATTGGACCATATCTATTGGTTGTAGCATGCTAGTTAGATTGGCAAAGATGTACAATAAGCAGATTTGAAGGTAAGAACTTTTGGTTTAGCTCACGAAATAAATGCACTTGTATGAACATACCAAAATCAATCAACCATATTATTCTATGACTTGAAGGAAGATTGAGCTCTTTGCACTTTGATTCGTAGTAGGGTAGTAGAATTTTCTCCGCGAACTATAGCTTGAAGTCCAAGGTTGACGAATGGTTGCTCGAAACGTGAAGTGAAATCAACACATTCATATTGTTTTCGACTTTGACATGCTTTTGGTAAAACCGATGGTCTATCTTGCCAGTAAGAATCACTTGCAAAGGTAGAGGTAAGAATCACCCTTGATGAAATATATGATGTAAACATGCCATTAACGTTCATAGATCTCATAACCTAACAATCATATTGCAAATTTGTGCTCATAAAACTCATAAAGTGCCGCTACTCCTCACACACCTACCACTCATAAAATGCCTACACACACTCTTCATGAAATAATAGAAAATTTGAAGTAAGATGGCTAAAATTACTGCAAATTTGATGGGAGGTGAATCAAAATTTTTTATTATTGATTTGCAGTGCCAGACCCTACTAAGTGGTTTTATTTAATGTTTTTAGTGGTCCCGTGTCGAAATATAGAGCCCTCTATGGTGCTCATTATTTTGACCCTAATTCTTAAATTTCACCAAGTTATACACCCCGTTCCCCACCTGACTCTATCCCAGCCGGCTTTAGCCTAGAAATCTAACTTGACTTACCCGGGTTTCACACATGCAATTTTTTTCTACTGCATAACCTAGGTGGTAATCCTAGGTGGCTAGTTTAATAATGTTGTTTCCAACAAAATTGGCACCGACCCTACTAGTGGTACCTAGGAACCTTGCGATCTTTTAGGTTGGCGAAGTGCGTTGCGTGAGGGTTGTTTCATTGGCCGAACCAATTATTAATTATTTATCCTTCTAACGACCATTTTACAAAAAATCAACAATTGCCTTGAGGTTTTAGCCAACTGCCATTGTCATGTGGCTTGCCTCTAGGAGGAAAAGCTTGCACAACAGAAATTCAGTGCAAAGCGGCAACTCTACTCATATGTGAGCTCTTCCTTGGGATTAGATGTTGTAAGACAATGGCCAAGCCATGCAACTCATGTACGTTCGGTGGTATCCCCAACATGCTTGTAGTCCCACATCCACTTTAAGGTGAGTATGTGTTGTTTCATGAAGCTCAAACTATGATGGCTCCCTAACCTAATGTTAATCACTACATGATGCAACTTCTATCCATTATGCCTTCTAAATCCACCGAGTTAGAAACCTACACTGAGGATAGAGAGTAAATATCGATATGAATTGCCAAATCTAAAATACTAGCCATCTATAATTCACATTCCTTGATCAATTATTAAATTCAAATTTGTTCCTTGACATGCTCACACTATGCTAATCAATACCTTCTATCAATTTTGACCTCCAACTAAAAAATTCTATTGAGGTCCCCCTAGACAATGTTGTTGATTATTACCCTAAGTTTTGTGGTTAGGATGACTTCTGCATGACTTTTGCCGAGTCCCAAGTATTTGATATATTTGTTCAAACTTTGTTTAGGGAGTGTAAATTTATTTTAAGCTATTTTTTTTCTAGTCATATGTACTCTCACCGTGGCTCCTAGTCATTTTGTTGTAAAGTCCCAAGTTTTCTTGAAAAATCAAGTAAATTACGGCTCCAAGAACCTATCATTGTTTTCAATTGAAGCCGACTCCCAACTTAGTAAATGATAATTATTACATTTAAAATAACTTGTTCTTTTAGAGTCACTGAAGCTCACATTGCACAATTAGTGAGGAATGTGTGTGAGAGAGAGACACATTAGGTTTGGAAGCCGCCGCCGAAAGAGAGAGACAAACTCAAGGACTACAAAATGTTCCCTTGAGTTCGGCTACAGTTCGGGAACGAAAGACTACCGAGAAAACAAACATGGATATGACAACACCGTTCAGGAACAAGAGATTGTCGAGGGAACGGCTAAGGGGTCGGGAACAAAGTTACATAAGTGGGAATGACATTTAATTGTGAGAACATAAGGGCACAACTTCGCGAATGTGAGCAGGCATGAAAGCATGTTAGATATAGTTAAGAACATTGGTGTGAACCTTAGTTAAATGGAAATATCTTTTGGATGGAAGTTGAGTGGATGAAGAGACATGCTCAAAGATTGTCAATCATTTGGATGGACTTTACCCTATCAACTAACTTTGGATGAACATGACGGATGGAATTTCATGGGATGCAAAGAAAGGTCATGACACATCTGATTATATATGTGAAATATTTTTATGTTTTTTACGGATATATATTAATTCTAAATGTGTTGAATTCTAAAATAGAAATATAGTAACACAAGTAGTATATAACAACATATGAGGCTTAAAATAGACATTTGGAACATTTGTTAATAGAGGAAGAAAAAACAACCACTCAATCAAAGAATTCATAGATCCTAGGTCTTATATAAAGGGGGCATAAAAGGCACGTAAAGCACCTCATTTGATACAAGTATCTTACGTGAGCGTCGCGAAGGCTTATCAGGAGCGTATTCTTTTGACGAAGACTTTCTGAAGACTCTCTCTTGAAGACCTTTTGAAGACCCCCTTGGAGGCCATTAGGGGGGGGGGGTTTGAAGGCCAAAATATTTAGAGAAATTACTTAAACTTGAACTATAAGAAGATAGAACAACAAAATACTTGGTCTTCAAAAGTAGAAAATAAGAAAAACAACAAAAATGTCACTTGAAAATTAGAAGAAATAAAAAATAACCGAAATGTAACTTGAAAGTAGAAAATAAGGAAAAACAATCTAATGTCACTTCAAAAATAGAAGATAGATGAATCAACAACGAAAAAATTACTTGACAAGTTGAAAATAATGGAAACAACCGAAAGGTTATTTAAAAGTAAAAGATAAGGAAACAATGAAATTGATTATTGTTTGAAGTTTCCAAGGATGGATTGAACTTCAACATTACCAACAACGAACATTACATTGCAATTAACCTTCCAAGAACCTTCTTGAACCCCCCAAGAAACCCTAAATAAGCCAACCAACCCTTTCATTGCCGGATGACGGTACTTTTCATCCAAAGGCGACCGTTTCAACAAATCTATCCACATGTCCACATACATTTTGCCTATTTCTCATCCAATGCCACTAATGGCAGATGATTGTTGACCCTATAAATAAATAAACTTTAAATTTTATTTTATTTATACTACTTTACATCTAAATAAATAAAATACCATAACTTAAAGCATACTATACATTATATATAATTCCCAAATTCACATTTAGAGGATGCTATTGTATATCTAAAAACTATATAAAATTTATGTGTCTTGAATAAAATCCACCCTACATTTCCTCGCACGTGGTTTCTACATTTTCGCCAGTGCCTGCCCCTAGGAATTAAGTTTCTGGCCTAGACAAGGTGATTAATGAACAAAGTGGGTTTTTCCACTTGAAAGTGAGTTTGTGATGCTCAAGATGCAGGTTTGAAGGTGGTGCATGTTTGACTTTGTTTGTATAATAGACTACTCATGATGGATGAGCTAATTTAGTTGCCAAATACATGGTTTAGTAAGCATACATTGGTTGTGTTGGGCACGGAATTCAAAGGGGATAGGGAGCAAATGAGTTGGAGAGGTTGCGGATATGTGGCCATGGCACACCTTATTCAAACCCCTCGGAGCTCAATTTGCCTCTCACATAACAACAACTCCTTGTTGCCCAACTTGCAACTCATAACCCTCACTTGAGTTGCTTGAAGGAGTTTTGCCGAATGAAGGGAATGTTAAGGACATGATGTCGTTTTAGAGAGAGTATAAGGTAGAGACACCATAACCCGTGAAAATAAGGTGATTCGCATTGAAGATATGGTCTTACAATCATGAGATAACTTTCCAAGATATACAAGAAGGATTCATGAATAATGCAAGTTGTTTCATATTTTTCTGTCTTGTACAAAAAATTCTACAATTTTTCAAAGTGGAAAGTTTGCCAAAGCCCTACTCGTTCACTAGATTTGTTCACACTGACCACGGTAATCCGCATTTCCATACAAAACATCATCTAAACCGGGTAACTCATGAGTACATTAAACATGACTATATTTGGCTAAACTATGTGTACACGCATTGAAGTGGCCAGCCTCGCCGTGATTGGTTTCAGAAATGGCACTTCATTGTTCTGACGGAGGTCTATTGCATGGGTAGAGGGTGGTTAACCGGTTTGGGTATTTCTACCTTAGGTTAAGGACGAGGCTTCATTTGTATGGGTTTTTGTCTAGGTGGCTTTAAAGTTTGTTGAAATAATGCTTAGGTAAGAAAGGCGACTGAAGTAAAACCACCAAGTTAGACAATCAATTTAGAATATCATCATTGAGGCTAATTGCAGTGTGAATGGGGGCCCTATGACTCTGCCGATCGGTTTTAGCATGCCTAACTAATATTAGCTAACATAAGGTGCGGAAGCAGAGTTCGGGAAGTTTTTGAAGCCTTAGTGGCTAATTGCCGGTAGTTGATACAAAGGGTCAGATTTTTTCCAATTTACATCGGCAAGAGCCGGTCTTTTGTAAAATCAATCGGCCAATTGCCTACCTTTTCATATTTTCATTGGTCAATATCCGATTAAATGGAATTCATATCGGCACTAATTGTTTAAAAAATGTATGAAAAGTTATTAGAAATCATTTCTTAGTACAAAATCTTGAATAAGTGAAAAGAAAGGCATGTTCAAAACTTTAAACTTGAAGAATTAATATCCTTGGCAAGAATTGAACCTAGCAATGCCTTCACCGGTTGAAGGCCAAGGATCCCCCAATTCTTCATAGAAGCAATTGGATTTGGTCATGAAAAGGTTGCTTAATTCAAAAAGTTTAAGGTTTAGGGTACTTCCTCAAGTGCATCATTTGATGCCCCAGACAAATAGCGCTCTGGATTGCTATACAAATAGCGAAACTTAGCAGCATCCTTCCAAAGATCTAGAGCACTTGTTAGAATGTCATCAAAACCATTGTCTGGGCCTTCTATAGCAACACGCATCATACTTTCTAAGTTAGATGTAGACATTCGATTACGAAGTTTTTGTTTAATAGTATTTTGAATAGAAAACACCCTTTCACATGTTGCAGTACTCACACATTGGCACTTGGCAATCTCAGCAAGAATCAGAAGGTTAGAATACTTCACTTTCAAAGATGGAGACCAAGAAATTGATGTCCATACATCTGCAAAAGTAAGATCCATCCACTCTGTACTTCCTTGTACCTTGAAAGCAAAAAACTTTTGCTTACACAATGTTGCATTCACCAACAGCGGAAGGACTTGATCTCCTTGCATTTTTTGTACACCATATTGCTGCAACAACCTATCCAACTCCACAACACCCCAAGAAGCCGAACCTACTTGCCCTGACCACTTAGATATCCATGCTCACGACCGGGAGGGTATCGGTAATCGGTTACCATTTCCCGGGTATCGGCCAGTATTTGAATACTTATTCCGGCTGAAATCCGGTAACTCACAAGAAGAATCGGCTACATTTCCGGGAAATTTTCTAGTCCATTGGCTAATTGCCGGAGGATTGAATTTACTGTCGGATTGGCATCCGATGGTTGGAAATTTGGACCGGCCATGAGGCGAAATCCATCGGCTGATAATGAACTAGCCGTCGGTTTTCCCCAACCATTGTGCAGAAGGCCTATTAGCAAGTAAACTATTGTTGCTTGCAAAAACATCATTGGCATGTATGTTATGTCACAATAATTTGGGGGCAATATATAACATGATCTATATAGTGACAACCCATAAGTATCACATGAGTTTAAATAGTTCTTTCGTTCATTTTGGTTTAAATGGTTTGCATTTCTTGTAAATCACGAAAGTTAAAATTCAGGACATCATAGAGTCAAAGCCATGTATAAATTGCATGAATGTTATTATAAAACTTAGTTGACTTGCAACTATTGTTTATAGAAAAGACATTTGGACATGGGAACCTTTTTTCTTAGGAATTTTGTTTCCATTGCATTTAATTAGTGATTTTTTTTTAAAGATAACACATGGATTTTGAGCCCGGTTGTGATAGCTATACAATGGACATTGTGCCTCAAAGACTATATGGACAAATATTTATGCATTATGTCCCGAGATTTTCTTATTCCATAATATAAGGGACATATTGACAAAAACCGTAAATACCTAACTCAAATTCTTTCCTTTGTTTATTTGAGGTCTCTTTATTTTGTAATACACACCTTGTATTAGGGAGTGCATTATTTTTTTGGCAAGACATTACAAACTACATAATCATCAAGAGGAGAGTGGGGTGATGAACCGTTGGAGCTGTGAGTCGTCGACCTACTTGAGTTGGTTATCCGTCATAATCGATTAGCTCATTAACTAAAGATGATGTCGCACCTCCACGTATGGAAAACTACTACAAGGTCTACTAGCCCTTCTACTTCTAGATGAGTGATTGGTTATGTTTCTTGGCATGGTATTGCATTTTTCCAAACCAAATCAGAGCCGTGAGAATGTATAGTGGGTCTTTCTAGTCAATAATACATTTAGGGGAGTGCATTATGGGGAATGTGGGCATAGGGACCCTTATTCTCCAGCATGCGCTCCCCCGAATGCATTTCACATTACATATTAAAATCAACAACTCTTTATGTACAAGGAAATGCCTTGTGAGGAGTGCACTCCTGGATTTGAGGGCATGTGCACAAAAATCCCAAAATGCACAACTTTGAAGGCCATTCCCATGCATAAAGACTATGTACAACAAAGCATTATGGCGTAAAACACTGCATGTCGCATAATGCATTGTCACCTCATCGATTGTTTACAACATGGACCATGAAGTCGTCCCAAGGCCCTGTAAAATCTGTGATTGGTTGTTGAACTTGTCCCGGGACCACTTCGGTTTACACCAAGGAAAAAATGTCAAAGTGACCATGGAGTTTGAGGTCTCCAAAGGACATTTTTTAAGACCTACATTATCCACTGACATGGTCCAACGGATTTTGCGGTGGGAGAGGCAAAAGAGGTGCTCTGGTAGAAAAAGGCAAGGGCCCATGGTAGAGTAATGTTGTTATAACAAAATTTTAATGAATTTTTTTGGGGAAGAGAAGATGAAGACAAGAGAATGGTCAAACTTGATTATTTTATTTATTTATTTCAAAATTTCCCTTTTTGGACATATATTAAAAAAATCAGCACATTCACTTTTTGGTGCATGCTCATCTCTCTTGGTCCACATTTGGTTTACACCTAGTGAGGGGCCCAAAGGCTTTGTGAATTGATTTTTTAAGAAATCGGACCATGGAAGTTGGACCATCAAGGCGGACCATGGAAGTTGGACCATCAAGGCGGACCATGGAAAAAGACCATATTCCATGGTCCGACTTCATGGTCCATGTGTTAAACCGGCCCTCATATGAGTGGATTCTGTTAAATAACAGACAGATTTAGAGAACAGAAAAAAGGACCAGGTCTTTTATGACAGGATGAAAAAATTGATGTCCCTGGCAGGGCGGATATCCGGATAGGCCAAAACCCTGAACCCTAATTGCTCTTGGTAGCCCTTGTGCTCTGGTCTGCCTTGCGGAGCGATGGGGGGAGGAATCAGCGTTAGACTCAGGTGAAGAATTCGGGAGCTTGAGCGTCGAGGATCATCGCAATGGCACGATGCCTAGCAACGGCATCCATGTCCATGGTGCTACAATGCAGCGCTCTAACCAAATTTCATCCGCAGCAAGGTCTTCTTCTACGGGTAGTATTCCCCCCAACCCTGTCTCCAGCTTGCTTGCGGACCCTACGTCCGCAGCAGCTCAATCTCAAAATTGCAACAACTTCAACACGACGTAGTTTCTCCGTAATTAGAGCTGAGGCAGGCGCCTTTCTTGCGGATTCAGGCGTTACTTGGAAGTCTCTGGGAGTTTCCACCGAGGTTGCGGATGCGTTGGTTCGAGCTGAGCTTCCACAACCTTCCTTGGTGCAGGCAGCAGCAATTCCTTTAATTCTTGCTTCCGGAGATGTGGTTGTGGCTGCAGAAACCGGCAGCGGAAAGACACATGCTTATTTGACTCCTCTTGTTCAAAAGCTTTACAAACCATCGACAGAGGATGTTGATGTTGATTATAGGGTTAAGATCGAGGATGAGGATAAACCTGTTGCGGTTGGAGAGCGTTTTGGGAGGAAGGTGGAAGAATTTGGCCTTGTGTTATGTCCGAATGCGCTGCTCTGTCAACAGGTGGCGGATATGGCTAATGCGTTGCAGACAAGGGATGGAGCTCCTATGTTGCGTGTTGTTGTGATTTCTGGTGGCCAGGGATGGCCTAGCCATCCTCCGGATCTTATGATTGCAACTCCCGCTGCGTTGGTGAATAATTTATATGCGTACGATGCCAGTCGACGTAGGCGAACAGCGTTTGTGCGAGGTGTTAAGGTGGTTGTTCTGGATGAGGCTGACATGCTCTTAGGAGGAGGATTCGTGCGACAGGTAGGTAGGCTTATTGACTTGTTCAGATTGGAAGAGAAACGGTTGTTCAGAAGCTTACAGATGGCCAGTGCGGAAAGTGTAAAGCTGGAGAGTGGCCTTGGAGCATGGACCGAAGCTGAGAAGGATGATGTTCCCGAGGAGAACGAAGAAGTGGATGAAGAGGATACTTTGGTGGATGAAGCGAACAATTCTATTCTCTTTGAGCAACGGGTAGCACCTTTGAGTGGATTGAACGCATCAATGCAGAGGAGGACTGATTTCTTGCGATCGCAGAGGGAGTACAAGAGGAGTAAGCAGTATATCTTTGTTGCTGCTACTGTTCCGCAAGCAGGTAAGAGCTCACCTGGAGCAGTATTGAAGCAGAAGTTTCCAGCTGCATCTTGGGTTCATGGCAACAACCTCCATCGCCATAACCCTACCCTGGAGCACCGGTGGCTTGAGGTTACTCAGGAAGAGATGTTACCAGCCCTCATTGAAGCTCTAAAGGATGGTGATGTCAATGGAAGGACGCTCGTCTTTGCAAACAGTGTTGAGAGTGTAGATGCCATTGCGCGAGTTCTCGACCGTGCAGGGTTTAAGAGCATGCGCTACCATCGTGATTTGAGCTTCGAGGAGCGTGCAGAGGCTTTGCAACTCTTTGAGCAAGAGGGAGGCTTGTTGATTTGCACGGACTCTGCAGCTCGAGGCCTCGACATTCCAAACATAACACACGTAATTCAGGCAGAGTTTGCAACATCAGCAGTTGATTTCCTACATAGGATCGGTCGGACAGCCAGGGCAGGGCAACCTGGATTGGTGACTAGCCTCTTTACAGACGCAAATTTGGAGCTTGTGGGTGCGATGCGTGATGCTGTGACCGCTGCATTGCCTGTTGAGGGCGCATTTAGCCGCAAGAGAAGTTTGCGAAGGAAAATAAAAAAGTACGGATCTTACCAGGAGTCACAGAATGCACAGAAGGCGAGGTCTATGATCAATCAATGACCAAGAGGGTTGTGGAGTGTGTGGAAAAGTCTCAACAGTTATGAAGTCTCTCTGGCTTGTCATTGTGTATATGAACACCGCACAATCAGGTTTCTTAAGGGAAAAACGTGGATGCTGATGTGCACATTGAAAGAAAGGTTTGGGATAGCAGTCCTTTGTGAACCCATACTTTGGGTGTCAAAGGACTTGGGGGATTGCCCGAGCTGCGGCGATAAGCTACATGGATGCTGTTTGGATTGCACAGTCGATTGATGGGTCTGATCCTAGAAGCCAAATGCAGTGCACTTGTGCTGTGCAGCGTGCCATCCTGCTACAATTGATGCATGAAGCCAGCCAAGGGCGCTGGAGCCCATCATGGAGGTCAGATATTTCCTTAAAGGGTTGCAATTTCTGGTTCTAGAATTTTTCTGTAGTAGTCATTAAGACTGTTGATTCAACACCTGAGAATTTGATCTACAGATAGCAAAGCTAGTGAACTGTGCATCTTCCAACTCCTGTCAAGGCAAATGTTGGAATAGCTTATAGGAGTGCCTGGACCTGGTACTACAGGTGTTTCTTTCAAGACCTTCTTTGTGCTAAATGCTTCTGGGTGCAGGTGGAGTCAAAAAGCTCTGCAAGGATTCCTTTGGGTGAATTATTACTGCAACCTGTGCTATCGGTGGTGCCAAACCAGAATCTTTGGTGAAGAGTATGGTGGATGTGGAAGAGTCTCTGGCATACTGGGAAGGCTGAATCAATTTTGTGGAACTGCGAACTAGTTGTTCCCGGATTTTGCTGGATGTTTTCCATTGGAGATTCTTGTGCTAGAACAAGCCCACTGCACAGAAATTCTTAGCTAGAATGTATCCAGTATCTCACTTCAAAGTTTTAATGAATACTTTCTGGAATAGCAAAAGTTCATCAAGTACTCTTTTTATGATTCTTTAACTATCTTATGCATGAATGTGCATGGCCTGGTTGGGGGTATTGGGGTTGTGTTTCACCATGATAATGCTATATTTAAGGCCACATCTGTGTGCTGATGTGCCATGCCAGCAATAACAGAGCTTCCTCAAAGAACTTCATCCAATTTGTCATGTTTGGGATGTGCAGTGCTGATGTGGATTTGTGTTGTACTGTTGACATATCAGACCGTTGCCCCAAGAGGATCTCCTAAGGGGAAGTGTAGAGTGGGAAGAGCTGTGAATACACGAAATCATTTGACAAGGTACTACACTAATATGATATTTAGTGTCATATGGTATTTTATGTCACTATGGTAACTTTTCGGATGACACTTCTTATGAATAAGTGAACAAATATTGTCATGGATGATGGAAGGCCAAACCCTACCTTCTCTTGTCAGCAACTTGTGATGAAATATTGTCATGGACGATCAAAATTTGGATGAAAAAATCACTTGGTAAGTGACAGTAATTGCAACACTGTAATTCTAAAATCCCCCCAAAAATTTACAAGGAATGACAAATAATGTTGGGTTAACACTTAGTGTTGGTGACACTACACCGTGGTTTCCAATTAGTATTGGGCAAGACGATTAGAATTGGTGACACTAAATAGCATATTTAATGTGGCTCTTTGTACTTGTCAGGAATATAGCATTCATCCTTGAATTTTTCAATCAATCTACCTCATCATGTTCCAGGAAATGACATTCTGAGTGGTCAGTTTATAAAATTTGCCTTGCCTACTTTTTCGCTCTCACACATTGTGTACATATATGGAGCACAGTCCTTTCACGCCCATCTGATTCGAAGCCACTATATCTGATATATGCATGTGCGTTCAGGGTCCTCAAGTAAGAAATTCTCCTTGGCTGCACACCTTGGCAAATTTGAGTGAAAGCTTGCATTGCATCCTTAGCACGATTGTGCTGAGAATAAACTCCAATCATGATGGTCCAACTAAAAACATCACTCCTCACAAGTTCATCAGACACATCCTGCAATCTTCTCATCTGATATAGACACTTAGTAGGTTGTTCACCACATGACTGTTTTGCTCCATTCCAACTGATGACATTGTGGGGTTTTTCCAAGGCGTCCACCTTGACAATTACAACTGCAGAAATAATAATTAAAACTTAGGCAAAGGTCGTTGTTCTCTTTCCTTCTATAATTAGTCAACATATCAAACCTGAACATGAAATGTAGATTTCTCTGGGTAAAGACTTCAAAGCGGATGGCTTTGTATCTCAGAATCTTACAGATCATCAATTTGAGGAAGTCCATCATCATCACTATTGTAGATTGCTACACTAAATATGATATTTAGTGTCACCAATTCTAATTGTCTTGCTCAATACTGATTGTAAACCGCGGTATAGTGTCACCAACACTAAATGTTAACCCAACATTATGTTTCATTCCTTTGTAAATTTTTTTTGGGGATTATAGATTTACAGTGTTGCAAATACTGTCACTTACCAAGTGAATTTTCATCCAAATTTCAATCATCCATGATAATATTTCAGCACAAGTTGCTGACAAGAGAAGATAGGGTTTTGGCCAATGGATGAACTCATCCATCATCCATGACAATTTTTTGTTCGTTTTTTTTATAAGAAGTGTCATCTGAAAAGTTACCATATGACAAGAATATCATATTTAGTCTTGTCACAATCACACACTCGATGAAAGAGCTTGAGAAAGACATTAGCACGAACTAAAAAGCCAACCAATTTATGGGCTCTACTGTAGTAATTGATGTTCTCATCCTCCCCCTCGGTAAGTGTTATGATCATGCACCCCTTGTTGCAATGACTAGCCTATTTTGGAGTTGTTTTCCTTACTTGCTAATGAAAACCTAAAACATGTGGATTCAAGTTCACTTGCAATTATGGGCGCTTTCTCCTTGTGGCTCATATGCTTAAACAAACCGATGACCAATAAGAGATTGTTTTGTTATCCACCTTCACTAACCCCCCACTTAAGAAAGTAAAAATAATCTCACATTGGGGATGAATTTGATGTTCATATTCTTAGGGTGGGTTTCCATGTAGGCTGCTCGCCCACTAGATTGTAGATAGTAGTGGGTTGGAGGTGTTCTCATGAAGATAACAAAAACAACCAGCCAACCACATTCTGGTTGCCTACTAGGATGTGGAGGGCCGTGGCCATGGGTCACTAGACTTCCATGTGCCCATTGAACACTTGAAATAGCATTAGTTGGTTGGCACATGCAAACACTACCCCCGAATTCAATCTATAGATGTGGTGTAAGAAGTGATCTACAAAAGGAGGATAACACCTTCATTTAATAGAAGACTCTCACCCGCAATAAGGTTCATTTTGTGATGATTCTCACATTTTAAAAACAAACTTTGCGAATTTCTGTATGTTGCATATGAAACTACTATTTTTGGGGAAACGAATTTGTAGACTCTTTATTATTTGCAAATCTATGAATTTTTCAAAAAAATTCCAAGCTATTTGACATGCTTAAAATAGAATTACAAATGAAAGTGCCACTTTTAGACTCAATGACCTTTATTTAGATGCCTTCCTTTGTGCATCCATGTCTAGTAAGATATGAGACACGCAATTAGTACGAGATGATTGTAGATCCAAATTGTGCCCGTAGCCATTTGCCTCATAATTTTTGGAGCTCGTTTTAATACCTTAAGTATTCATTATTAAAGTGAAAATTCTCATGCTTGTTAAGTGGTCATTTAGGTCCCCCCCCATTTATGTTGACTGGTGAGCCTAGAATGGTAACGTATTTTGAACTCATAGTCCAACCTCTTTGAAACATGAGTCTTTTTGGTGTGCATTCTTAGATCCACACCTAACCACATACTGCTCAAACATAGGTGTCCAAATTATTCCTATGTTGGAATTAGGCACGTCTACCTTATGTGTCAATTATGAAGTACCCCAACCTAGTATGTATAAATAGCAAGACCCCTATGAAACTTTGTATCCTTAGACTAAATTACTAATTTATATGGTGGGGTCTTGGATTGATTAAAGTCCAGTCAAGGTCCAGCCCTTGAACCAAACCCTTCACCATTGGACATTGGACAGGGTTGCATGCCCACCTCTTTGAGCTTGGCCCCCACCATTATAACCGAGGTAAAGGGGCTCTAGTAAAAAACACGACCCTTATAAATTTGTGGTTAATTCATCTCCAATACGTCCCTATAGACCCCCTCCAAACTAATTCAGAGTCTTTGATGCTAATTCCAGGATCACAACATCTAACAAAAGAATCTATATGCTATAATGTAATGGACTCCGCCTTGGGTAATAATGGTGGGGCCTTGGAAATAAAGAACTTCATTATGTGGGAGCCTAAGTTATGAGCTAGACGGGGAACCAAAGAAAAAGAAAGTTGCACTTTGGTTAGATCCAAGAAAAAACTTGGATTCTCCACGGCTCATGGCCCAAATTTTCAATGGAATGGGAAGCGCATCCAAAGCTTTATATGTAGTTGAAGTGCAAGATCTCTTTCTCTTTATGTGTTTACACCACTCTCCCTATTGTTTTAACTAACTATTGAACTTGGAACTTGGTGTTTATATTTTGAGTACATAGTCTGATCTCATTATTTTAATAGATCTCTTTTCAATGTTTGTTCTTAATTAAAAGTGAAAATATCTATCTATCTATTTGTGTGTGTGTGTGTGTCCAGCCAATAAGAGTGACAAGATAAGGTCTATATATTTGCCCACACATCTTATGTAAGAGTTTGACCACATGTTGTACACCAAAGACTAACACAATGGGGTGCTAAATTGGGTAACATTATTTTATAGGGGAGTGGTCCTCTATACGACCTACACTACATGAGCATTGTAAATTGTGGGTCTCATGATCAAAATTGATATCTTATAATATACAAGGTTGTACACAAAAAGAGTTGAAGTTAAGATTCTATTTGGTCAAAGATTGTGAGATGTTGATAGTTGATTCCCTTACAGAGGCAATGAAACTCACTCCTCTAAAAGTCGCATTTTTGAAAGAGTGAAAATTTTTAAAGGAGAGAAAACACCTCTAGATTAGTGATAATGAGAACACATGGGAACTTGCTTTATTCAAACATACAACGACGCTAGGATGTGAGCATGCGAGCGTGAGCCTAAGAGCGGTGAGCAGGGATTGTGTGAGCCTAAGAGTGGTGAGCAGGGATTGTGTGAGCCCACAACCTCAAAAATTTCAAAATGATGTAATTTCTAAAAAAAATTGGTTAAAAAATAAATTTTTTTGATGTTTTTCAATTAAAAAATATTATATTTATTTAAAATACATGTTACCACATGACCCATGACCGTGGATTTTAGATCAAATAAACCTCGCAAGGTGATGCTATTGCATGTTTTAAAATTTATATCATGTTCAGGGAGGCCATCCCAAAGTGGGCTGACCAAGTCATAGTACAAATAATTTAAAGGCAATTTTGAGGATGAGAGGGAGCGTTGTGAAAACACCATAGGATGTGGAACATCGTATACATAATAAAAATATAATTATATTATAGCAAGGGATACATATTGGACTATAAATATAATATTTGGCTATTGGAATTTAGGTATTTGAATATAATATATCGGTATGATATATCTACTTGATAGCAGTCTAATATCTATCAACTATCTTACTCACTCACACGTCTTGATGATTCCGGCAACAACAAGAACTTGCTTAATTTCATCCCAACTGAGGATAGGAGTGTGGATGAACGTGTTTTTTTTGTAATCCAATTTGCATAAATAACAGAAGATGTAATAGAAATGTTTGTAGTTTATGTACATGCCACGCTTTCCAATGGATGTGTTGTTCATGCTTCCATAATGGGAACAAGTACAAGGTGGAAAATTACAAAGGGTGATGTTATAAACTTTCTCGTTAGAAACAGTCTTGAACAAAAGCATGATAATAGCACCAAGTCCACGGTAAGGAAGGAGGTTCCCCCCGGTAATAATTTCAATTACATTCCTTGCACTCTCCCACTGATTGCGATGATTTTTGGTGGGTGCCTTACAACTTTGACAAACTTATTTGCCATTCCAAAGAGAAGGGATTCTTTCAACATGTGTTGGTCGAGGATGAGTCCACAAAACATGCTGAAATACCCTAGACAAGGAGAGAAGTTGTCGAGGGGAAATGGGCACACTGGATTGTAGGCAAAACCCAACTTCTTCAAGCTCGATGACTTCAGTACAAGTAAGATTGGTACTAATAAAAACATACCAAACTTCAAGGATTTCGGGTCGTATAAGAACATGAGAACGCTTGGGTCCCATAACACAACGCGCAATTTGGTCTAGATAAAACCAAAACTCCACAATTTCAATTGTTGTGTCCTTATATTCACGCTTCTGCCCTTTGTAAGTAGAGGCATCAGTGGGTTTCCCATGCCTAACAACCAACAACTTGCATTTGGCTTGTGTGTGTTTTTAAATGGCGTGACATCGTTTTTTTGATTTGTGTAAGATTCTTGCTATGTGTCATTCCGATGTATTACAATTTGTTTCCACCACAGTTTGGATACCTTCAAAATCACTGGATGGTAACTCTATTAGAGGTTCTTGGGACTCACGTTTAATTCCTTGGAGATTGATGAGGATAGTATTATCCGAACGGGCATTTGATGAAGTTTTCACTCGTACTGGACATAACAATGGGTATTTAACACTAGACGTACGAGAAATGAGAGTTAGTATTTCGATTGAAGTTGCAAAGAGCTTTGAGGAGATACCATAAATTCTATAGCGTCATGCATGAAAAAGCTAGTAGAAGCCTTTATAATCATTGTATCTTGATTGGAAGATAGATTCTTTGAGAGTACCAGAGTCACCTGATACTTCTTACTCTACGACAATAGAAGGAGGGGAGAATCCAAAATGGACATGAAAGACATGGGCATGCACATATACAAAGCCTTTGGCATCCAATGATAAAACGAATGGGACCTCATGACCTATTGCAACAATAGTAACCATAGGGAAAGGTTTAAAAGAGATAACAAAAAACTACCGACAAGCCACAAGAACACAAAGACATGAGGAGAAGCAAATAATAGTATTGGTGAATGGAAAGATTGTGAATATAAAGAATGAGAAATTAGAAGGGTTGAACCAAACAAAAGGAAATTGTATGATATTAAATATTATACAATATTTGGGTATAGAAGAAAATATTGTATATCATTTGAAAATAAAAGTTATGCAGCGTGAAGAGATATTAACAAAATATAATGGTTGTAATTAACACAGTACATAACCTTTCATTTGCAAATAGTGGGCCAAACGAGGGGTGTGACATAGTTCGTGTATTATGGAAGTTATTAATTTAGGCAAGATTTACAATTGGCATTGACAACTATTATAAGTAGTATTATTTCAACACATAGTATTATAAATGACGATATTACAACTGGCACCATTACAAATGGTAATATTACAAATGATACTATTAGAACGGGTACTATTAGAACTAGCAACTAGCAATATTAAAACTAGCACTATCACAACTGGTATTATTACAATTGGAAATATTAAAACTGACACTATTAGAACTTGCACTATTAGAACTTGTACTATTACAATTGGCAATATTAGAATTGACACTATTACAACTGGCACTAACAATTTATGATGCACGTTGATCCAATATGTGCATGTGTACATGCATATAACTTAAGAATATTAAATAAACTAAGTGTATCTGTTAATGACTATACTTTTACAACTATTAGTCATGCAATGAGGTGGGCTAGTAATAAAGACCATCATGTAATATAAAAGTTCACAAATGAAATTGAAACAATATAGAGAAATGCATATTGTTGAGAGTGGATGATGTAGTGAAGAGGGAAGCTAAATGTGTTTAGATGTAAGAGAACGTTATTTGTCGATTGTTGGCAGTGGTTACTCCAGTGGAGTGTAGGAGAAAAAATAGAAAGAGAAGTAGTTTTTTTTTTCAAGTACAAAACAATTGTCAAGGGCTAGAATAAATAGACATGTTCCTCGAATGATAGAAATGGACCTATCAAGCACAATAAGAAATTTGACGTACGAAGATATTGTAGCATGTGAAGCCATAAAGAAAGATGTCTTCGAACATGAAACCAGTATATGTGAAGCTCAACCACATATTCTCTCTAGATGCAATGAGAAGAGGAGGAAGATGATAACAAAGACATCGACGGAGAGAAAGCGACACAATATAAAGAGGAGGAACAACCATCTGAGCCAGAAATGGAGGCAGGAAGTACGAACGAAATGCTAGGAGAATAACCCAGAAATGAAAATAAATTTGAAGATATATGATATACATCGTATTGTGCACATCAAAAATACGATTCCAACAATATATAGCACGAAAACAAATTATAACATTTTGTGTGTTTAAGAGCCAAAACACAATCGCAGCATCTTAGAATGTGACCAAAAATCTTCAAAAGTTGAAGATTTTTAGAGGAAATCTAAACAAATTAATTTTAGTAGAGTTTGGCGATTTCTGTAAAATTAAAATTATGTACAAAAATTTTGAAAAAACTTGGAGTGAATACAAATAATATAATCTATACACCAAAAAAATTTGAAAAATAAATATCAAAATTTGAAAAATTCACAACGATCAAGTTGAATTTCATTTTTTTTCTCTCTCTTCCAAAAGGGTAGTCGTTAATGGCCACCCTTTTATCATGTCACTTTGTCTTACATATGTGGTTTATTACACACATAAATACTCACTCTTACAAAAAAAATTGTCTTCAATAAGTATTGCTGTTAACTATATTAATTTTAGCAGAGTTTCGCGATTTATGTAAAATTGAAAATTATGTACAAAATTTTTAAACAAACTTGGAGTGAATACAAATGATATAATCTATACACCCAAAAAATTTGAAAAATAAATATGAAAATTTGAAAAATTTACAACGATGAAGGTGAATTTCATTTTTTTTCTCTCTCTTCCAAAAGGGTAGCCGTTAACGGCCACCATTTTATCATGTCACTTTGTCTTACATATGTAGTTCATTACATACATAAACATTCACTCTTACAAAAAAATTTGTCTTCAATAAGTCTTGTTGTTAACTATATTAATTTTAGCAGAGTTTGGCGATTTATATAAAATTGAAATTATGTACAAAATTTTTGAAAAAACTTGGAGTGAATAAAAATGATATAATATATACAACCAAAAAATTTGAAAAATAAATATGAAAATTTGAAAAATTTACAACGATGAAGGTGAATTTCATTTTTTTTCTCTCTCTTCTAAAAGGGTAGCCGTTAACGGCCACCCTTTTGTCATATCTCTTTGTCTTACATATGTAGTTCATTACACACATAAACATTCACTCTTACAAAAAAATTTGTCTTCAATAAGTCATGTTGTTAACTATATTAATTTTAGCAGAGTTTGGCGATTTATATAAAATTGAAATTATGTACAATTTTTTTGAAAAACCTTGGAGTGAATACAAATGATATAATCTATACACAAAAAAAATTTGAAAAATAAATATGAAAATTTGAAAAATTTACAACGATGAAGGTGAATTTCATTTTTTTTCTCTCTCTTCTAAAAGGGTAGCCGTTAACGGCCACCCTTTTATCATGTCACTTTGTCTTACATATGTAGTTCATTACACACATAAATACTCACTCTTACAAAAAAATTTGTCTTCAATAAGTCTTGTTGTTAACTATATTAATTTTAGCAGAGTTTGGCGATTTATGTAAAATTGAAATTATGTAAAAAAAATTTGAAAAAAATTAGAATGAATAAAAATGATATAATCTATACACCAAAAAAATTTGAAAAATAAATATGAAAATTTGAAAAATTTACAACGATGAAGGTGAATTTCATTTTTTCTCTCTCTTCCAAAAGGGTAGCCGTTAACGGCCACCCTTTTATCATGTCACTTTGTCTTACATATGTAGTTTATTACACACATAAATACTCACTCTTACAAAAAAAATTGTCTTCAATAAGTCTTGTTGTTAACTATATTAATTTTAGCAGAGTTTGGCGATTTATGTAAAATTGAAATTATGTAAAACAAATTTGAAAAAACTTGGAATGGATAAAAATGATATAATATATACACCAAACAAATTTGAAAAATAAATATAAAAATTTGAAAAATTCACAACGATCAAGGTGAATTTCATTTTTTCCTCTCTCTTCCAAAAGGGTAGCCGTTAACGGCCACCCTTTTATCATGTCACTTTGTCTTACATATGTAGTTCATTACACACATAAACACTCACTTTTATAAAAAAAATTGTCTTCAATAAGTATTGCTGTTAACTATATTAATTTTAGCAGAGTTTGGCGATTTATATAAAATTGAAATTATGTACAAAAATTTTGAAAAAACTTGGAATGAATAAAAATGATATAATATATACACTAAAAAAATTTGAAAAATAAATATGAAAATTTGAAAAATTTACATCGATGGAGGTGAATTTCATTTTTTTCTCTTTCTTCCAAAGGGTAGCCGTTAACGGCCACCCTTTTTTAAGTCCCATTTTTTAGTTATGGTTTAGGATAGTTGTTGATGGCCTCCCCTTCTAAGGTTTCAGTCTACATTTAACAACATCATTTCTCTGAAATAAAATCATACAAATGAATCATTTTCTTTTTTTCCAAGAGAATGGCCGTTAACGGCCACTATTTTTTTCATTTCAATTTTTTCTATATATGTGATATTATTGTGCATATAAACACTCACTTTCATAAAAACAATTCCTTCCATATGGGTCGCCACTAACAACCACCCTTTTTTCATTCCACTTAATTTTGCATATGTGGTTTTCTCTATATATAAACACTCACTTTTGTTAAGAAAACTTCTTTCCAAAAGAGTGGCCGTTAACGGCCACCCTTTTTTCATGTTAGTTTTTTTTGCATGTGTGGTTTTTTTTACATATAAACACTCACTTTCTTAAGAAAATTTCCTTCCAAAAGGGTGGATATTAACAGCCATCCTTTTTTTTGTTAGTTTTTTTGCATATTTGGTTATTTCTACATATAAACACTCAATTTGTTAAGAAAAATTTCCATCCAAAAGCATGGCCGTTAACGGCCACCCTTTTTTCATGTCAGTTTTTTTTACATATTTGGTTTTTTTTTACATATAAACACTCACTTTCTTAAGAAAATTTCCTTCCAAAAGGGTGGCCGTTAACGGCCACCCTTTTTTTCATGTCAGTTTTTTTTATTTGTGGTTTTTTCTATATATCAACAATCACTTTCTTAAGAAAAATTTCCTTCTAAAAGGGTGGCCGTTAACGGCTATCCTTTTTTCATGTAAGTCTGTTTTACACATGTGGTTTCTTCCACACATAAACACTCATTTTTACAAAAAAAAAGTTGTCTTCCAAAGGGTGGCCGTTAACGGCCACCTTTTTTTTTCATGTTAGTTTTTTTTATTTGTGATTTTTTCTATATATCAACAATCACTTTCTTAAGAAAATTTTACTTCTAAAATGATGGCCGTCAACGGCCATCATTTTTTCATGTACGTCTGTTTTACACATGTGGTTTCTTCCACACATAAACACTCATTTTTACAAAACAAAAGTTGTCTTCCAAAGGGTGGCCGTTAACGGCTACCTTTTTTTTATGTCAGTTATTTTTAATATGTGGTTTTTTTTATATATCAACAATCACTTACTTAAGAAAAATTTTCTTTGAAAAGGGTGGTTGTTAACGGCCACCTTTTTTTCTTCATGTAAATATGTTTTACATATGTGGTTTCTTCCACACATAAACACTAATTTCTACAAGAGAAAAATTGTCTTCCAAAGGGTGGCCATTAACGGCCACCCTTTTTTCATGTAAGTTTGTTTTACACATGTGGTTTCTTGAACACATAAACACTCATTTTTACAAAACAAAAGTTGTCTTCCAAAGGGTGGCCGTTAACGGCCACCCTTTTTTTCATGTTAGTTTTTTTTATTTGTGATTTTTTCTATATATCAACAATCACTTTCTTAAGAAAAGTTTCCTTCTAAAATGGTGGCCGTTAACGGCCACCCTTTTTTCATGTAAGTTTGTTTTACACATGTGGTTTCTTCCACACATAAACACTCATTTTTACAAATCAAAAGTTGTCTTCCAAAGGGTGGCCGTAAACGGCCACCTTTTTTTTTCATGTCAGTTTTTTTAATATGTGGTTTTTTTTATATATCAATAATCACTTAAGAAAAATTTCCTTTCAAAAAGGTGGCTGTTAACGGCCACCTTTTTTTCTTCATGTAAGTATGTTTTACATATGTAGTTTCTTCCACACATAAACACTAATTTCTACAAGAGAAAAATTGTCTTCCAAAGGGTGGCCGTTAATGGCCACTCTTTTTTCATGTCAGTTTGTTTTGCATATGGGATTTCTTTCACACAGAAATACTCCCTTTTAGAAGAAAACAATTGTCTTCCAAAGGGTGGCCGTTAACGGCTACCATTTTTTCATGTATGTTTGTTTTACATATGTGGTTTCTTCCACACATAAACACTCACTTTCATAAAAGAAATTGACTTCTACAAGGGTGGCCGTTAACGGCTACTTTTTTTCATGGCACTTTGTTTTACATATGTGGTTTCTTCCACACATAAACAATCACTTTCACAAAACATTTGTGTTCCTAAAGGGTGGCCATCAATGGCTACCTTTTTTCATGGCACTTTGTTTTACATATGTGGTTAGCTCCACATATAAACACTTAATTTCTTTAAAACAATTTCCTTTCTTACGGATGGCCGTTAAGGGCCACCAATTTTTCATTTCATTTTGTTTTGCATATTTGGTATTTTCTACGTATAAACACTCATTCTCATGAAAAAAAATCCATCCATACGGATGGCCGTTAACGGCCACCTTTTTTTCATTTCACTTTATTTTGCATATGTGGATTCTTCAACATGTACACACTCACTTATTCAATTTTTTTTCTTCTAAAAGGTGGCCGTTGACGGCCACTTTCTTTTCATTCCAATTTGTTTTACATATGTGTTTTCTTTCACATGTACACACTCATTTATTCAAATTTTTTTCTTCTTAAGGATGGCCGTTAACGGCTATCATTTTTTCATTTCATTTTGTTTTGCATATGTAGTTTCTTCCAGATATGCACACTCACTTTCTTAAAAGCAATTCTTTTGATAAGAGTGGCCGTTAACGGTTACTTTTTTTTTCATTTTTATTTCGTTTGCATATATAATTTCTTTTACATGTAAACATTGATATTCATTATTTTTGATGTCTTTATTTGCATTTCAGTGTGCTTTGAAGATGTACTATCTTTCACATCTTAACACTCACTTTCATCATTTTTGTCTCCTTTTATAAGGGTGGTCGTTAACGGCCATTGTTTTTAGATTCCATTTTGTTTTGTATATGTGATTTCTTACACATGTATACACTTACTTTAAATTTTTTCTTCTTCCATAAGGGTGGCTATTAATGGCCACCCTAATTTGCATTTCATTTTGCTTTGCATATGTAATTTCTTTCGTATGTAAACATTCCTATTAATATTTTTTCTCTTTTCATATGGGTGGCACTTTTTGTGCTTCCCATATAGAAGTTGTACCTCTTTCTGAAAATCATTTAGAGTTGCAATTATATGCATTTTTGAAAGAAAAAAAATTATCAACACCTCTTTCCATCTTTAATGGTTGAGGTATCAACCAAGGGTAAAATCAAAATTCAATATTTTACTTTGTCGAACGGTTCCATTGCCAGTTGTTAGGCCTTCTTAAAAAATGATATTATGAACCTGGCTGCACATTTTGTTGTATGTGGTTATATGGAAGACAATGGAGTTTTTTACAAGGCCTTGGAGAACAATGAGGGCAATACAATAGATGTTATTGATATTATAATTGAATCATGGAGTGACAACTGGGTCCGGACAATTGCTGCCTTTGAGAAAATATTGCAAAATGATGAGGAGCTCAAATTTTTCTCTGGCAAAATGTTCATGGTCTGGGACGGCAACCACCATTTGCAAACATGGTTGTCCATTATTAATCAAGACCACACACATGATTCTATTTGACATTATGTTGTTGAAAGTATTATTTTGGACGTCAAGGGAGATATTGCAACTATGTTGGCAGCCTTGCATGAAGTCAATTGGTAATTCCTTCATTTTTATTTTTTTTCATTTGGCTGCTTATTTTTAAGTTTATTTTTCTATTGGATGTTCATTTTCTATAACTTATCATTGTTTGTTTTATTTTATTATGAGGAGGCAAAAATCTCATGTTTCTATAAATCTTGTTCATAAGCTTTTCTGCATTCAAAGCATTGCTAGGCAACCACTTTCATATTTTAAAAAACTTGTCTCCAAAGAAGACCTTCCTACTGCTAATGCCAAACAAAAATCCAAACATAGAACTTGGTTCACTTTGGCAGTTGAGGCTCTTAATGGATTTCTATACCATGTTATTTTCTCTGAAATATCAATTTCCCTTGCATATTTTTTTCACTTCTTGTATATTTCCTTCATACTTGTTCATTTGGATTTCTACTATCATATTTTTATTGCATCTCATTTTTACTATGTGCAATTTTTCATATTCTTATATGTTTTTTTCTTGGTGTAGCAAGAGTTGGGGGATGTTGTCGCTGCTCAAAGAAAATTTTATGAGAAGTACCCGGATCATGCGCATTGGACTTTAAGTGCAGTTGATAAATGGGTTTCCAAAGTTGTTGACACTAGAAGAAAATGTGTCCATTTCAACCCTAGGCCATCGCGACTCGCACCAAGAAAATGCATAAGCAATTCAATTGGTAGGCAACCGGAAGGTACCCGTGGTGTACCCATGGAAGGTGCCCCCCGATTCCCAACCGAATTGATTTGTTTATGCATTTTCTTGGTGGGAGTCGCGATGACCTAGTCACAAGGAGGGTTGGAATGGACAAGTTTTCTTCTAGTGTGATAGGGTAAGATTGACTTCCCACTCGAAACTGAAGAAACAACTTTCCATTGCAGATCCTAAACATACTCCTCTGTTCTTAGAGCATGTGAAGTCTCATTATGAAACTTTGGATGTTGGCAACTTTAGCTATAGACACTTCTATGAATATTAAGTGGCTTGAGAGGTGAAACGGCTCACCTGCTCTTCGTGAGGCTCTCAATTTTTCAAAACCAAAATTCAATGATATAGAGTTTCCTAAGTGACTTCATAAAGCTACTTGGTGGGCTTGGGTGATTTTAAAAAAAAAATCTTTTTGGTTCATTCATTTTTTTTCTTTGCTTCTTATTTCTTTCATTTTTTTCAATCATTGAAAAATATTATTGAAAAATATTATTGAAAAATATTGATCTTTATTTTGTATATGGCAGTTGGCTATTGAAACCGAGAAGCTCTTTGATGCTACTGTGGCTGATTTGAATGTGTCCATCAACTATCTTCCAGGTGGTATGGCCCCTTTGTCCATTATTTTTGATTATGTGGAGGCAATGCACATATCGTTGTGGGATACTGCATTTTTTTTCGTGAATTTGTTGTACATAAGGGAGTTCACAAAAATCATAACATTGACAAGCAACTCAACTTCAAACCAACCATGCGAAGGGTGTTTTATAGGTACTTCAAATATGTCCTATTTCCTGCTAAAGCCATTTCCAAATCTCCCACTTTTTTTGCTAACTATTTTGACATAGAAAGTGAAGAGTGCATGTTCACAGAAGGAATCATGAAATCTTGGGATCCTATGCATTTTGAAAAATGTGGGTGGTATTTGGATTGTCCTCTTAAAACACCTCCCACTTTTGATATTGCCCTTCGAGATTGCATTCAACCCGCCCTCAAGGGTGCAAAGGTATTTCAAAGGCATTCAATCTCATCGCTCAATCATTCTAAGGCATTATTCATATTTTAGTGCCTGCAATGCTTGCAGACTTTGCCTCTAACCCAATTTATATCCAGCCTTTATGTTTACAACCCAATTTATGTCTATAACCCATTTTTGTTGTTCTTTGTGTTTTGGACTTCGTAAATGTCACCCTTATGATGGTATTATGATGTATTCAAATTTTACATTGATGTGTATTGTAGTGAAACATCCTAACATGCTACACCTATTTTCAACATGAGTTTGCTTACACATTATATCCAATTACATTATTATTATCTCAACATTTGAACGTATATTAGTTCATTTTTTGATACAAAATTGGCATAGAAACATTTTTTGTTGTTCATTTGGACTATAGACCCTTACATGTAATTCCACGGTTATAGGCCCCCAATGGATTTACAAACCATAACCAGGAAAAAATATTGAAGGCTCGCAGGCTCGCGCTCGCAGGCTCACATACTAGCATCCCCGTTCAAACATACGAGTTTCACCTTTAAATTGGTAGTATGGGTTTAGAGGTGTCCATATATTGAGAGCATGCGGTCATGCTCTCAATAAGTAAATTGGCTTGGAACTTAGGAATCATGGCTGCTTTGGTTCTCAAAGGCTTGCTTTTGTCCACCCCAAAAAAGATTCTTGTGAATAACTATTTCCAACCGATTTGTTCAAGATGATGTAGAACTTTAAATGTCGAAACATCTTGACATGGTCTTGGAGACTACTTAAACATAAATATAACTTTGTTGATAACATAACAATATTCAGATCCATAACAGTGTTCTGTGGGACTGACAATATTTTACAAAATATTCCTCACATTCAACCTGAATGATGGAATATTTCATAGAATACTGTCAGTCCCACAGAACATTGTTATGGATCTGAATAATGTTATGAACCTCACCTTTAGTCGTTTCTAAGAAAATGCAACTCTCATTGAAAAAGCTCTACATTTATATTAAGATTCTTCGATTGAAGGAATAAGTTGAGGTTAAGGTTGGAAACACAATCAAGTACAATACAACATACAAGCCCATGCAACATTTAATCAATTTTCAGCATCATTTCTACAAATGATCGTTTTATTTATTTATTTATTTATTAAAAATTTAAATCTTTCAAAATATGTTAATCATAAGTTCCGTTTGAGTCTTGAGACACAGTTTCCTTCCACAATATCTTGCTTATGATTTTTTTTGCAATCAAAATCGTATGCATGGATCGTGTACGGTTTGTTGGCATGTCAAGATGTCAAAATTAGCTTTCATTCACAAGGATGCCATCATTAAGTGACTTCTAAGTGCTTTTTCTTTTAGTGCTAACAATGTTTGAGCATTGAAAGTCTTTCATCTCAAGTTGCCTCGTGTTTTGACATTCTTTGACCTTTAAGGGCTACGCAATGTCTCTTTGAAAATCGCTCGCAACCACTTTTTGGCTTGAGGAGTTAAGGGGCTCATGTACTTCCATGACTCGATCGTAAGTAACAAGATAGACGTGCGTAAATCCAATACATCGATAATATCGACATCTGTATTTGAGTGGTATGTGATAAGGTGTAGATCTAACAACCAAACACCAAAAGGACATGTGTTTAAAGGAGATTGGACTACATGCTCAAAATATGCAAACCATTCTCAGCTCAATAGTTCACATAATCGATGGAACCTATATGATCATTTGACGAGCATGAGAATCTTCACTTTGATAATGAATATTATATATTAATATGAGCTCCACGAATCATGAGGCAAAATGGTTCTAGGCACGGTTTAGATTTGCTAATCATCTTGCACTAATCGCATGTTTCATATCTTACAAGAAGTGGGTACAAAGAGAAAGGTGTCTAATTAAGGTAGATGGGTCGTAAATGGTTACTTCTCCAACTAGCCCACTTCCTCCTAGGATATGAAACACGCGATTAGCATGAGATGGTCAGCAAATCCAAATCATAGTTGTAGCCACTTTCCTCAACATCATTTCCAGAGCTTCATATGAATATCTTATTCATTACCAAAGTGAAGATTCTCGCGCTCATTAAATGGTCGTATAGCCCCCCCCCAATCATGCTGACTATTAAACCTATAATGGCTATCATCTTCTGAACACATAGTCCAATCCCTCATAAACACATGTCTTTCTTGTATCTGTTCTTTGAGCCACACACCACATACCACTCACATATAGGTTTCGGATCAAGAAACGTAACCGAATAAGGGCCACTTCACACATGAGACTGCGAGCCCGTGACCATTACACTTCAAGCACTCTCATTGGTGGGAAAAGGTGGAGATGGTCCAAGTTCGCTTCACACTATGCTTGAGGGACCAACGGAGTATGTGAATGCAAGATGGATGTAAAGTCTACATGGATTCCCACATGGCATCAAATGAATCGTGTTCCATGGTCACTTGGACTATTTTCAAAAATCACCTCTTGGAGGTAGGCCTAACACAAAGCCGGGAGACCATGGCACTCTGAACGCTCAACCGTTGGTTTATTCTATTTCATCATGCGCGAGGACCCGCATGAATAGAGATTCATTGAAATAGCATTTGGCTGAGGACCCGGTCACATATGACTTCACACTACACTTGAGGGTCCGTGACCACACGACATGATTTCGGAGGCGTGTTGGGACGGCCTTTGGACACTTTCTTTTGGGCTCTCACAATTTCATGGTCACGGCTCTTGGCTCGTGTGTGAAGTGGCCCTAAGGGTTGTCTAGCTTACGACCCACGTCTACCTTACAAAGTTGGACTTACAAGATACTACACTAGAAGGAAAAAATTGCCACCCATAGATCACTTACTAACCCCACGAGCTTTGACTTACGAGCTTGAGAGTCAATTGCAAGGAGGCAGAAAGGAGGACACGGTTGTTGGCAGTGGCAGCAAAGTTAGTTAACTAACCGGAGAATAATACTCCAGAAGAAACACGAGCTCTGGATCTTTGAAAAAGCATGCTGCCGGGTCACCCTTTTGACTGGACTACTACTACTGGCACACGCCCGCCTTATCGAAGACTCGGGAAAAAAAAGGGGCAAAATTCGATCGAGATCCACATAACATTATTTAGATCCATAACAGTGTTTTGTGGGACTGACAATATTCCATGGAATATTCTTATGCATGCAACAGGTGACACAAAAATTGTCTAATTAGTGACCATTGGGAGTTATGTGTTGCTAGTACAACTTTTGACTGACGTTATTGTTTTTTTAATTATCAACTAAGTTATGTCATAATCTTTGGTGTGAGTACTAACTACTTATGCCATTTGGGTTAGAAAATGATGCTCTCAATAACCATGTTATAGCAATGTGTAACTCTAAATGGTAACCCACACTAATTAGACACAAGGTGTAGTTAGAAATGAACTGGTTGAGTTTGAGAAGTAATTGATTGGAGTCGAAGACTTCAAGAAAATTACCCATCATTTTTGGAGGAGTCTATGGAGAATATACCTCAAATTGATAATTAAAAAAAAGTGAAAGATCACAACATGTAACCAATTGGACTTGGAAACACTAGGATCTTGACCGAATATGTCCAAAAATCTCCTCGGACATTGTTGAGATCCAAGTGTTTCCAAGTCCAACCGGTTACATGTTGACATCGTTTGAATGTTCTTTATTGATTTTTTTAGGTATATATCATAGATTCTTTGAACGAAATCGGTTGGCAATTCATCTCAATTCTTAGGGCCGCTTCACACTACAGCCGAAGGTTGAGAGGCCGTTGATTTCCACCAATCAAATTGCAAGAAACCAAGAATTCGGCCTCTCGACCCTTGATACTAGAGGCCAAAGTCCAAAGGCCGTCGCTCTCCAAAATGCCTACATGGTAGTACTTTTTGACCAAGGTGATGGACTCTCAAAAGAAGTTTGGGTCAAATAGGAATGGAAACCCGAACTATGGTCAAGAGGCCATCGATTTTTTTTCATAAAAAAATCAAAAACTGACAAGATCTTGGCCGTTAGATTGGAGGGGCAATTTTGGACATGGACTAAAGTGGGATGCTCCTTCTTCCTTTGGACTTTGGGCTTGGGCTTTTGAGGCTTCACACTATGGCTGTCCAAGTCGAGAGGCCGTGGGAGTTCATGGCCAGAGGTTTCGACTTTGGGCTTGGCCTTTGGAAGCTTCACACAATGCCCGGCCGAAGGCTCCAATTCCTATATTTCATTGGCTATTTTCAGCCCATTTCTTTGGACTCTCAACAAAGTTTGGCCATTCAATCCCACAACCTCTCAACTTGGACAGCCATAGTGTGAAGCGGCCCTTAATTTTGAACCGACTATTTTGAAAGTTCAAACCGGCTCATTGTAACAAATGGTAAGTTAGACCGGTTTTCAATAGTCCACTTATTTTAAGGATAATTTAGACATGCAATTTATACAAGATGATCTAGAAGATGCAAATAAAGGCAGTCCTTATAATCTCCGGAGTTCATATGAGATATCTAGTTCATTATCACAAATGAAAGTCTCGTTCTTCTGGAATGATCATAAAGGTTGCCCTCCTCTATTTATGTTGACTATTGAATCTAAAAGAATCAATATAGTTTGAGTGGATGATCTAGTTCGTAAGACACATAACTTTTTGGTGTTTGACTAAGATAGGTGACTGAATTAGGCCCGTTTACCTTCACTTCACTCTTGTCACGTGGGTGGAAAATTTAGCCCAAGGTTGCGGGCCACACTATTTTTCTAGCACACTCTAGCCTCCCTAATATCACGCATGTGGTAACCAAAGTCCACGTGATATTAAGGAGGTATGTAGTATTAACATGGATGTGTGATAATAGAGAACTAGTGTAGCATGTGACATTACGGAATAACACAAAGTCAACATTGCAATAATGATAATGATGACAATGTGATGCGTGCAAGCATGTGGGTTGAATCCTTTGGTGGGTTATTTTCATGTCAAAACCTGTGATATATGGGAAGGAAATGTGACAACAAGGAGGAAAATGTAAACTGAGCACATCCATTCCCTAGGGTTTTGGGATATACGGGAGGGAGTGACATTACAAATGGCAATATTACGGAGGTTAGGGTGTAAAATCTTCTCTTATTGGTGTTTATACTGTTGGTTGCATGGTTTATCATGAACATAGATGAATGTGGGTTGGCGTTATCCTACCATCAAGGTTAATTATTGCTATGACAAGGGGCTTCAATAATTTGTAATAGGAAAACACATCAATATGTGGCACATTAATCCTAATGCCACAAGTGCACAATCAAGTCCAAAAAGGGGCATGTCATAATGAGATTGGAGTATGTGCTTCAAATATGGTCATTGTTCTAGGTTCAATACTAGACACAATTGAGAGGGCCTATGTGATTATTTAAAGAGTAGGAGAATCTTCACCTTGGCCTCTTATAACCTTTGCATTTCTGCTTCAATTGAAACTCGAAATTGCAATAAAGACATGTGGTCCTCTAGTAGGTGATTCTAGCTCCACGGATAATTTTGAACATTCGATTGAATCACGAATCATCTCATCATGTTGCCAATTGTGAATCACACATATTGTAATTTCAAGTTTCAAAATGAGATTCGAAAGTTGATAGGAAGTGAAAGTGAAGACATCTTTTTTTGGATGTATGTGGGCCTTTCATGGTCACTTTTAAAAATTAGACAACTAGGTTATCTTTGATTCTAAGAATAGACACCACAAAAACATTATGTTTAGTGAGCAATGGAGAGATCACTGCAAGCAACGGTTCCTAATGACACAAATAATTGACCATAATAAAAAATATTAATGTATTTTGTTAATGTGGTAACACATATCCAAAATAGTGTGGAATGTTGATAAATCAACGCGGGGAAACGTAATTGCACATTTTGGTGTAGTATATGACCAATTAAGCAACCCAAAAATTCCATTTCAATAATGAATAAGATATTCATATGAGCTCTAAAAATTATGACACAAATGGCTACAAACACGATTTGGAATTGGCAATCATAATGAAAAAATTGTGTGTTTTGCATCATAGGAGAAGTGGGTGCAGAGCTTAAAATGTCCCATCAAGGCCCGCTTAACTTACCTTAAGCCCTCCCAATTATGTTGAGTATCGCCCTAGAATGGTGGATTACATTGAGCACATAGTTCAATCTCCTCACAATGTCATGTGTCTTTTTGGTGTCTATTCATACCTACAAGCCTTGCCTTATACTGCTTAAATGTTGGTGTCAAATGAAGGATGGGTTTACACTAGGGTCCAAGATCAAAGAAACTTCAAAATTGAGTGATCCTATTGGTCAAGAGCAAAACTTTGGACCAAGGAGTTTTACATGGAAAGAGGGAATTACATATAAAGCCTAAAACAATATGCACCCCATGGGTTGATTTTAAAGTTGAGACGCCAAAATTAGCTTTAAAGACTCCAAATTAGTCTAGACCAAGTCATTTGAGATGAATCGGCCACAAATCTATAGGGGCCAAGTTTAGGACCCGGACCATGGTGTAGGCTCCTTGGGTCTAAAGCCTTGCTCTCGACCAATAGGATTGCTTGATTACACTAGGGTCCAATTTGGTCTTGGTTACACTAGGGTAAACCCACCACCCGAATAAGGTAGAGTGACCACATAAAACCCACATAAGGTAGACGTGCCTCCTTCAATTACTTCTCTTAATTAGATACTTGTATTTGAGTGGTATGTTGTTATGTGTGCCTTAAAGAACAAATACCAAAAAGACACGTGTTCAAAAGAGATTGGTCTATGTGCCCAAAATATGATAACCATCTAGACTCAATAGGTAGTTCACATAATTGGGGGACCTATATGACCACTTAATGAGCACAAGAATCTTCACTTTGACAATGATAAGATATTCATATGAGCTCCAAAAACAATGAGGAAAGTGGCTATGGCTTTGGTTTGGATTTGTGGACCATCTTGTGGTAATCGCATGTTTCATATCCTAAGAGAAGTGGGCTACACTGATTATCCCATTTACTGCGCGTGGTACTATTTCCCAAAACACGCACTATATTGCCAAATCTCAAAATTAGTGAGGGCTGGAATTTTTACTAAGTGATACTAAATTCATAAATTAATACATGCTCATTTACCAAATCTTTCAAGATCATAACTAGTGCTCACTCTAAGGTCTTTGTAGAGTGCATGATTTGTTTTGGTGAACTTGAAGAGGCTCATTCTTCTTTTTAGCTGGCGTCACTCAATCTTGACGCACCTCCTAACACTAATAAATTGAAGAGAGCTTGCATTGAGAGTTTCTGGCACTTTGGGCTCTTGATATCCTAGATCTTTTGGTGGCACTAATTTCATAGCGTGAAGAAATTTAGCATCACCTTCACTAATTTCTCACACGCACTATTAGCGCACCCTCACTAAATGGCATAATCAATGTAGTGGGGAAAAGTATCACTACTAAGGTAGAAATACCTAAAATGGTGAATGACCACTAGTGGTGCACTAAACTAGGGGTAGAATGATTCTTGTGTGGACCCAAAATGGCTAATTAGAAAATTGGTGGCCCGAAAAGGATACACTGCTAGATGGGATGCAATGATTGACCGAATAGGTGTTGTTTCACACCACTTGCGATCACTTTTGGGTGCCATTAAATTAACCGTTTTGTGTGTCTTTGTATGCAGAGTAGAATATTTTGATGTTTAGATTAGGGAGACTCTATTGTACAAGTAGGGGGTTTGACTTACTTGCCTCTTTGAAAAAATGTAACTAATTATTTACATGGAATAAAATTACGAAACAACTTGCATTCCTCATCATTTCCTCTTCTCCATCTCTGAAAAATATTGCACAAAATTTCAAGCCACTTGTTCTAGCTAAATCAGCTTATTTTCACCGCTTTAGGTATTTCTACCTTAGCATATGAGTCCTACGCAATTGCGCCATGTCAATGAAAGAGACATGTCAAGTCTCCAAGTGACTTGGGGGAATGTTATGAAATTCAACAACTGCGGCAGTTTCTGGGCTTGTGGGTCTGGGAGAATCCACTCTTGGGAGAACCAAGCGGCGGCTCAGGTCTCCGGAGAACATCCCGGAAGACCGCAGCGTTGACACGGGAATGGATCCTGGTCAGCTCACAAATCCCGTTTGGGCTCCAAATCTCTCCAAACAATAGCAGCATCATAGATGCCCTCCGACTCCACCCATGGCAGCCCAGATGAGGCTAACTTAACGTAGCGCATGATTGCTTATAAATTCTACAGATTCGCATCCCATCTCTGTGTCTGTCTAGTTGCAGTTCTTGCTTGTGGGGTAGAACCTCTAGGCAGTGAAGGAACCATCCGGGTGAAGTTGGAAGGTCTTGGGTTTTACATAAAGCATCCACAGGGTTGCTCATCATAAATTCACGAGATTCACATCCACCTCCGTGTCTGTCTTGTTGCAGTTCTTGCTTGAGGACTAGAAATTTTCAGGCAGTGGAGGATCCATCCGGGTGAAATTGGAGAGTCTTGGGTTTTGCAGAAAACATTCACAGGGTTGCTTATCATAAATTCGTCAGACTCATAATCCCCTCTGTGTCTCTCTAGTTATCGGTCTTGCTTGAGGACTAGAATTTGTTAGGCAGTGAAGGATCCATCCGGGTGAAGTTGGAAGGTTAAAAGTTTTGCAGACAGTTTGTTTGGGGAAGATGGGAGCGTTGGTGTCTTACTTGAAGGGGACCCCGGGACCTTCTGGGTTCGGCTCAGCTTCCACAGCTGAGGATGTCACCGCAGGGTTAGATCTTCACAACTATACGGCGATTGTCACAGGTTTCTCATTTATTTCTTCAAGGCTCCCTCCATTTAATTCAACTGGGTGTATTGGGTGTATGGATTGGATGTATGGGATAATGGGTCCCCTGGTGGCAACTTTCCCCTTTAGAACAGCTTCTAATGCTCCTGATGACTTGATGATACGATATCTCACACAGAGAAACAACATGCTTGGAAATAGGGCTTTGAGAGGAATCAATTGATACCATTTGTGTGCAAACTACTAAAAGTAAATTAACACTGCCAATGTCGAAGTTTTTGGAACTATTTAGAAGAAAATTTTCTAAAGCACGAATCACCATTCAAACACCCTAGGTCATAATTTAGAATTCTAAGAAACTTTCATGCATTTTCTTGTTTACAATACGACAACATCTCCAATTGTTTTGCTTCTTGGAAGTGGTTTAGCAACTCCAAACCAGGTTCTAGAGACGTTGACTCCTGTTGATGCTACATATAGTTGCCACCATAGCTTGCACGTTGTATCTAAAGATGTATGTGTAGAGAGTGTCTCAATGTGAGATGGGTAGTGAATAAAAATGGTGGCACGAAGAACAAAGGATAACACAATCTCGTAGTGGGTTGGGTGTCGGTTCATTCAACCATGTGGGCAAGGTAGCAAGCAAGCATCACTTGCAGGTGAACTTGAACCGACGTGTGGATAGTTGTCCAAATATCGAGTATGGAAAAAGGCTTGTAAGTAGGTTAGTTGCTGCAACACTTAGGTTAGTCACTGTAACACTTAGATGCTTGAGGGAAATTGGTTGTGTGCACTCGAACTGAATGAGCAGATCAACCTTTTTTCCTTTTTTTAAGAACGGACTTCTCCTCTGCCCTAGTGCAATCACAAGGTTGCATTTGAGACATGTGACCCGGGAATACTTCTTCACTTTTGTCGCAAAGTGGAAATTCCTTGTTCTTTTCCCTTTTACTAAATCATTATGGCATGGGTTGGTGCTTTGGATGAATCATACGAGACCAACAAATAAAGCATACACCTACTTGTCGTTGTACGACTTTTGGCCATTGGCGTGCTTAGCAGTGACCCACAAACTCAGGTCAATGTTGCGGAGTTATAGTAAAAGTCTTTGAAAATAAATTGGTGAAACCTTTGATAGACTATTGCTGATTTGTTCAAGCAGAAAACACTGCCACCAATTTCATCATTCGATGCCTACTTTACAATCCTCGGGCTAATATGTTCTAACTAGTATGGGTGTGAACAGAAACTAGAGGTTATGAATGAAATGTTCTTTGCGTGGATAGAAAAGCCCAACCTTGAAGCTGTTGGAAGTGCTTGGATGGGCTATCGGTTGTGAACTAGGTAACAAATGCAAGTAGCCTTGTCACGGGTTGTAGTAGGAGTCCAACCTATTGGGTTAGCAACGAGGATGCCTACTACAACCAATGGGAGGGTGACACGTGTCCAACACCAAGTGGTCCGGCCATGGCAAGGTCAAACATCATGTGTCTTTTCGTATCCAATCATGAATAGACACATCAACAAAATCTATTGGCATGACCACTACGAATGAATGTTCTCTCACTTGGATGAGCTACTAGTTATAGAAGACTTGCTTATGGGAATTTTGTCGTTGCAATATTGGCAGGAGGAACAGCCGGGATTGGGTTGGAGACTGCAAGGGTGTTGGCCAAGAGAGGGGCTCGGGTGGTCCTAGCCATCCGAAACATTAAGGTGGGTGAGCAAGTGAAGGCCGACTTTCTGAAGGAGACACCAGATGCTCGTGTGGAGGTGATGAAATTGGACTTGAGCAACTTGAATTCCGTGCGCACATTTGCAGCCGACTTCAAGGAGTCCAAATTACCCCTCAACATCCTTGTGTGAGTGCCATTTTCCTCTCCTTACGGTGTGACATAAGGTAGACGTGCCTAATTGGGTTACTTATCTTTGGACACCTATATTTGAGTGTTAGGTGGGTAGGTATGTCTCCAAGAATGGATACCATAAAGACATGTCTTTACAAGCAATTGGAGTACGTGCTTGAAATTTGCTAACCATTCTAAGCTCAATACTCAATATAAATTGGAGGGACCTATATGACCATGTAATGAGCAAAGGAATTTTCACTTTGACAACAAATAAGATTTTCATATGAGCTCCAAAATCATGAGGAATGTGCTACGGCCTTCATTTAGATTTGCTAACCATCTCTTTTCTATTCGCCTGTTTCATATCCTAGGAGAAGTGGGGTAGTCGGAAAAGTAACCATTTTAGACCCATGTACCTTAAATAGCATGGAGTCTTACATTTCGCGTGAAGACCTTGGCAATTTCTTTTAGTTTGTTTGAAGAGCAGGTTAGTGTATGTGGTCAATGGCGCTGGAAGAATATCCTAGTAAGATCCCAGCAAGGGAACGTCAAAACCATAAGGGAACTTCTTCACAATCCTAATCTTCCTTCCTTTCACACACCAAGATTTCTTCATGCAGAGCAAGGGAAACTTTCTAGGTGGACACATCTCAGTTATGCCCATCCTTAAAAGACACTGAAAATATATATACCTTCGGTGTTTCATACTGGTATTTATAAGTGTCACTATTATGGTTACTGTTATATATACTGGTATGAAGGACCAGACCAGTCTGGCATCGCAACTTGGGTTTGAAAGTCTATACCAGGTTCAATACCAATGTTGAATTAAGTTGGATTTGAAATACCGATATGCCAGTTGATACAATAATATCAACTGGTATATTGAAAATCTTTCCATCCCCGTACCAGTCTGGTTTTGAATTCTTTTTGAAAACTACGTACCAATATCGATGCTCAACTGGATCCGCCTGTGTGCGGGCCCTTGCTCTTTCAGCCGCTCTTTCAGCCGCCCATGGTTTCCATTGTCCAGTACGACGGGCTGCATTTTCCTGGTTTCCCATCCTCTTAACGTTCAAAATAGATGTGCTACAGCTCTAAACCCAACACATCGCAAACCAAGCGCGCAAACGCAGAAAACAGAGACCTAAACTACAGTGCCAAATCCAAAACAAGCACAACAGCGGTATTTACGCAAGGGAGGTTCCCAGTTCTTTCTACCAATAAAGAAGAAATGGTATCTGACATGAAAGACCTGCAACTGCAGGAACAATGGAGGCATCACCGCAAACAACGGCCCCCTAGCCACTCCTGATGGTTTGGAGCTAATGTTTGCAACCAACTTTTTAGGTCTGTAATTGCTTTAAAACCTTGCCCCATGCACTTCCGAGTGGTGAATGAAGAGCTTTGTATTTAATTTCATATAAGGCATGGAGACCCTCACTGATATTGGACAAACTTGACCAGCGAGGTGAATATGGATTTGTTAATTGAAGCCAGTTGTGGAAAAAAGGCTTAAAATTAATTAATTTCATACAAGGGATGGAGACCTTACTGATGCTAGATGAGGGTTGACCGGTCGGCTGAATATGAATCTGTTGATTCAAGCATGTTGTGAATTAATGGCTTTACAATTAATTAATTTGTACAACATCGTTTGGCTGCTGCTTCGAGCATCCAACGAATGGCTAAGGTTTCTTGATGATTTGTTGCTTTAATAAATGGTACTAATTGAGTCTCTGAATATTTTATGCATGCTGAATAAGAATTTCATGACTTGTACAGGTCACTTCGTGCTCACGAATTTGCTGCTCGACACCATGAAGGCAACAGCCAAGGAGACTGGAATTCAGGGCCGCATTGTGGTGGTTTCAGGAGCAATCTACAATTTCACTCCGAAAGGTGGCATCGACTTCGACAAGTTGATCAACTCTAAGAAGTAAGAGACATGATCATTACAACCTTTATTTCTTTCTTTTTTTCTTCTCCTGCAACAGAAGTTCACACCAGTTTCAGTTTCTACAGATTTCCAGTGAGAAGCAAAACACAACATCTTTATTAGAAATGCATTCAGAACCAACCACAACATTGTTACGACCAACATGTGCTAACCATTTTGCGTAAATGAGCAATCTAGGCAAGCTAGCATATTTAGGGGAAGCAGAAACTGGGGTAAGCAAAATTCAACCTGCATGCGTATTAGATTGGCCGATTATTCTTGTTGCAATGGATTTTTGATACCTCAAAGGGTCACCAACCTGGTGGGACATTGTTCGGTGGCAGGATTTATGGATTCTCGGGCTATGGTCAATCAAAGCTTGCAAACATTTTGCATTGCAGAGAGCTCTCCAGACGGCTACAGGTGAAGCTCCCCTTATTTTCATCACCACTGGTCCCAATATCTAGGATTGTTGTAGAAACACCACTTTCACCAGCGATACCATCTACCTTTATACTAGGTTCTGGATACACGTGATAAATTTCAAAGCCCTTGTTTGTATTGCCGCACTACCATGATAACTTTGACACTAATTAAGTCATTTCTGAAATGGGAGTGGAACGTGTCCCAAAATTATTGATTGGAACTTTTAGAAAGTTGATGTGGCACAAGAAATTAGGATTCTACAAATCGGTAACGTTTTGCTATACTCGATGTACAGGAAGAAGGTGCCAATATCACAGTCAACACACTTCACCCTGGTGCAATCAGGACCAAACTTGTCAAGCTTGATGGCTTCCTTGGCTTTATTACAGGTAAGTATATATATACACACACACATAAACTATTTCTTAAGAATCTACTCTAATCTCTTATAACATTAGATGTTTAATTGTCACCTCTTATTGGAAACATCCCGGTTTGCAATGTGGGTTATATTGTGTCCAATGTCTGATGCACTCAGATTCTAAAACACGGGTGTGTGACATTGCCAGGTTTAGCGCCAAACTGTTTATTCAAGAACCCTGAACAGGTAATATTACAACCTTTTTCAACTGTCAGAGTAGTGGATATTTATTATTTTGGTTGAAGACCCCCCGTCCCCATCAATTAGATTTGCATCCTTCCAACACATTCCAAGATATGCCGTGAAGGATTTCTTGTTGCACATGAGTTTCAATAGTAAGCTTCACAAGGGTTAATTTAGATGGGTCTAAAATGGTTACTTTTTTTGACTACCTCATTTCTCCGGGAATATGAAACACGCGATTAGTGCAAGATGTTTAGCAAATCCAAATCGAGGATGTTGATACTTTCCTCTATAATTCTAGGAGCTCATTTGAATATCTTAGTCATAATCAAAGTGAAGATTCTTGTGCTCATTAAATAGCCATATAGCTCCTCCCAATTATGTTGACTATCGAGCTTAAAATGGTTATCATATTTTGAGCACGCAGTCAAATATCTTTTAAACACGTCTTTTCAGTATCCATTCTTCAAGCTACAGAAATTGCATACCACTTAAATATAGGTCTGCTAGGATCAAAAGTAATCCAAATAAGGGCTGTCTAGCTTACTAACATTACATGCGAGAAATTCAAATCTCCAGTCCCTGGTATTTGATTTGATTTTTTTCTTCTTTCAAAACTTGTGTTTCATGCAGGGTGCGGCAACACAGGTGTTTCTCGCAGCCAGCCCCAAGGTGGAAGGGAAAACTGGATTGTATTATTTAGACTGCAATGAGTACCCTTTGGAAGGAAAGGCACTGGACATTAAGTTGCAGGCGGCTCTCTGGAAGTGGGCAGAAGATTATGTCAGCACTCACTGATAATTGATTCCCAAGTTCCAATTTATGTGTCTGTAAAGACTCTTCATGGCATGGAATTGGGAGTTACGCAATTGGGAACTTTCTTATTAGAGACCTGGTCACAGTTACACATTTCACAGCAGTAGCTTTCCAAACTTTAGGTAATTAGAGAAGCACTGCGAATAAAACCAATACTGACATCACATACAGACGTTTAGAATGACATTTTGAGAAGAGATAGACAGAGCGTCATGCGACCTTGCTTCCCAAAGCTGGGGAAATGCTCAAGGGGAATTTTCAGTAAGATCGACTACTAATTGTACTCATATGTTTGATAGCCAAGATTCTCGAGTGTGGATTGACAATGTTCAATTCCACTACTGTAGTCATATTGACAAGGTATTAACACCATATCAAAGTGGCACACGTCCATACATTGACAGACTTTGCTTGCATATTTTCACATACCCACTCTGAAATCTACATTGAAAGTGGATATTTACCCTAATGTACATTAAAATATAAAAGTACATGAAATATTGTAAAAAAATACATTAAGAGGAGATATTTTCTGTGTGAAGATACTAAAATATCAGACTTTTATCTGAAATCTGCATTGAAGGTAGATATTTACCTTAATCATGGCATGATAGAAATCTATTTGTAATGTTTGAATCTATATGAACCTATTTGCAATGTTTTGTTAACTTTGATAGTATCATCTTTGAGGGCGTGCATGATAAGCCTCATAACATAGCACGATCCTCCTCGAAATTTTCTTGGAATGCTCAGTAAGATATATACAAGTTCTTGACCAGACCGGAATTTCTGCGATGTAAATAGCACATGATCAGAGGAATTAATGAAACACAATCTTCCGGAAATGGTTAAGAGGAAATGGACATCTCACAATCCACAAGTTCTATGGTCCATTGACTGGAGATGATATCCGTTTTGTCCATTACACCATGCACAAGTATTATTATAAGTTACCAAGGTACATCAGCATATAACGGACACTTCTAACATTCCAACATAATATGTTGGGTTTAGGTATTGATACAAATTACATGTGCGCACCAGCAAATTTAAGTGAGGAACACAAGAGTTGAGTTGCTATTTTGGGATTCAAGGTGAATATCTTTTACAATCTTGAAATTGAACTCATTTCACATAAGTACATTCCAGACTTGGGTATGCCGCGTCACTGAGGCGCTGTGAACGGGCCTTGTGTGGTCGCGGGCATGGTGGATCCGGGCCGTTGATCCACCAAGGCCTATCCAAGGGCCTTAGTGGTCCTAGGTGGCGGGGGGCGTGGGGTGGTGCTTGCCACCAAGGTGGGTGGGGGCGGGGGTGGTGTTTGCTACCAAGGCGGGGTGGGGCCGTGGGCCTCATGTCTTTTTTCGGGGGGGCCAGCTTTAGGGTCTTGTCGGGGCTAGGTGGCTAAGCGGGCTCGGTGGCTAGGCGGATTAGGCAGCTAGGTAGGATTATTTTCTAAGTGACTTGGCCTACTTACTAAATAACTACTTGGTTAGGCTTATTTAATAGGTGGCTAGGCCCACTTACTAAATAACTAGTTCCTTAGGCTTACTTACTACGTGGCTAGGCCCACTTACTAAATAACTAGTTGTTTAGGCTTACTTACTAGGTGGCTAGGCCCACTTACTAAATAACTAGTTGCTTAGGCTTACTTACTAGGTGGCTAGTAAGTAAGCCTAAGCAACTAGTTATTTAGTAAGTGGGCCTAGCCACCTATTAAGTAAGCCTAACCAAGTAGTTATTTAGTAAGTAGGCCAAGTCACTTAGAAAATAAGCCTACCTAACTGCCTAATCCGCCTAGCCACCGAGCCCGCTTAGCCACCTAGCCCCGATAAGACCCTAAAGCTGGCCTCCCCGAAAAAAGACATGAGGCCCACGGCCCCACCCCGCCTTGGTGGCAAACACCACCCCCGCCCCCACCCACCTTGGTGGCAAGCACCACCCCCCGCCCCCCGCCACCTAGGACCACTAAGGCCCTTGGATGGGCCTTGGTGGATCAACGGCCCGGATCCACCATGCCCGCGACCACACAAGGCCCGTTCACAGCGCCTCAGTGACGCGGTTGGGTATGTATCTATAAACTAGAAACCATTAAAGGTCCAGGTTCATACACTATATAGGTTACAGATGCAGTGACCTCAATCATGGCATGATAGAAATTATTTCCCACATGTCATTTTGCCAGATTCGCTGAACCAATTGTGCCGTTTTTTATTTTTTATTTTTGAGACAGAAGGCCAAGAAGCCGACGCCGAGGAGGCGGCTGCCACGTAAAAAGTAACAAGGAACCAAGTAACTAAACAGCTCAATGGTGCCATCTTCACTGCAGTCATCAAGCTCACAGTCCTAAACTAAGCACCAAAAAACGGGGTTGACATGATAGACTAGAGGTTAAAAAAAGAGGCCTATGATGTGAATATGCGAAGAAGTTCGCACATTGGAAAATGTCCAACCCCACCCCCACCATGTCATGGAGCGCACCCGCACCCCCCTCCGCCCCTAATAGTTGCATTAACTTATTAGAAACAAGGTCAACCTTATAAATAAAGCAAGCATATTCCTGGAGTTTTTAGTTATTAGTGATCGAAGAAGATCCCCCGCACGGTCTAGCTGTCCAGGTTGACAAGTTTTTGTTTCGGGAATCTCCACCAATTTGCAGGCCGCAGAAGCAAAAGAAAGAAAGAAAGAAAGATTTCAGCCTCCGGACATCTCCTTCCTGCGCCCGCCATAAACCTTCTTTCCAATACAGCGTCGATGGAATGAGGGCTAGATTGTCAGTTTTCCGATGTACATTTGCAAACGATTAAGCACGCAGATGTACTCAGGGCTTGAGGAGTTGAGTAATTGCATGCATCCATGTGTCCCTCGGATGGCCGAAACTCTAAGAGATGCTGAATAAAAGTTGCAGTGCTCTAGTTTAGTTTGGGTTTCCAACCTTTGAGCATTTAGTTTTGGTTTGAAGGTGAGAACTGAAGCTCCACTTGGTGAGCAGATTCACGGTTGGATTGAATTTTTTTTGGCAGAGTTTTGGATTTTTTTGCAGGTCCACGGGTCAGGTGATGGAGGAGTACTTATGAGATTTGGCAAGTCTTGAGGAGGTCAATAGCAATTCAGAGCCTTACTTTCTTTTCAAACCCGCTGGGTGGTGAGGATTGCGCGCCAGATTTCCGGCAGTTCTGACTAGGTTGTCAAATTAAGTTGGTCAAGGTTGTGCAATCGATCACACAATCTCTGGGAAGGTCGTGATTTTGCTCCAAAATTAAGCAGCTGGCTCGGGGATTGGGTTGTAGGATTTTGAGCTGCTATAAATCCAGAGCTAAACCTGAGATTCAGCAATCATCGTTACATCTTGAGGGTACGTATAAAGTTGCTTCCAAACCATTTCTAATACTTCTTAATGAATCGATCGAAGATTTGTTCATTCACGAAGAGGAGACAGGTGTGCTTGGAACGGGGGCATTGAGAGGAACCCATTCGTATGGATTGTGTATGCAATAGAAGAGGTTTGCAATTTCAAGATGTCAGTTTTATAACTAATTAGAAGCATTTTTAAGAAAACATGGGTCACAATCCAGATCCAGACCCCTAGGTGTTGGATTTTTTCTTCTGAGTGAATGTATAGTATTTCTTATAATACATAGTCTAAAAATTACTCATAATGCGGTGAAAGTAGCTCCAAAGAAATGGTTTCGCAGCTGCGAACCAAGTTCTAAAGTCGGGGGACCCCTGTGAGTGCTACAGAGAGTTGCCACCGTGGGATTGGAATCTCAGATAAATTGATGTAATTGGGGACTAAACAACATTGACTGTCGGTTGAGTGGAATTCAAAGATTCACCTCGAGATGTGCATAATACACTTTAACAATGCTAACTTAGGTTGTTCTCTTGGCCTAGCACCACTGAAGAATGATCCTTCAACATTAGCGAGGAATGAATCACCCAAACCCCGATGTATTTATTTCCACTTGTATATATATATATATATATATATATATATACACACATATATAAAGTCTCATAGTGTTTATCATTCAAAAGAAACTCCATAATGATGCTTGTGAGAAGTGATGTTTTAATACCTCCAAACCATGTTTTGAAGACGCTGACCCTTGCGGGTGCTACAGATTGTGTCCCCCCCCTCCCAAAACCCCTCGTGGGGTTTCACGATTGTGGGAGGCGATTGATGGAAGCATGGTGGGGTTGGGCAGTGAGCCTTGCCATGGTGTTAACAATCATATTCTACCTCTCATGGCCGGCGTGGAAGCTTCAACACATACCTTGCCCTCCCTACATGTGGGGCGTCGGCCATTTACCATTGATGATGAAGGAGAAGGCCCAGGTCTTTGTGCGCCTCGCGAGAGAGTATGGCCCAATCTATAGGTATGTGGTCCTATTGTGGGACTTCTAACTCCAAATACAATTTTGGGTACTTGGATAGGATCATTATTGTTTCACCCAGTTAGCAATTGCAAATCACAAAGATTCAAGGGTCCCATTAGTCAAACCCAATTTTCAAATATCTTAAATTTCTATCAAAAGTTTTCTACAATGAAAAAAGAAGTCCAAGGAGATTCACCCATGTTTCAAAACTAGGCTCCAACAAAAGAAGCTCCAATGAGGTCTTAAGTTTCGCGTGTCTATGACCTCCAATATGGGCTTCTCCGTGTACAAAAACGTGTGTTGAACTACAAACTTCCATTTCTAGCCAATTATGTCCAAAATGATCTTCTCTAAAATTAACTCATTCTCTTAGTGCACTTTTCAAATTGGTTGAATTCTTAAATGTTATTGAAAGATATGGGTTAAAGTATATAACATATGTGTATGTGGATGCATATACATACTTAGTATTTTGATCATCAATGCTCCCTCAATGTCACATGTGGATATATTTTAAATTTCTCCTTGACATAAATAATGTGAGAAATAAAACTCAAAATTATAAGAAAATAAGTCAAACCCACCTACTCAAGCTAGTAATGGGTCATAAGTGATCAACTCGTGGATAAAGTTAGGGAATTATGGATGATATTGTGTCTTCATGGATGACCAATTGTGACAAGGTTTGATCATCTTTGTGTTCGTAGATGAGCAATCAGCTACATAAGATTATTCAGTTGCTATCAACCATTCCATTCTAATGATATCAATGAGAGTGCTTCATCCGAGTTTATCAGGCTGAATTTGTTGATAAATGAGAATAACCAAGATATAGTTTGAAATACTATCTAACTTATTTCCAGCCCCGTCGCCCATGTAGTGATCAGCTGAATAATGTTATATGTGAGTGGTAAATTATGATAGTTAAAAAAAATTGAAAGCAGGTGGCTGCTTATGCCAATGTAGTGTGTAGCGTTAAGAGATCCACTCCTAGTCCAAAGAACTAGAGAATCTAAAGTCAACGATTAGTTAAAGTCATCTTCCCCAAAAGGTTTTGGTTCTCATGAGATTAGAGTTATCTGCAAAAACATAACATTATTCAGATCCATATCAGCGTTCTGTGGGGCTGACAGTATTATGCGGAATATTCCCTGATATTTCCCACATTCAGCCTGAATGTGGGAAATATCAGGGAATATTCCGCATAATACTGTCAGCCCCACAGAACGCTGATATGGATCTGAATAATGTTATGAACCTTTAAAGAGGCACATAACATTTTTTAGCTGTTAGAAGCTGTTCATTGGGACCAGGGTAGATCAATGGAAGATTTGACAGAACTCCAACCAGGTGTGAATATATGCCTCTCAGTGGCCTCTCTCACAGCTCATCTCTTGTTGGTTATCTAGTCCATGACTTTTATGGATATTGAGCTCCAATACGAGCCATTGCAAGCACATGGAGCTCTCTGCATTTTCATAGTGCAACCAACAGATGGATTGTTGTGTTTGAATCAAAGTAAATCATATTTTGTGTCAATTAATTTAACCTGAATGATTCCACCCAAATTTTATATCCTTTAGGGCAGGTTAGATAAGTCAAGGTGTGAAAGGAGAAGTCCCATTCATATATTTATTTTTTCTTATCCACAATTCATAGCATTCTTCAACCTTTCTGAATTGTTTTGTGGGACCTGAAATATGGTTACATTATTCTCAAACATTGAGCTCAAGGTCCAAAATTTTCATGCTCTCAATCTAATTTGAGGATGTATGTTGCCTCTTGTGACCAACAGCTACTAGCTTGGGATTTGGATACTATTCATTGTTGTCACTGCTAGTCTTTATCTTTCCTTGTTTAACCCTACTCTACAAGTCAATGGGCCAACAACTTCAGCAGTCAACACTTGCTCAAGAGTTGAAATTATGACACATGCTAGGCTAGGCGGTGTCTCAACTAGAAAGTGAACGAAAAATGGTCATCTAAGAATGTTATGATTTAGGAAGTTTTCCTAATACTATTATTGTATGATTTTGTATATGTAGATTTCATATAGGGCGACAACCACTTGTCATAGTGGCCGATGGAGAACTGTGCAGACAACTTGGGATCAAGAACTTTAAGGCTGCATCTAACCGCAGCATACCTGCCTTTATAGAGTGCGCGCAAGTTCATAAAGATGGTCTTTTTTTCAGCAAGTAGGTGACTCTCATACTACACTCAAAATGAAAGCTCTAGATCACTTGCGGAGCTAATTGGGTTGGAATTTTTTTTAAAGAGGTTTGATGCTCACTTAAAATGAAGGCCAATTCATATTGTATTTATGTCCAATTAAAACAACACCATCACACACACACACACACACACACACACACACACACACACACACACACACACACACACACACACACACACATCACAGACTATAAGGTTTTATTAAAAACTAGACTTGTGGTGTAATTGACCCATTTCATTGCTTCAGACACATGCACACCCAGTTGAGGATCAAAGAAAGTGGTCAGAGGCTTGTTGGTGCTCACAATATACGCAAGCATGAGAAGGAACAAAGACGGGATTAAGGGTGGATATACATTGGGGTCCAAGGCAATTTAAAAGAAACTCCAACATTGAGTGATCCTATTTGACAAGAGCATGATTTTTTTGGTTCGGCTAAGAGACTCTTCATTCATGCTTGCTTCCTCATGAAGTAAGGTAGATGTGCCTGAAAATCAAACATAGCAAAAATTTGGACACCTATACTTGAGTGGTATGTGGTTAGGTGTGAATCTAAGAACGGACACTAGAAAAACATGTATTTAAGAAAGATCTGACTACGTGCTCAACATATGCCAACCATTCTACGCTCAATAGTCAACATGATTGTGAGAACCTGTACGACCACTTAATGAGCTGGAGAATCTTCACTTTGACAATGATAAGGTATTCATATGAACCCCAAAATCTATGAGACAAACAACTATGGGTACAGTTTGGATTTGCTAATCATCTCGCACTAATTGCATGTTTTGTATCCGACGAGAACCAGATCCAGAGAGAAAAGTATCCGAATCACACATGTCTACCTACGTATCTAAAGAACCTACCTGTCATATACTCTATTTGATTTTGTTCTGGTCGCGTTTCATGGTGCATCAGAGGAGCCCAGTGGACTGGAATGCGCAACATCCTCCTGCCTCTCTTCCACTCCGAGCAGATGCTCGCGTTCACACCGCTCCTCACACGCATCATCGACACCTTCATTTCCAACCTCGGCCACCGAGACGCCGGCGAGGAGGTCAACATCTCCAACCTCTTCCACTGCTACGCCCTCGACGTCATCGGTGAGTCGGCCTTCGGCACCCAGTTCAACCTCCTGGACGATGGATCCGGAACCAGCCATGTTACTGAGAATCCCGACCAAGAGCTCGTGGACCGTGCAGTGAAGTCGCTCGCTGCGCTCCGCATGGATGCCAGTGCCCCCGCCAGCACCATCGCCGGCATCCTGTTCCCGGTGTTGCAGCACCCGCTGCGGAGCTTGCTCACGAGCATCCGGGGCACCGCGGACTGGGAGCAGGCGACGAGCAACGCGAAGCTGGTGCAGCGGCTCAACGACCTCATGGACCGGCGGCAGCAGGAGAAGGGGCGGGAGCTTCGAGTGGACGCATTATCACTCCTGCTGAACGCGAGGGAGAGCTCCGAGGCGTCGAGGAGGCTGTTGCAACCCAACTTCGTGAGCGGGCTGACATTCGAGTTGTTGTTGGCGGGGTCAGAGACAACGGCCACCACTCTCGCGTTCATCGTCTACCTCGTCTCGGGTGACGAGAGAGTGGAGAAACGGTTGTTGGAGGAGATCGATGCGTTTGGGCCAGCGGACAAACCGGTTTCGATGACGGACATCGAGAGCTTCACTTACCTTGATCAGGTAAGGGAGACATGCCTTCCTTAGATGGATAATTTCCCCATCCCCACACCCACTTCTTGTAGGATAATAATAATATACAACATCGGGCAATCCGACATGAATTTGAGCTCGTTGACCCTACCCTGCTCAAGGATCTCCTTGGTGCAGGGTGGGGTTTACTACCTACCTTGCGGTGAGTGGGTTCTTGGTTTTTCCGTCAAGTAGAGAGAAGATTTCACGGCCAGGAATCAAACCGCCAACCCCTCCGTTCGGATTTGGGTACCTCTCCACTGTCATCCGGTAGTTTAGGGTCATCTCGGACCACTTCTTGTAGGATATGAAACACGCACTCAGTGCAAGATGATTTGCAAATCCAAATCGCGCCCGTAGCCAGTTGTCTCACCATTTTTGGAGCCCATATGAAACTGAAGATTGTCGTGCTCATTAAGTCATCATATAGGTCCCTTCAATCATGTTGATTATTGAGCCTAGAATGGTTAGCATATTTGGAGCATGTAGTCCAATTATCCCTTTTAAACACATGTCGTGTTGATGCCGGTTCTTAGATCCAAACGTAACCACATACCACTCAAATACATATGTCCAAATTAATGTTGTGTTCAGTTTAGGTACATCTACCTTAATGTCAAAAAAATTATTAAAAAAATCATGATTCACTTGGGAATTCTGCATCCGTACCAATGATTCTCTTCCACTAGATGGGTTTACAATCCATGAATATGGATTGGGAATCTTCTATAGTTCTAGATAATGAAACCATCTACTTGAAGAGAATTATAGTACACCGTTTAGGGTATTTAGTGTCACTTACTATTTGGAGTTACGCATTGCTATAACATGTCATTGTTAATGAAAGTTTTTACTCAGTAAAGATGATCATATTCTATAGTGTCCAAACCACCAATTTGACCATTGTTGGTAAAAAAAATTAGATCCATAATAAAAAGATGTAGCACAATGTAAGTCCAAATAGTAAGTGACACTAAATACCATAAATGGTGTAGTGATAAGGCATGATTCCCGTATTGATTTGCCACACTTACCTTGACGTGATTCTAGCATCTTCAACTTCAATCATTTGCATTGCATTTGCATTGCATTTGCACTATTTTTTAAGCAGCTTCACAAACCTTTTCAATCAACTCGCATGTGCGAGGCCTTGAGGTGGGCCACGAGTTTATATAAAATATGGAATGCCATTAAATATGGATAGGTTACTATGGTCATGCCGCAACTCATTATTGCTATGACATGGACAAGAGCTTGGTCCTTTAACTTACCTTTTGTTGAGATTAATGACAACTCCAATTTGTTGACCCATCTAAATAATTATATAGTGGGCTTCAAGTTGAAGTCCAAAGAACCCAAGCCCTACATACTAAAAACCCTCAATGCTATGTTACATTTTAGATTGTGAGGTTTGTGCTAAAGCCGGGGGGTGGACTATTCACACCACGTGGCACGTACGAACTAACTTGAGATGTAAGAAGGGGTATTATTTGAGGCATTACCGTATATAGTATACATAAGGGAGAGGTATTATTTTTTTCTAGTGTGTACATCTAGAAAGGACTATTTTTTTTTGAAGTAAAGGTAGATGTACAAAAGGGGGCCCTAAAGACTAGAGGAAAATTTGACAATAGTTTTGTTAGTTTCATCCAATTCAAGTTTCCATCCAGTGTTGTCATATGGTCAGTTCTTAATGACTAACGTGTATGTTCTTGTTAAGGTTTGCATTTGGGTTCTAGGTTTTTACAAATTAGAGGCTCTTGGAGTGCTCATGGACTTCCTTGAGTTTTGCTCTTTTTGTTTGTTCGATGCAATTGTTGAGTTACATGCTATAGATGAAAAAAGTTCAATGACTTTCTCATTGGAAAGTGAAAGTAGATTTTATATGTAATAAAGGCATACTTAAATCATAATTTATATTCTGTATATGTAGTAGAGGCATTTATCACATTAAATTGAAAAGTTTGGTATACATATATGAGCCCATTTTCTAGCATGCCATTAATACATATACATTTGTTTTTCTCTATAGAATTCTTGTATACAGGGGTTTAATTTCATAGTGACCCACGCAGGTCATTTAGGTTTCCAATGAAGAGTCCAAACCCCATGGTGCTAAACAAGTTTTTTTACGACAAATCTCTTCCATCTATGACATGGACTCTCTACCAACTAGGAGTGTGGATGGGAATCTCTTACAGAATGACTAGATTATTATGTATATTGACCATTTTTTATAGCATATTGATTGTTCTTATATAGATTATATGGTTTCGTGCCTTCTTGCTCACATCTTAGTTATATATTGCAGATTATGAAGGAATCCATGAGGTTGTATACTACAACTCCGGTGGTAGCTCGGGAGCTTTCAGAGGACATGACGCTTGGGGGCCATTTCCTACCCAAGGTTAGTGAATGTCTATTAAGTTTCTCACATCCAGTATTTCAGCTACATATACGAAGGGTTACCTCATTAACATATGCTATGATTTCCTTGCAATTGCATGAGACTTGACGAATGTCAAGAAATTTTCAACTCAAGTTGAATTTGTATGTTGAATGCAAAAAAAACATCAATTTCGAAGTCCTATTGAATTTGTTTCCTTAAAATAAAAACTATGATTATATGCCTCCAAGTATTCACCGTCATTATGTGTTTTCTCGGACAGGGCACCGCAATATGGATGGCACTGATAGCCGTCTTCAAGGATCCCAAAAACTACCCCGACCCAGAAGTCTTCCGTCCAGAACGGTTTGACCAAGAAGGTGAGGAAACCAAAAACCGATCACCTTATGCATTTTTCCCCTTTGGAATCGGGCCACGAACATGCATTGGCTATAAATTTGCAACCATGGAAATAAAGATGCTACTCATCCAAATCTATCGACGGTTTATCATCCGCCGGTCTCCGTTGATGGAGGAAACCTTGGAGCTCGAGTTTGGGATGATTGTTCGGCCAGCTAAAGATATTTTAGCTCGGGTTCACCGGCGCCACCTCTAAAGTAACCAAGTTTTTTAATGAGTTTGATTAGTTGGCCCACGATTATGTTGTGCATTTTTATCTCCATGCTTTTAGATGCAACAAGAGCTTTAAAGCTGGTATCTACATGAAATAGTCATTTGTATTATATATGCCCATGCCTCTCTCATTTATTTATTGTGGTTTTTTGTTTACGGAGCAATGGATTCTTTCAATGGATTTGGTCCAATGTTATTTTTATTCAACTCCTCAAGGGAGATCTAATGACTATCAATTTTGGAGAGAAGAATCCACTTCCGTTCCTTATGAATATACCTTTTGGATGACAACAAAGAGATTCATCCATAAACACGTATGTTTATCCCATAATTTATAGTGATCTCGTCCCTTTTTGGGTAGTCATATGGTAAATTCATCCATGAACAACCCAAGAAATTACTATCAAATACTCATGGAGGGTGGATTCTTCATGCCACGTATGAACTATGAAGAATGTAAGAAGGGCTATTATTTGAGGCATTATCCTACATAGTATACATAAGGGAGAGGCATTATTTTTCTCTAGTGTGTACATTTAAAAGGGCAATTAATGATGTTGAAGTAAAGGTAGACATACAAAGCCTAGGGTTTACAGAAAATTGACATTAGATGTGTTTAGTTCCATCCAATTCACGTTTTCATTCATTGTTGTCATATGGTAATAGTCCTCAATGACTACCGTATCCATTCTTGTTGGTGTTTGCATGTGGGTTCTAGGTTTTTACATATCAAAGGCTCATGAAGCACTCATGGGCGTTTGGGTTTGGCTCTCTGGATTGTGGCTAAGTTATTGTGCTCTTGGCTTTGTTTTCTTGATGCAATCATTGAGTTACATGCTATGGATGAAAAAATGTCATATAGCTTCCTTGTTGGAAAGTGAATGCTAATTTAATTCGTGATTTATATTTTGTACATGTAGTAGAGGCATTTATTACATCTCATTGAAAAGTTTAGTATAAATGCATGAGTCCATTCTCTAGCATGTCGTTAGTACGTATACACTTGCTTTTCTCTATAAACTTCTCATATATATGGGGTTTCATTTCATAGTGACCCACACACGTTGTTTAGGTTCCAATGAAGAGCCCACTTCGGGCAAATACTACCATGCCTGCCCTTTGCTTCGAAAACCAAATGTTGCGGATGTATTTAGCCCTCAACCTCTAAATGATTATTAAAAATTGACTAATTAAAAGTCACAACCAATGTTGGACAAGTATACAGGTGAATGTGTGGTATCGATAATCAAGAACAAGAATGGTATCAAAGAACCTACCCGTGGGTTTCAAAACCACAATACAAACCAAATATTCATATTTGGTGAGTATCTCTTGAGGTGAGGGAATCTTTGTATACTAGTATTATCATTTGGGTCAACACCAGTCTAAACCAACTTGATACTAGGGTTAATTTGTCTAAATAGGAAGTCCTTTGCATGGTTTACAGACCCAACAACAACAACAATCAATCAATCAATCAACAATATTATTATTTTTACATAAAAAATCATAAAAAATAATCACCAAATACCCATACCCTACTTGAATAAAAGAAAACGTGAAAACCTCATTCATGAAACTCATATGATGTTTTTTAAACTTAAAAATAAATTCATTTTAAAATGTTATTTACAATTAAAATTAAACAATAAAAAAAACTAAATTAGACCTATTACCAGTCCAACATTGGTCACAACTTCTTCATAATGCCACACAAAGTGGGCACACTACGAGCATTACAAATTATTTGTATGGGCATTTTCAACAACCCAATTTTGTGATCCATGTCCGAGGTATCAATACACAACCAACAACGAATGGGTAGCTAAACATCATATTTAATGTGGCATAAAAATTGTTACTTCATAATACTTACTTTGGTCTTCATGACACACTCTAAACTCCGTAATATCACCCTGAGTACTTCACTAGTGAAATGTTAGATATGTGGTGAGACCTACTATAGGTTGCTCTTAATTTGTGTAAGCAAAAAAATCGAAAAATATTCAATGTAATATAGCATACAATTACATGCAAATCACATACTGCAATATATTCGGTACCATGTAATGTCAAGCTTTATTTTTTCCTAGAACATATAGGATATCATGTTTAGGATGGTGCAAACCTTCTAGAGGGTCTTCCTTGAGATGTACACAATGTGGATGAAGATTGTCAATGGCTACTAGTGTCATCCAATTGAAACTCTCTTGTACAATCCACGCTAGTTGCAAGTGGTATAGGTGATTTTAAACCCAAAAAAATAAGAAGCATTTTTTGAATTAACATAGGTCTAAGTTTAAATTTTTTAAAACAACTTCAGTTCAAACTACCAAAGGGTGCAAGATAATGGCTTAAATTAAATGTAGAAAATTTAGGGTATTAGAAAGAAAAGAAAAAATAGATAAATAGCTCCTAACAAAATTCAATGCACATATATACAAAATCTATGAGATAGTGAAATACCCGGGAATATTATGCATGTGGCAACCAAAGTGCACAAGATATTAAGGAGTTTTGTGTTGTTAACATGGATGTGTGATAAAAGAGATCAGTGTAGCATATAACATTATGGAATAACACAAAGTGCAACATTGCAATGATGAAATTGGTGGTTTCATACATGGGACACAAATTAGCTTTCAAAGTTGCACACATACGCATAGCTCAAACTTTATGGGATATGATTGTTCAAAATTTCATAACATGTACAAAATGGTGAGAGTAAGTACACATACAAAAAAAAATACTTCTACATATATAACTTGTACAAAAAATGGTCACCATCAACCATGCAACATAACCTCTTCATATTACACTCCTTAATAGAAGTTATAAGAGCGACATACATTGAAGAAATTCAATAAATTTCTTAGCACCAACATGTGCTTCCACCAAGTGAATAGTCTTGCAACAATATGGTACTTAGAACCAGAAATAAAGCTTATTAATATTGAACATGACATTATCATCAAATGAAGTCTTGTTGCATGCAATCGATAAGATTGAATAACAGACACTTAATTGGGTAAACCTTAGCCATGTCTTGATCAATAACATCAACAAGTTTCTAATCAAGTTAAATTAGTGGTCACAAGTTTAAGAACTTCTTGTGATATCTTTGAGGTTATTAACACATGGCCATTAAAGAGAATGCAGTTACTTGAAAGATATTACCCTAGACTTTGTCATGATTATGAGCCATTAACTATTTGCCAAGCTTTTGAGCTTCCAGCTAACACAGTGGATGGAAATTAGAGTGATAGGAGTCCACACAAATAGAACATGATCACACACGTAGAATGGAATCACACACGACTAACAAAGCACTCATGAAGGATAAGAGTGTGAATTGAGCCAAATGAAGAAGGATGGAAGGAGTAAAAGACATAGATTGTTATTAGCATATATCCCAGCATGAGAATACTCTACAAATTCATTCATTGCAATTGACGTTTGAACACAACAAAATAAGATATGAGTAGGAAATAACTCTTGGCCTATACCCAACATTGAGGTACTTACATTCTCATTCACTTCAATTTCAGTTGAAACATAGCAAAATATGATACATGAGCATAAAAAGTATTTCACCCTATAATCTAATATTTAGCTCAATACAACTTCAATCATTCAATTTGGAGCTAAAACACACAAACATATGATATAAACATGAAACACATTTCACATGTGAAGGAGGTTCGCATGAAAGGCCCAAGTGTCAATGTCTTTACTCTATCATGCACAACAAAAACCGGATGAAAAGAATGAAAGTATGTAAGAAAGCTCAGTGACATAGTAACTCGTGACCTTAGAATAAAGATCTATTACACAATGTTTCGTCTACATCTCTTGCATTTGAAAGTTCAAATTCTAGGTGGTATAGTCTATTGATCGTTGAATCATTGCCACTATCACTAGTACATTAGAGGCGGCTTTGGCTTAGTTAAGTGAGCACACTAATAGAAAACTATGTCAAAAAGAACTATAGTCAAAATCAGTTGCGGTTCTTTTGACCAGCCTAATCTGCAGTCACTAAACGACTACATATTTTTCTTTTTCGTTTGCGACTACAATTTCAAAAATTTCAGGGCGTGTAATAAGGTGTTGAAAAGGTCTTGAAAATACCTTTCCAACGGTATATTACATGTCCCGAAATTTTTGAAATTGCAGTCACAAAACAAACAAACAAATATGTAGTCGTTTAGTGACTGCAAATCAAGCTGGTCAAAAGAACCACAGCCAATTTCAACTGCGGTTCTTTTTGACATAGTTTTCTACCAGTGGCATGAAACAAATGTTGAGTTATGTAAAACATGAACTACAATAACACAAGGATCATAACTCAATATTCTAATTGATTTCAATATAATCAAATTTAGATTACAACATTATACATTAACCTTTAAGTCAACCTCTAAACCCTCCAACAATAGAAGTTGTCAAGCCATTTTAAGTAGTGGGGGGGAGACCATATATACAAGAGATTATTTGGGTTATATCTAATTGAATAGTAAGCCTTAAATTTCCAACCCTAAGTTCTACTTGTGATACGAGAAATATATGTAATAGTTGGTCCTTATAATGGAGGTGGACTTTCTATTTGTATCTTATGTATATGATGAGTAATAATAAAACCACTTAATACCATTTGCATAGAAGCTGTGAACTAATATTGGGTATGAATGTTCATTTATTGGAAACAATAATATTTTTGATATGAAATGGACCCACCATAGGGTATATATCACACTTGGGTATCCACACTAAACCCTACACCACATTAGAGTATATGCATGCTACGAATGATATGTTAGGGTATGGCTAGGGTTGATATAATATGTTACGTGTTTAAACATTGGCATTATTGCTTAGGTTATCTTTTGATAAACACCTCTCAATATATGCCCTAATTTACACATTTGATGTCGTTTAACACATGGAATATGAAATAACAACCCAATTTAGTATTTATTGTGATAATATGATGATTTAATGCTCGTAGTATAAATTTTTAATTGCCAACATAGAGATACAATAAAGATGATAATATTGTGGAAGAACATATGTGTCGCTTTTTAACAATTGAAGAAGAAAAAGTATTCAATAGAGCTCCAAGACTTTTAGCAATCTAATAAGCAAGATGGATTAGCAATAAACATCATTCAATATCTCTTAACAATCAGCGTTGATTGACTGCCCAATTCTAACAAGGGTCGAAAACCACATCTTGCACACCCTCCCACCCACAGCAATTCAATAATTTTGGAGAATGGAAAACCAAGCTCATATGCGTACATGTTTTCTTCCTTTCTTTGATATTTGTACAAAGGCACAACCAAGGCCTACCCGCCAAATTGCAACCCACCCCTTAAAACAAGCCCCATCCACCCACCCAATGAACTTATCCAAGTATTAAAGTCACATCATTCTTTCCCTTTTTGGAAACAAATCAAGCAACGTGCTTGCTAAAAGAAATTTTTAAAAAAACAAATGACAACCAACCAAGTTCTAGGACCCTCAACGACATCAAGAAATAAAGACCTCGGTCTTCCTAACTAATCACGAGATCGGTCCTCCAAGCAATCAAATCCTTGAAACACCAATTCTTAAAATAAATAAATAAATAAAATCATTCATTTAACTTAATCATCCTCAGCGGGTCCTTAGCTAATGCTAGCCCAAGCTAAGATAAGTGCCATCACATAATCCATGTTACCGGCTAGTTAACTAAGGGCCGCTTCATACTATGGCCGAAGGTCGAGAGGCCGTCGATTTTCACCAATCGGATTGCAAGAAACCAAGAATTCAGCCTCTCAACCCTTCACACTAGAGGCCAAAGTGCAAAGGCCGTTGCTCTCCAAAATGCTTACATGGTAGTACTCTTTGCCCAAGGCGACGGACTCTCAAAGGAAGTCTGGGTCGGACATGAATGGAAATCTAAACTATGGTCGAGAGGCTGTCAATTTTTCTACATAAAAAATTCAAAAACTGACAAGATCTTGGCCGTTAGATCAGAAGGGTTGTTTTGGGTAGGGAATAAAGTGAAATGCTCCTTCTTTCTTTGGACTTTGGGCTTGGCCTTTGGAGGCTTCACACTATGGCCATCGAAGTCGAAGAGGCCATGGAAGTTCATGGCCAAAGGTTTGGACTTTGGGCTTGGCCTTTGGAGGCTTCACACTATGCCCGGCTGAAGGCTCCAATTCTTATATTTTATTGGCTATTTTCAGCCCATTTCTTTGGACTCTCAACAAAGTTTGGCCATTCAATCCCACGGCCTCTTGACTTCGACGGCCATAGGGTGCGGCCAAGAGACAACCTCCAGAATTGACTCAAAGATCATTCATGTCCTTCCAGATGAGCCTACACAAGGGATTGAGTCAAGAGATTAGGCCTACACAACATGTTGTATGACCCCCCAGCACGTACGTATTAAATTCCCATAACAACTAATCCATATGATTGATATCTACAAACGGGAAAATCTGAGCACTAGTCACAGTTGGGCCAGATGAGTTTTAGAAATAACCTGCTTAAGTTCAAGACTCTAGACAAATTACTCATCATTTTAGAGTAAATCTTTTGCATATACCTTAAACTAATCAAGGAAAACTGAAAGATATCAAAATGCATTATGTTGGTCTTGGAAGACCTTGGATTCAACCGATTTTGCCCAAAAACTGCTCTGGTACTGATTGATATTATTTTCAACGTTGACAACTCAAATTAACAAGTGATTTGGTTGCAAGGGTGCTCTGCCTTACTATTATCGTGCTCGCATGGCTAGTTTTGGTCGGTGCTCCAACCAAGGCCAAACTTTGACTCATATTATGGTAGAGGGTGCTAAAAACAACATCAACACCTATGAACACCTCCCAATCACCAACACTCTACTACCTTGAACCATTCCATATGGAAAAGGAATTAGCCCGGCTCCCCGAGGGATGGATTTAGGTGCCATCAGTGGCTCCATCGCATACCAACCTCCATTACCTCCATATAAGGTAGGTTATGGACTCTGCTCTATCTCAGGTCGCTTCAAGATAGGTTTAGAATGACTCGGTAATGCCTATTCTAGCCATTTTAATCACGAGAGGATCAGTTCAAGCCCACAAGGCCAAAAAGACAGGCCCACAAAACCAAAGAGGTCGGATTTGGGCAGCAAGGGGGTCAGTAACTTACCTGGGCGTGCTAACCCTTCCCAACCACACCACATACGTAGTTGGTGCTGATTGCCTGCCAAACTTTGACCCATTTCAGAGACCACCACTGTGCCTTCAGGGTTTTTGGGTTCAGGACCACAAGGCAGAGCCAATATATTTGAACCAATGTCTAGTGACTGCACCTATAGCTTTCTATTTGAAAAGCTAGCATTGTCGAGCTTTTAGAAGTACTTGTAGAGCTCTTCTATGAATGGAGACTAAATGAGCCTAGATCGTAGATAGCGTTCAATATCATTTGGTGAGTTTCTTGCACAACATCCTCTGTATTTGATGCATTGATAAATTTAGCTTACTTTTCACTACCTTCGTCACAGGCTTATTTAAATAAGCAATGTCAAGGGCTGGAATCTCAAGAACATAACAGTGAGGTTCTCAAAGATAATTTGCATGCCCTCTCCCATGCCTTCTCAGTGCTGGCATTGCCATATATTTCAACACAGCATTCGTACACTGCATCTTGAAGAGGCATGGGAGAGGATATCTTCCCATAAAGTAGCAATTGAAAACAGATTTGAGGATGTCCAGAAAGTTAGACATTACTGTGTAGAGCAGTACTCAGTTCGGAAAATCAGCAAACAAGCAGTCATTCAGCCCAGAATCTCCACACGTTCATGCTTGCAGAAAAAATCCATGGCCCCAATTAAATAAGCATTATACATTTTCCCGTTGTTATTCCCAGCCTGTAAAAATGAAGAATATTACAGATTTCAAACATAGAATATCACAAAATCTTCGATGCATGAAATAGCTGTGAGAGGACAATGTCAATCATCTGAATAGAACAGGTACAATGAAATAACACTTCATTGAAGAAGTTTTCACTTCCTAGCGGGCTTCCTGGCCTTGGAGACCTTCTTCTTCTGACCTGCTTTAACTACTCGCAGGCTCTTGTGCACTGCAGCAAGCCGGGCCAATGCTGCTGCCTTAAGGTCTGGCCTGTATCCATTGGTTGCCACCTGTTACATATACAACAGCAAACACAAATTACAATTCTGAAACTTGAAAGCCACAATCGGCATTGGAAACAACAATGGGCATTGGAAATAACGATATGCCATATTGATGGAAATTGATTAACATTCTAACACATTGTCACTAAGTTAGACTGTGATTTCAGAGGCTCGATGATTCCAATAGTAATAAAGGAGAATCCGAAAGACCTGAAGTTGTTGTCCACGCGTACACACAATAGTTCTGGCAACAAAATAAATCACGGCGGCAAACAAGCAATTTGTACTTTGCCGAGAAATTGAACCAAAAAGAGTTGAATGAATTCGTCGATCCTACCTGGTTGACCACAGTCTTGGCCATCTTGCGGAAATCCTTCTTCAGGTGAGACCTGTGGATGAGGCTTCCGGGGTGGTTGCCCTTCTTGGTCTTCGTTGTCTCCAACACCACTGAGAGACCCTCGCTGGGCAAAACAGCAACAGTTTTCTTGTTGGCCAATCCTGCACAAGGAGATGATGTCTCAGCAGAGTCCCCATGCCCTCTTAAGAATTAGGTCGAGATACTTTGGCACGTAGAGCAATTAAATCTCGGCCGCCAGGCTATTAGGAAAACGGAACCCACCTGAGTACTTGAAGGTGTTCAAGTTGTACAGGTTGTTAGGCTCGGAGCTGAAGGTGATGGAGGATGTGTTGTTGCCATTCCTCTTCACCAAGAACTTGTTGTTCTTCTTGACCAGCAACCAGATCAAGTCATCTGATGCTATCGCCATCCTGTTGACGAAAAGTGACGTGTCAAACCTAACCCGGGCTTTCGTGACAAGAACAACGTGTGCGACACTAGAAGACATAAACTCAGTATCAAGTAGTAAAGTCTAAAGAGGGGAAACCATCAAGTCCAAGAAGGAGAACTAAAGAGACAAGTAACTTAATTGCTCTTCCACTTCCAACCCTAATACTCATTTCGCCGGTCACACAACAGTCTTGATTCATTCAGATCAGACAATGTCGCATTCGCATGCTCTTATACCAAGCTTGCTACCCTCGACATGACAGGCTGAAAGAGGAAAGTAAAATAACTCGAAGCCCCTGCCGTGAGCCGCCAAGAGACTAAAATTGACTATAGTAACGAAATTTCATTCCCAAAACGCCAATCAGGAATCAAAGAACCGAGACCAACGCAAAACACATGCAGCAACAAAAACAGAACGAGATAAAAACAAACACGCGGGAATATGGCTTTAATACTGAGATATAGGTGCAAAAGCTGGTGCTGCAAACTCTAGTTGGTGCAAAACCCTAACTCCTCAATGCGGCACGGCGAGAGGCAGCGAAAAAAGAGATGGAAAGAGGGAAGGCAAGGGAATGCGAGCGAAATGCGAGCGAAATGCGAAGAGCGAGTTGCGTACCTGGAAGCTGGAGGGCCGAGGGCGGCGACGAACGTGGAAGCGAGGCGAGACGAGTGCTCGGCCGGGGAGTCGCAAAGAGAGCGAACTCTGGTGCGGCTGTGCTCCAAAACCCCTCGCTCCCGCTCCCTCTCTGGATGGATGGATGAAATGTATTAGGGTTTCATCCATCGTGCTCGCGGGCTATGTTCCTCGACCTCTTTCCTATCTTTCATAAATGTGATGCCAACGTGGCAAATTCCAAAATCAAGCAATGAAGAAAACAATCTCCTATTGAACATTTGCTCATTTAACCATGTAAATTATGGTCAACATGCACATATATGTGGATAGTTTCTCATGGTGTATTTCTATGAAATATGACTTCCAAGTAGGTTAGTCAGCACAATGTCTAGATGCTTAGGAATGAGAGTCAGCTTCAAAATAGATTAGTCACATTTAGATGCTTGAGAAATGAAAGAAGGTAATGTGTAGACAAGAGGATTTCTTTATTACACTACATAATGCAACCATAAGTTTGCACTTGAGACATGTAGTCAAAGGAATACATTACCTATGTCATGATGTGAACCATTTTTACTTGGCTTTGTTGGCTATACCTCCTTGGTGCATGAGAAGGTCAATAAAGCTAATGAATCGAGTTTCAATAAGGGACCCAACTACAATAAGAAATGAATAAAAATAAAAATAAAAATGGGTGTAGGAGTTCAAATTAGGTCCAAGTTCAAAAGGTGGAACATGATGCAGCAAACACGTGGCATCTTTACCATAGAGGGTTGTGTATTTCAACGAATATAAAAAATATTGACACGTGTCAATCCTACACTAGTTGAGACCAACTTGGATGCTACATTTCATCATATGTATCAATGGATAAATATAAACATCGATGAAAAAGCAAGTATGATCAAGAGCCTCTTTGCATGTGGGCTACTACCACTTTTCACATGAAGCTCTACAACGAACAACATGACTTGACAAGACAAGATGTTGTTTTGGGGTCTCCCCTTTTCATGGATTTGTGTAGCAATGGTGTTTAAGGAAGGACATGGGGGCGAGGTTGCGGTCATCTCATGTCCATGTTGCAAGTGGTGGGAGTAGTTATTGTCGTACACATTAATCTCCCGCTTCAGTACCACTTTGAACTGGAGCCGGAGCCGTTGGTGCGCACTTAGTTGGTAGGTGCGTACTTTACTCATATCGCTTTCCAGACCTTTTAATTTGATGAATTGCAACAGACATGAATTAAACATGAGGCAACCCGCTTGACCGGAGCCCAACGATATGAAATAATTGCAAAATCGCAACGGGAAGCGGATGAAACCTGAGGCAACCCGCTTGACCGAAGCCCAACAACATGAAATAATTGCAAAATCGCAACGGGAAGCGGATGAAACCTGAGGCAACCCGCTTGACCGAAGCCCAACAACATGAAAAAATTGCAAAATCGCAACGGGAAGCGGATGAAACCTGAGGCAACCTGCTTGACTGAAACCCAATGACATGAAATCATTGCAAAGTTGAGCAAGCCGAATGCGCCGAGCAAGCGGGCACTGGGGCGGGAGTATGAAGTTAGTGAAGGTGCCATCCATAAAGTTTGGGACAATCGGGAAAACATATTGCTACGAAATCCAGCCTATTGAGACATTTGTTGAATTTGAAAGTGCTATCAACTTCAAAGGCTTTGAAGCTCTACACAACATTGTCCTTGACATCAACAACCAATTGCTTTGCTCCGATGTTCAAACGGAAGCTGGACAAATGTATGATGAACTGCGATGATCGTTTGAGAAGTTTCAGCGAAACGTTAACAAATTGACATTGAATGTCAAGCGTAAAAAAATTCATGCATTCGTGGCAAATGACTCTGCATGACATGTTCAAACAATAAAGTGTGAACCCTAATTTTTGTCGAAAAAATTGCGCACTTACCTGGGATGCGTACTTAAGCGGGAGATTACTATAGAAAGGAAGATCCAATATTCAAATTCATATGAGACCCACTGAGAAACTTTGTGGTTGTAAGCAAAAATGTGTTATCCCCTAGTACTAACCTAGTGGTAAATAATTGATTTGGGAGTAAGTGATTGTTTTGGGGGTATACGAGGGTCCATCCAACACAAATGCATGAGGAATTCTATCTCTTGGCATAGCTAGCTAGCCCACGCACCTAGTTTCTTAGTTGACCATGCATGACCACGTATCTTGGTCATATAAGATAAGTCTTGAGAAAACAATTTGTAGGATTAAATGGCAATGATATATATGATGGTGAAGTTAATAGTTATTCTCACGATCGATAACCAGGGATGATAATATGGATCCAATGAATTATCACGACTAACATCTAGCATGCACAAGTGATATTTGAGAAAGATGTAGTGTGTCATGATTCATACACAAAATATAAGAAAGTATCATTGTGGAAGAAGATACAGTGACTCACAAAAGTACTTGGCCGCTGCATGTGATCGTGAAAATTGGACAAAAGCTCTTAGACTAGTGAGAAATAATAAGCAAGATTTGTCATAGATACCATACAACTTGTCAAGAACATGTTGTCAAAAATGTGTGAAAAAAAATCGAAATTGTAAAAAGAAATTGAAAGAAGTATGCAAAAAGCATGGCCAAGAACTTATGTTGATTAAGTAGGAAATCATGATAACACAAAGAAAACTCAAAATGAAAAGCTAGTAAGTAGCAAATGCTACATATGTACAACAACTACATGTCTACCAACATGTGTATCCACCCTTAGCTACAAGAAGATCAACCACCCTTGTTGGCATTGTGCGGATTAGCTTCTGCACAAATTCTACTTCAATGTTTTGCCAAACAACCTGGATCTTCTCCCACAAGTCATCTCTACTTTTGGGTGAATCACCAAACAATCGTAAGTGTCTATCTACTTCATTCCACAAGTGTTCAATAGGATTTAGGTCGGGAGATTGTGGTGGCCACTCCATCACAAAGAAATCATGTTGACCTAGCCATTGTTGGCGAATGTAAAATGTCAAGATAAACTTGCGAATTCATAATGCCATCAATGTGGTGAAGATTTCCTACACCTGCCCAATTCATGCATCCCCATACCATGATGCTACCTCCACCGTGTTTAACCGTATGTTGCACATGACAATCATGAAGAGGCTCTGTAGGATTTCTCCAACACCATTGACGGCCATCTGAACCAAAAACATTGAACTTGGACTCATCTGACCAAATGACATGACTCCGGTTTTCTACATCACAGTCATGTGAAACCTTCGCCCACTGTAAACGCTTCTGCCTATTGTAGAGGCATTGAACCAGCAGGTAGTGAGGGAGAGGACGAAGAAGCTTTGGAAGCGAGACTGGAAGACGACGAGCTGGAAGGGACTAGTGGGAATGAGACCAGTTGGAGAACTGGAAGGGACCAGTGGGAATGAGACCAGTTGGAGAGCGTGAAGGGCCGGTGAGAACGGGGACTACTGGGAACTAGCCGTTCGGGACCAACCGGCCAATGGGAGCAGCTGAGGCGAGACAAATGGAAACAAGTCCAGTCTGAGGACTGAAGAGGCACGATTTTTCCACATGTGGGTAATTGAAGGGTGGATGGATGATAAATCCAATAGGTGATACGAGGGGATATGTAAGTAGGAAGTACATCTTAGGCAATATGGATTTAGCAAAATTAGATTAAGACTTTGAAATCAGGCTATTATTAGATACAGTACTAATTTTAGCTGAAGCTAACATTTACAAAAATCTACAAAAACCTAGATGTGAAAAACTATATAAAGAGGCCAACTTAAGGGCCATAATACACATCAATTTGCCCGAAGATCATACATGAGTGTCCAAGCTCCCGAGCATTGCATTAGAGTCAAAATTGGCACCCTCGGTGCATTAGAGCAATAGAATCAAAATCGGCACCCTCGGTGCAATTAGAATATTAGGGTAAAAATCGGCACCCTCGGTGCAATTAGAGCATTAGAGGCATGAGAGTTCAAATCGGCACCCTCGGTGCAATTAGAGCATTAGGTACATTAGAGTCCAAATCAGCACCCTCGGTGCGTTAAGGTTCAATTCGACAATCGTAAGGCAATTCTTAAAAGCACTAGGAAGTTTTCTACAAGCACTATGGCGCGTGGCACCTTAGGACACGGCATACCAAATCGGCTTGAATACTCTAAGAGGGAAGACCAAGACTTACTTCAAAAATTAGAAGCCTAAGGAAGTTAAAGAAATCGGCGGCCTATGCGACCTAAGTGTGAAAGTCATGATGTGTGCCTAAGTGAAGGAGCTTTGGGAAATCATGGATTAAGGTCCCAAGTAAATCTTCGCAAGGAATGGTGTTATACACTCGAGGACGGAAGTAAGCACCCATATGCTTTGATGATGTCGGAATTGAAGTTTAAGACAACTCCATCGAGATGACCCAAGTACTCACTACGATTGGATAGAAAAGGGGACCGCCAAGTGGGCTCCTTCATCATCACCTTAGGTGAGCACTAGGGAGATGTTTCACACATTAGTTCGAGAAAGCTTAAGGTAATGAAGAAAGAATAACTTTAGGATTTGCATTGATTACCAAATATTCCATCTTAAAATACTTCTCTTGGAAGTATGGATGAATATTGTCCAAGCACCTTTGGAGATTAAGTCCACACATAAATTTGATGACATGCACTTGAAGCTAATAGAGTTAGGAGAATTCCATGACATCAAGTATGTTCAACTTAAGGAATTCATAATTGCAAGGGATTTGAGGGAATTTGATTTAGCGAGGGAGTATGCTTGCCTCGTAATAAGTGCTTAGGCCTAGATCCCGATGTTTGACACTTAGATTGGATGACTAGGAATTTAAATCATTCAAACCATGAAAGATATTGTATACAATAATGATTTTCCTTTAAGAACACTTAACCTTGACATTAGGATTTAGGGGAACATAATCTAGAAAACCTAGGGCACCTTCTCATTAAAGATTCACTAGAAAGGAATATCATATGGAGCATTAAAATATAATGCAATCACCTTCACATAAATGGAGACTTAGAGTAATCTAATTTTGGTGGGAGTGACTTCCATGTAAACCGGTTCAGCAGCGGCTTACCCCGTCTAAGGCTGAGGGTTGAAGGCGCCCTCGACACCTATGCCTCTTTGTCAACAATGGTTTCTTCCTCTTCACTCTAGCACCAAGCCTTTGCCTCCGAAAACTTCTACGAACAGTCTCATCAGACAAACAAAGACCTTGAGCTCTCAAACTACGACCTACAGTTGCCGCAGTCCCTGATGTCGGTTGATTGAGAGTCCTCACAACAAGCCTCTCATCCCGAATGCTCAAAAGACGTGGTCTCCCATATCTTGGATGATCATACACCTCCCCATTTTCTTTGAACCGAACTAGAATGTGGCCAACTGTGCTACGAGGAATGTGAAGATGGCTCGCTATGAAACGTTGTGAAAATCCTTGCTCACTCAATGCTATGACTTGGGAACGCTCATGAAAACTTGTTTTCTTCATTGTGACCGCTAGAAATGTGAAGAATCTCAACTTAAGACTATTGGAAGCTCTCAAAGGTCTATACATTCAATGGAAACACAAGTGGAAGAAGAAGTCACTATTGTCAACATATGTAGTTGGCCATCCTTGAGATTATTTGAACCACTCCCACAAAAATGTACCACTTGAATTACCCAAAAGGAAGCCACCTAATATTGCATTAAATGATGTTGATTAACCCTAATTAATTTGGGAGGCAGCTTCATTAACCTCTCTCTACAATTGCATGCCAAATGGATTCACAAGTAGTGGCCAAGTACTTTTGTGAGTCACTGTAGATTTCATGAGAATATTGTTTGTTTGTTTGTTTGTTCGTTTTTTGACATGAACACATTCTAATTATGGAATTGACATGTAAAATTTTAGGGGTTGTAATTGGATACCATACAATCAAATCCATTAAAAACAATTGGTTTAAGCCCACAAAGATATTGACTATTTTCATAAGTATTTTGTATGCTACTCATCCAAACATAAGTGGAGGCACAAAAGATGGGCAAAACCAATCAAGAATTTAGTGCATGGTTGTCATGTTTGATATGAACGTGAATATCAAGGAGATGTTTGAAACTGTAATTAGATGCATTCGTATGAAAGGCAATACATTTGTTGTAGAAAATTTTCTTCTAACTATGGCAAACTAGTAGATTCTAAGTGGGTTTTCTATGAGCGTGTTGCAATACTAAAACTTGAACAAAATTGGACTGTCAACGAGATGGTGATCAAGTGTATTGGCATGCATTACATAGTACGATAGTATATGTATGCAAATCTCTTAGCAATATGACAGACTTGGCACATAGCCAATATCAAATGAAAATACTATCAAAAACTATATTGTATTGTGACATATATGGTATGTTAATTGACACACACAAAAATGCTCGCAAGTTCTAAAGTTGTCATGGGTCTATGATAGGTGTTGGCCAACAATGGGTATGAAACAATGTTGGGTAGGGATTAGAATTGGCACCAAATCCCTGCCGGTTATCACGGCGGTTCTTTAAATATGCAACTGTGGTTCTCAACTCTTCAAATAACCGGACTTGATTCATAACCGTGATTCTCAAAAAATCAAAAGTCCAGTCAAATAACCTTCTAAAAAACTGCCGGTTCTTTCATGAAAATTGCCGGATCTTTTTAAAATTATAAGTAACTAGGACCAGAGGTTTTATTATAATTTGTCTTCAAAAACCAGAACCGGAGGTTAGTAACAAAATCAAATACCTGCCCAACACTAGTGCGAAGGTCATGTCATATTGTGTGACAAATTTTTCACCTCTCCCAATGGGACAAGGGTTGGTTCACATGGATCCCAATTCTTGAGTCCCAAGTCAAATCATGTCAATTTATGCAATCTCAACCTTAGAGAGCATGAAAGTTGGGACTTATCACTTCACACGGGTCCTAAGTCCCAAGTCCCAAGTATGACATGGATGCCTACATGACAACACTTTTTGGAGGTGAAGCTTGGGACTTGTGTTGAGAGTTGAATCGAGCAAAAAACTAGACCCAACTCTGAACACAAATCTTGCAAATATTTATGCTTAAAATAATCAAGATTTGACTTTAATGTTGGTTAACTTTATTTCAATGGTTTCTTGAGGCTCAAAAATTGGGACTTTGCCTCTATGTTGGGACTTGCTAACATGACTTGGGACTTGGGACCCCATGAACCGGCCCTAAGAGCAACAAAGACTTGGTTGACTAACATGTAAAGATGACCTAGTGGCTCATTTATAGACAATGATAAGGTTTGTGAGGAATGCTCCTAGAGGGACTTGTGGTGGAGAATACGCACAAGTAACCATGTCACAACTATAATGCGGTTAATATCAAACATTGTAGCAATCTATCAACATGGCCCTTTATGTGTTGCGTTTGTTGAGAGATTCCATATGGAACAAAACATCAAAAACTGCTTTAGACAAATTTAATTATGGTATTCTACCAATGCCACATGTGAGGTGGGAATATTTAAGGTCAACTCACGGGCTAAGAGTTTGTGCATACCAAGGCCCACAAGTGGTGGCATATGTTGTTTTATCATTCCACCAACATACATTTAGTGTATAATACTATTACCCACAAAACATGTGCAATGAATAATAGTTTGGAAGCATTGTCAAGAGTGGAGTTGTACAATGTGATTGACATGGAAGGGGTAAAATATAGGAAACGTGTTGTTTGCATTGATCACCAAAAAAACAATATTCTAATGTGCATGGCAAGTGTTATCTGAAATGCCATAATTAATTAATAAGTACAATGAATATTGTATTTGTTGTTTTTTAGATGTCGTTTAGTTGGATGACAATACATACCGCGGTTTTAAATTGATGATGTTGATTATAGGAAGTGGTTATTATTTGCGAGATATTGTTTATTGCACATAAGGGGGGGAAACTTATGTAGGTACATGGTTAGGAAACCATCAGATTCCAAAACTTCTCAAATTTATGTTGAGAGGCCAAAAACATTTCCAACCATGTATTCATTTTTCCATGAGTTGTATTTTAGTTTCACTAAATACAAGTTGGAGAAGAATCAATAGACCTCCTTGGTAAAGAAGCAGTGTCCTTTCCTCTCACTCAAGCTTCATAAACTAGCCTTGAGTTTCCCTTTAAGTATGCGGCTTTGATCAAGGCCGAAGTGTTTGCCTTTCACTTGAAAACCACCAACCGCCAATACGCCTCACCGGAGCACACACCCAAACCACCATGTATAAGCATCAAAACCTCTAGAATACATCATGGAATATGATGCTCAAATCCACTCAATTAGCTCATATAAAAAGGATACACAACTTCTCAAGGTCATCCCTAGGAATCAAACCTAATGCAAGTTGCAACAAGTAAAGACAACATGCCCTCACAACACCCACCCTTGAGATACACAACATTGTTGTACAAAACTCATATATCCCTACTTACCCCTCAAATGGGCTTACAATGCCCTCTCCCCCCTCCCCCTACCAGTGGTCTTTGGTTACTAGTAGGGATCACCTCCGACAAGAGGCGGTAGCACTTGTCCCATAGCCATGATCAACAAACATGTTTTTAGTTCATATATGAGCTTGCATCTATAATCAAGGCTCTCTCTCTCTCTCTACTTCTTGATGAACGTACACATGTACATGCAGCCGGTGCATGTGACGTTGACACATAAGTAACCCTGTGGGAAAGGCGGCACTCCTTCACTTTGCCGATGGTCGTAGAAAATTTGTTATGCGACAGCGTGGAGTGAGACGCTTCCCTAGGGTCCCTCTGAGGGTTAGAGTGGTGATGGCCAAGGTTAAGAAACCTGACCCGACGATCGAAGGAAAGGTAAGCTTCTGTCTTGTGGGAGATGTTCCTCTGGAAGGTGTGAGGCCAAACCCACCACCCTTAAGCGTCCTAGTCCGGGTCATGGGTTTGGAGATCACATGTGTAATATAAAAACTTGTAATAACATGGAATGTACGTTCTACCTTGATGGACTTACAACTTACTTCAAGTCATGACATTTTATTAGTGTGACTCTCTTGCATAGGTACATCCTTGGCTTTCTCAAGAGTCCACCCCACCGCCTTTGCAACGCATGCCCTCAAAGATTTCCCTCTTGCAAACTTGGTCCTGGCTAACGATTCTTCACTAGTGCATGACACCTCGCTGAGGCTATGGCTTGTTGATTCCATGAGGCACATAAGTCTTTAATACAAGTGTTAAAAAACACTTATATAACCTATCATCGCCTCCTCTTCCACAAGTCCCTCACAACAACTTCCCAAGTTCACACCTTAATGCAGCTACTAACCCAGCAGCCTCGTCCAAGTACTAAACCAACAAAATTAAGTATTCCAATCTAATATAAATCCAAACACTATGAATCTAAATATCGCAAGTCTAAATACTATGAGAGTAAATATTATAAGAGTAAGTATTATAAGTCTAAATACTATAATTCCCAACACTAGAAGTCTAAATACTAGAGCTATGCACTTGTTTCTAAATGCTTTTAATCTAACACTACATCTAATAATGCAAAGCTAACTTCAAGACTAATTGACCTTGGCTCTTCACCTTGAAACCTTGCACACACACGTGCTCCTCTCTTGCTTCCCACACACCCACACTTATAACACATGGGGTGCCAAGGAGCATAAAGGAAAGAGAGAGTGAATAGGAACACAAGTGAGTGAAGAAGGTGAGAGAGAGGAATATATAGGGGGAGGGAAGGGGTGAGCACCCCTCAAAGCTCAAGATAAGCCCCTCGATCCTCTCCTACTTTGTAGGCTCTCATCCTATCATTTAAGCCTTCAACTCTTAAACCAACAACATAGATCCTAATTCAAACGGGGGAGGGAAGGGGTGAGCACCCCTCAAAGCTCAAGATAAGCCCCTCGATCCTCTCCTACTTTGTAGGCTCTCATCCTATCCTTTAAGCCTTCAACTCTTAAACCAACAACATAGATCCTAATTCAAACATTTAACTCAAGGAGCCACCCTTGGTTCACCACACACAATGCTCACCTAACTAAGGAACTTTCTTCACACCGTAAAACTTCTAATCAACCTAAGGTCTAAACATAACTTCACTCAAGCCTCATTTTTTTTATATTTCTGTGAATAATCATAAAACATCAAAACATAACTTCTAATAGTTTCAAAGGGTTAAGAACACATGTGGGCACCATTTTGGGCTCATAGAAGGAGTACGTAATGAACGTGAAACACTTCTAAGAGTGACTCCGACGTGGTGTGAGTAGTTTCTGGATTCTCCTTGTTGGTGTGCCACTTGCTTTATGTTGCATGTTGACATCGATTACAAGTATGCAAGTATGTTGATACCTGGTGTGCGTTCTACTAACACTCATTTTTGTGAATGTTGGGAAGCATGGGCACAGGTGAGGATTGCATTTACATGGAACCTCTTGCAAGTATCTGACAAATTCTTGTTCCACTATGCGACGCCTGTCCTACGCTCATACGATGCTCCCCGTGCTTGATGGCGCCGATTTCTGATTGTTCCGGTTCCAGTTCCCAACTACTACAGTTCTTTCTTACGAAGAATAAGATTGGTCTTATACTTAGACCACGATAAGTTTGTCCTTACAAGCTTTAAAATCTGACAGTGAAGGAAGTTTGTTACCTGAAACACTGAGTCCCTCATAGAGTTCCTATGGATATCACTACATTTGGTAACTCTGCTTTGTAAATAATTGGCGGAATGTCTCACTATACATTTATGACCTAACCAATTTCAGCATGGCATGTTTCTACAAACTGAGGTGTTATGGTAATTTGTTTTAACTGGACCCTATTTGTGATAGGGGTGTCTGTTTGTATGATACAATTCTTGATCAAGCTATGACATAAGACATATAGTCTTACCATTACTTCTTGAATGACAAGTCTGGATCTCTACAACTACTCTCTCTCTCTCTCCAAATATCTAAGTAATTTCTCGGGGAGGTCACTTCCCCTTATATTTTGTAACCACGTGCGTTAACCGGGTATTTGTTTGGGGGCTATTTACCTAGTAATTATGATTTTAAGAGACCATTTTAGTAGAAAAAAACTACTTGGTCTTCAAGCACCCTATAGGTAATTCTAAATCCAAATGTAGCCTAATTCTTGGCACGCTATAGTACTTATAAAACTTAGGCATTTGCTCATATGGACATTAAAGGTTTTAGGCTAAGTGTTTGGCGTGGACATATGCAATGTACATGAGCATATTTGAACGAAACTAGAAAGCAACATAAAACAAACAACATAGCAATTGAGTAACCATTCATATCACAAAAATTAAAAAAATCACAGTAGAACAAAAAACTATTACCTCAAAATGCATTACAACTATGGTGTGTTCAAAAACACTGAACATTAATTACAAATGTGGTGAGTGTTCAAGAACACTAAAGATACTATCATATGATCATTGCCCACCCTTTGTTTACGTCTGTGTGCATAAAAGAAATCTCATCTAAAGTAACATGAGCAAAATATGGTGTGACTTGTGTTCAAAAGGAACTAGAGCAGGTAGCACCTGCACATATATCTATAAACGTCAAATGAATCAAAATAAAAAATTGTGAATAAAAATATAGCAAACACATAACTACATACTCCTATAAACCTTACCATTAAAGTCACCCGTCTGTTGAACTGCCTCCAACAACTGTTGACGGTCGTCACCTTCCTCTCTTGAACATCCAAAACTAAACTCATAATACAATATAACTGGACACTAACATTTACCAGAAAATAACAAATATTCATTAAAAAAATCATCAAGCCAGTGTATACCTTACTCCAATACAATCATGTAATCACAACAAGTGGCTAGTCACGTAGTCTCTACCTTAGTATTTACCTTGCATTCGCTTTTACGGCTTGTTTAAATTGTTCAGCCATGTAACTCCTTGAAAACGAAGCATTTTTGTAGTCTCTACCCTAGTGGGGCAAAGACAACAAAAGTCTCACACCCATACATGACAACACATCAACACTATTGCTCAATATACACCTTGTATTTAAAATATTCTAAAAACAAAAGTTTAAAAGTTTAGAGAAATACTAGAGTTATCCTTCAACTCATTCAAAGTTGGGTGCTGGAGAAATAAGATGAACTTCATGAATAGGTGTTAGCAAGCCTTTTTTTGTTGGTTGGTTTAATCATGAATCTCATTCAAATTTTTCTAGCTCGTTCAAATTCAAATATTCTCCCTCTTTTAGTCAGTTGATGTAACTCACCTGGAACTTGGGCCTTGATGTTCTTCACGCTCCTAACGTGTGAGAGAGAAGTGCATAATCAATACATGTACCTTATAATCACATGGTGCACTTGTCCTTATAATCACATGGTCAACTTGGTGGATGCAATCCCACCCTCACATGTGTTGGTGATTAGTTTCTAGTACTAAGAAAATCATTGAGAGATGTTGCATCGTCTAAATCAAGCGAGTACAATTTCTGAGTAGGATTATAAGACATAGTAACAGTGGAAATAATTGTATCCATGTCTATCCATTTACAATCTGCATGGTCATATTTGAATTTGAACTGGCCGGGAACCTTTCTAAACCACTACATGAAGACCATGAAGGATGGGCTACATGTTGGACAAGAAGACAACAACCCAAATCCAAACCCCCGGTGCTACCATCTCAAACCATCAAGAGTAGATTTTTCAAGCAAATAAACCCCTCAACTCCAAGTTTTCCAAATGATCGCTACCAAGAGAAGCCACCGAAAGAAGTCACATGAGAGAAGCCACTGATAACCCTAAACCCTAGACTGATTTGAAAATGGACCAATAATTCCCGCCAATGGGCAAAATTCTCCCTCTTGCGCCCGTGATATGCTTTTAGTGACGATTTCATCACTATATTGTGTTGAAAATGTATTATTTTTCATCTATCTCCTAGAAGGACTAGGGATTATACTCATCCTAATATTTTAGAAATTTCTCCCATGATTTCATTCATACTAATTTATATCTACTACTAAAAAAATGAGGGTTTTTCCAATACCCTATTTTACATGTAATGACGTTTCAAGCATTAATTGAAGGCTATGGTAGATCCAAGTCTCCTAACAAATTTTCCTCCAATGAATTAAATGAACCCTATAGTTTAACTCATGTGGTTTACTACTTTTTGCAGGGTGGCCTCCCCGGGAGTAATTTATACGAGATATTAACCTCACTTCATGCTTTTTTAAACCACTTAGCATTCTTCATAAATGCAATCTCCTTAATGGCCATGCAATTTACTAATTTTTTACACATGTTAAGGAAAATGTAGAGAGGTTCTTACGATGATGGTTTTCTCAACTTTAATATTCATATTATACAACTTTCAAGCCAATAACATCTACCTTCAAGTGGCTTCAATGCTTATTACTTTTATAGTCATTAAGTAGTGGCATAAACTAGTGTCTTAGCTCAATTAACAATTACTCAGGGATAGGTTGTTGGTTGCAACTACATTTCTTGCATGTATTTACATACCAACACTAGGTCATCTTACAACCACCTCCACTTAAACGAGCTCCACGTGGATCAAACTCATACCAAATGATCTAGAATTCACTTCCAACCAACAAGGAGCTAATGCCATGGTGTCCGCTCATTATAAAAAAAAACCCTTATATCCTACCTTTTAAAAACATTATATTATCATGCAATAACCAATAGACATGGTTATAGGAAACTGGTTATTGTTAATGGTTACCAATTACTAAGGTAGTGTCTACTCCATGCAAATGGTGAAGTAGTTCTACATCTAACACCACCATGTTTAGGATGTAGCCACGGATGTCTTACAAACAAACACTCTATTCACTACAATCTCTTATGTAGACCGGAGTTCTTCAAATCAAACCTTATACCATACCTTTCATATGAGGTCAAATACCCAACTTTAGAAGTTCTTGAGTTAAACCACACATCAAAGATGCATGCGCAATGATATTATTTAGGATACATAGTACATAGTTGACAAGAAAAACAAAACTTACAAAGTGTGATTTGTAGAGCACATCCATATGGTTGAAATTAGAATGATTGTGTTTTGATATCCAAAAACTAATTTAGAAACACTTTCTTGCAAAATTTGAGAACGAACTAGTTTGATCTAAACCACTTCATACATGGTTGGATTGTTTCCTCTACTAAAATGAAGAACGACACTAAATATGATATTTAGTGTCACCAATTCTTGTTGTCTTGCTCAATACTAATTGTAAATGGCGGCATAGTGTCACCAACACTAAATGTTAACCCAACATTATTTGTCATTACTTGTAAATTTTACATGGGATTATAGATTTACAGTGTTGCAATTATTGTCACTTACCAAGTGATTTTTCATCCAAATTTCAATCATCCATGACAATATTTCGTCACAAGTTGCTGACAAGGGAAGGTAGGTTTTGGCCAATGGATGAACTCATCCATCATCCATGACAATATTTGTTCACTTATTCATAAGAAGTGTCATCCAAAAAGTTGGCTTAGTGACACTGAATACCATATTTAGTGTACCATGTTAAATAAGATTGGTTTCCCTATACAGTAAATTTAGAATGATTTTCTTTGAGACTTTTCCACCAAGAACTTCACATCCACATGAAAATATTGGTACCAGGTGTGCTCGAACCATTTGTTGAAGTTGGTGTATAGAGCTCCAATAGCCACAATTGGAAAATGGAACCAAAGTGATGAACCCTAAAATTATCTTCTTTGCTACCTCTTAAGCGACTTCAAAATTGATAGGCATCCCACTTTAGGACCTATAAACCCTTATGGATCAAATTGGTTGTTTTCACACAATATTCATACTCTTATGCATATTAATAGTTGGACATACTGTAGCTCTCTAGTAGCTTGGGCACCTTTCCGCCTAATAATTAATCAAAGTGCAAAAGTAAGTTAGGCAACCAAATAAAATCTAAATTTGGGCATATTCAAAAAGTAATTTAAAATAAGTTAGAGATTCATCCAAGTCATTTCTATAATTCATGGATGGTTTTCCTAATTTCATCTATGGTCGCTACGATTAACCTAAACACTTCCCTTAACCAACATTCCTTACCCTAAAGTTTGTCGTTTACTTGTATGTCACTTGTTGAAGTTAATTGATGCTACTTTGTTGGATTTCAGTGAATGTCGCTTGCATTATTATGATTTAAGGCACTCTTTGAATGTTATTTCTTTTTTGGAGACACTCAATGAAATTAATTTCCCATAAATTTAGGCACCTTTAAAATTAATTATTTTATGCCCAAGCTGCTAGAGAGCTACGGTATTTGATTTGTTGAAGTGTATGTAGTTTAGATTTTGGTACAACAAACCCAGGGAAACACTCAGGGAAGACTCAAAAGGTGATATGTATATCATCTAGGTGTCTCAAATAGGTTTTATTAGGGGAAATACGGGGTTCCATATTATTTCGGGTTGAACTGACGATTGGGTGATGATTTAGGGGATAAAGTCTTTAAAATCTTAGAATGTTAGTACATGCAATTGTGGCAACCTCTCACCTCACTCTACTTACCCAAGTAATAGTCTGACAGTGAGTTCATTTTAATCGGACCAAGTGCAGTGCACAAGCATAGGCACAACCATCGACAATAGTCTTGCATGTAGTAGCCCATTTTTGTCTCTTTACAAAAGCCATGGGCACTTTGGTATAGTCGATAGTCTTTCATTAATTAATTCCATTTAACATAACTTGAAATGGCAATGTTGTCATCCTTTCAAGATTTTCAATCCTCGTTGATTAAATAAAATCTTAATCACGTCGTTTGACAATGGTCTTTTACCCAGTCTTGGCCAAAGTAATCAGTGTATCCATTAGTTGCAGCAATAGGCTAGGGCCACATATGGGGGTTAACATTGCATGCAAGTTCCTTCAATTTATCATCCTTAGTGCGCTATCATCTTCAAGTCCCTTATGTTTTAGGAGAACAACATGTACCATTCATTCGACTACTCATTTCGAGAACATTATTTAAGGCATTCAATGATTAACATTGGTGCAATTCCAACTTATCCTTTACTAAGGTCAATTCAATATCGGGTTTACGTACCAACCCTTATTTACTGCTTCCTAAAGTAACCGGTCCTTTGATTTCCTATACATCCCATTAATCCTTCACAGTCAATAGTCTTCACATGCTAACTGTTCTCTGCCAAAGGTTAAATTAACACAATAAAATTCCGTCAAATTGTCAAGTCTAAAGCTTTGCCATTTCCTCGAGTTGGTCGTCCCACACACTAATTGCCTAAGCCTTACCCACTTCTAAATTATTACTCTGTCAACATATGTTTTGTTGTCTTACCATCTGGGGAAAATTTATATCAAGTCATGATTCGATCAACTTATGTGTGTGTGTGTGTGTGTGTGTGTGTGTATATATATATATATATATATACGACAATTGTCTCAACATTCCCAAGTAGTTTCGACCATTGACTTAACCTCAATCTGAAAAAATCATAATGTGAAGATGATCTCTTTTGTATGCATTTATTGCTAAAACCATTCCCAATTTCACTCAAACTCTCGAATGATTGCAGGGGAAAAGGAAATTAGTTGTTACCGCACCCAAGTAACATGACTATAACTTCACAATTTTCGTCTCATTGGTTACTAAATTCATATCCAAATTCAATGCAAGTCGTTGCTTGCTTGAGGAAACCTTCCGCAAAATTAATTTAACTTTCAAGTAATCAACACAATCTCTCCACTTGTCTAATAGTCATCTTTTCACGAAACCTCAATCAATATTATGTTATTAAGTGCAATTCAATTACCACCAACTCAATGTAGACCATAGCCTTCATCTACTTTCACTTCTCTCTCACACAACACGAGGTAACCAATTCATTTACACATATGCCTCTTCTAACATAATAACATCAATGCCATCACCTTTGTCCTACTAATTTACTCTCAAAATAATCAGTTATGAGTCTATTCCAGCACACAAACATACCATTGTCATGACATACATTCATGTCCAATAAACAGGTGGATATTACATTAAGATTAGACCATGGTCTGAAATGAAATTGAAACAGTAATTCCATACACAAATTGATTGAAGTTCAAGGAAAAAAATTAATAAATATATCCTTCATTCATTTATTGAGAAAACACAATAAATTGCAGTAAAGTCCATAGTCTCGCGGTTGGCACAATTCAATGATCGAGTAATAACCCCCTGGATCAATTCAGTTTTTTTATGCTCAATAAAAAGCACACATAAACTATTGTCTTGCTTTGGAGGAATCTCTTCCCTCTAGCCTAAGTGACTCTCTTGCTGAAATTAGAAAAAAAAATCACCAAAAAACTTCCACAACTGAATGACTTCCCCCTCCTCCGAATCTGCCTTTTCTTTTCTTCTATAACTACTGGTCTTTTTTTTCTAGCCTCTATGCTTATGTCTCCTAAAATCAGGCTTATAAATAGGTTTTTGGATTGGGTTCCAATTAACAATACCACACAAGGAAGGCTAAATAAGTGTCTGATTGAACTCTAGGTGTTACAATTAGGTTTAATTGATAGGTCATAATGACTTTAGAACGAATTTGGTGTCCCAAACCTAGGTGAGACCTTAATTGATATGAATTTTATGAAGTTAAATGATCAAGGAGATGATTGGGGTCACTCGGTGCAATACATGCAATTGCTCGGTCTCTCCCTCACAACCATAGTCCAGTAGCAACGACCCGCTATACCATGGTTTTTCAATGCAGGGAGTCACGACTCATCAATGGTTTTTTTAGTATCCAGTAACCACACTTAATCAGGGCCAAGGACGCCCCGATATGATCCATAATCACTCCTTAATTAATTGATGATGTAATGAACCAATAAATACTGTAGAGCAACCCCACGGGTTATCGGCATTCTTTAATCTTATCTTCAATTTTAATGAGGCAGTGAGACCATCATCCTTACCGGAACTGACTGAGGACTTCCTCTTGTAAGGTTTTGGGACCATAGGCCATGACAATTTAATACACATGTATATGCTATGGCTTATTAACCCTTTATTGAGATTTAATTGGATGACATTTCATGCATAAATTTATTTTGGTAATGTTCATATAATTCATTTGTTCTTAATGTGATGTAATGTTAATCCAAATGATCTTTAGAGTTCATTTTATAGTTCACGAATCAAATGTTCCAATATCATAATCAGTTCCTTGATTTAAGGTTCAAAATATGTCATGAATTTGCAACAAACAATGGTCAGTAATCCTAAGAGTAAAATAGCTAGGTTTGTTGAACCAAGTGACTTGAATCTATGGGTATATGGCCAAATGCAAGATGAGGGACGATAATCAACACATATCGGGCGATGGTCATGTGATTGACACATGTTACTCGCCAATGGTCCTTCTCAACTTAGCCTTTATCCGTGCTCCACATGCTCCCCGCATACATTATGGGACAATCCCCACATCTGCGAGACTCCGGCCTCTTGTGAACTGCCACTCCTCTTCAAAAAACCATGGCCTAGTGATAGCGTTGGGCCGATAGCTTTGTCTGAGTATGGCATGCTCTAAACTTTTGATTTCTCCAGGGTAATTAAAAATCTTCCGAGATGATGACCCCTTACCAAACTTACTAGGACTATAATTTTAGAATTTCACTTCCAATAATTTGTTTCACCGGCACAGTTGTATGATTTAACATGAGGAAGTATTTCACTCAACTCTCAAGGATTCCATGAAATTCTTTACGAGTTTTAATTAGGATGATGGCCTGGCTTAGACCATTGTGTAGAAAAATTAATTTTCAGGTGGCGAAGACTTCATACCGCTATATTACTTAGACAATTGCACTGGAAATATCTCAGTTTTTCTTCAAGTAAATTCTATAAGACCATGGCGTGGACACTTGCACATTGACATTTGCCATTCCCACGAGTGATTGGGGAGATTTTTGGGCATAATCGGTTGAGATCCTCATGTTTACAAGTCCAACCAATTACATGTTGACATCCTTCAATTTTCCTTTATTAAATTGGCGTATATTCTATAAATTCCTCTCAAATGATCAATAATTTTCCCACAGTCGTGAACTTCAACCAGTTCATCTGTAACTAACTGCCGGTTCTCCCCAATCATAGATTTTCACAGACAATGACATGACCAATCTTATCAAGAGAAATCGCTCGAAAGGCATTTCCCAAATAGTGACCTTCAATTTGATGAAAGAGACCCCAACTCCCTCACTCTTGACTGGAAGCCAATGAGACTACGAAACTGAACTACGATCCTTTAGTAATCACATAAGGTACTTAATCTGGAATTTTGATAGCCAATGGTCTCACACATTCAAATGAAACAAAATTAGTTCTATATAGCACTGGGTTTCACACCCGAGAGACAATTGCACTCCGAATTCTTGCTTCCACACAACAACTCTCACCAAAAAATTCAAATAGTGATATTCACAACTTCACCATACCATTAATCACGATCATGTATTAATCAAAGATAATAGTCACACAAAAAGCAAGGGCTTCACATCCAGATAATGAAATCAGACTATAGCACGAGCAATTTAACAATGACGAAATTCAATTCCCTTCCTGAGAACTTGAATCCATGATTCACAACCAATCACCATTGTCAACCATAATTCAATCAAGATGACTTCACAAAATGAAAAGTGGCTTCATGCCCAAAATATTTGATAAGACTATGGCCCTGCCAAATTTACACTTAAAAAATTCGTCTCTCTTCTCGAGAGGGATTTTAGTTTTCCTCTACGCTGGTTCAATATCTCTCTCCCTCGACTATGGCCTGCAAGGGGGTTATATCAAAACAAAGTGTAAGGGCGGCTATCATCAGGCGTGTCTGTCCATAGCCTAGTTCCACAAGGTTCTCTCTAATTTCCCACATGTCTATAGCCAAGGTGTTTTCTTTAACAATTACTAACTTCTTGTGAGCTTAATACTTACAAATTTTCGAGTTTTCTCATTACATTAGTGTTTAGATACGAAATTTGAACTGATTAATCATCCAAATTCAAAATTGAGCTAAAATATACAAAGTTTTGGGTGACAAGACCATAGTCATTTTTTATTAGTTTTTTGACATCCCAAGTCAATAGCCTCATTCATACCATCTTGTTTGAGCTATTCTGGCTCAAAAATAGTCTTATTCACATATGATTCCTATTTAAACTAACCAAAATTAAAAATTGACACCACATAGCCCCCCACTAATTTTGTTGTTGGTCCTTCAACAACTTAGCGTCGGAGCAATTTCATTGGGGGCCTCTGTTGTTGCATAGCCTCTTCAGCTTCACGCTTCAATTCCATGGTTTCAACCTTCTCAATTGCCTTATGAAGGTCCTCATCCCTTGCTATGAGCTTTGGTGCATTGAGTCGCTGCCACTGCATAAACCTCTCAAAAATACATGTTTTTCTATAAGGAAACTCATTAATGAGATTTTTATGTGCCCCCTGCAATAAAATGCGTAATGGCCATCACCTCGACCATTCGTGTCCACTACATTGGTCAATATTGTAACTTAAGTAACAACAAAAATTCGTGGTGATTCTTGTGGAACTGGTTCACGTCGATGGTGACATTCCACTGTCCACACCATTCGGCTAAAAGATTAGCAAACACATCAACACGAAAATAGGTAGGATCTCGATGATGAATATGAGACTGAAAAGATTGTCAACATGTGTCCCTACATTTAGCTGCGGTTGATTTCGGTCCTTGTATCAATGGCCAATTATACTCCACATTGGTTAAGGTAGCTGCCGGATCCCATTTACACCTGCGAGGGCAAGGGCAAAAATGAGGATGACTCGACCCAACCACTAGGGGTATAACATACCATTGTTTGGATATCTCTTGGTATTGGATGTCCACAAGGGTATCTTCTGTCCGAGAAAGACCATAGTCTTCCAGAAGCCAAGCAATAGCCGTGCAAGTCGGGACTGGTTTTTCCGTTGAGGCATTAAACATTTGGGCATATTGCCCAAGATACCACATGATAAGGGGGCTCCCTGATATGGATAAGTCAATAATATGATAAGTAGGAATGAAATGGTTAGGGGTGGAATCCATCTGAATTTGGCCATGTAAATTGAGTAAAGGTTGATTCTCAAGTAAAAGCTCCCTTTGGTATTTCTTCAACCTATTGATTGCCTTATCCCACTAAAAAAATTATGTGATCCAAAAAAATTTACATTCGGCTTCAACGAGAGACGTTGAATATTAAAAAATAAGACATCTGACACAAAATCCGGGCGTTGTAATTGAGTTAACAAGATTTGTAGGGTCTACTACCAAGATTCCAAACTAATCATGGGTTGGCTATAAAATTGTTACGTAACTTGAGTATTGTATCCTTGTCAATATACCTCCCTCTTCTCAACAACAACATAAAATTAATGTTTCAACATCCACTGGTGCTCTAATGAGGCATAATATACTAAATTACGAATTCCGAGATCTCTGATGATAATAAAAATTGAATAAGGGTATTTGATAAGTTGATCCATCTGCGAGCAAGGATTTCTACAAACAAATTCTCAACCTCCACTCCACACTCTATTGCCATAAATTCAAAAAATGACTATGGTTTGTCCAAGCAAATTTTCGTAGGTCCATAATTATCATAAAAAATGGCCTTGCCCCTCAAAAATATAAAAAGATGATTGGATACATGACCCTTGGACTCCCAACTCCATAGCTCAACGGCTAATTTTGTAGATAAAGCAAGTCAATCAACTGGATTAGACATTGTAGAAGTAATCAAAGGTTGCTTCTTCACACTAACTCGATTGACTATTGCTTTGGGTTGAGTTGGCTCCAACTCTTGTAGCCGTAGGTTTTCCTTTAATTGCCTAGTCTTCAGGGTGGTCTGTTTCAATTTTGCCTGACAATCTTCCAATTGCTCTTGGTACATGTCCATAGTCTTTTTGTGTCCTTCAAGGACAACATGGTGTTCCACCCTCTTTTTCATGCATTGAGCCAACTCCAACAAATGTTCCACATTAGTGGATTGACAAACAATTAATGCCTCATTTTTTTGGATTAGTTGCTCGGACTTTTCCTATAGCTATTTTTTATATCTCTTTAATTGCAGCCGTAGTCTATGGTTCTCCTTTAACAGTTCCTCAGACTCTCAAGGACTAGACAATGGGCTGGGAATTAAAGAAGAGGATGGTTGAGCGTACTCTATTGTTGGGGTAGGCAATTCTTAACAAAGAAGAGAAATATAAAAGGTTGAATATAACTCTACTGCTCTAGGAGCACCCTTCCATGTCCTTAAAATTTCTTCATGCATTTTCTGTTGAATTATAAGAGACCAATTGATTTTCTTTCCCTCCCATGTTTGTATTGCAGCCACTAAATGTTTGAGGCCATAGCCTCTGGTTGCGGCCTAAAGAGGAGATAATCATTCACAAACTTGAACCAAGGCCTCCAATGATGTCTAGCTTGATCAATCCTCCACATTATGGTGTCTTTTGGATACTCTCCATCAAAGATATCCTCATGCTGCCTCTTAGTTAACCCAAGCAATTGTCCTTCCGTGAATCCATTAGTTGGAAGTTTAAGGTGCTAACCAATAGCATGAGCCGATATCTTAACTACCTTGTCATCCACTATGGCCTCTTCAGTTGTCATTGAGTACGTCGCAATGAACTGACTCACTCTATTTCCATAGGCTACTTTAGTGGTCATTTGAACCCAACAAAGGTAATCGAAGACTCTTGCCATTTCCAACTTCACTTTATTGGCCTTCCACGCCTTTTTCAGGGTCAAAACAACATTTGGTAAAACTGTTGGCCTCACAGTTCATTGTCTAACTATACCTTCTTTGTTTTCTTGGTCCATAGTCTCAAAACTATATCTCTTACAATTGATTTAGGATGAGAAGGACAAAAACCAAATATCAGTAAAGATAGAAGGAAAAAATGAATTGCTTGTCCAATCTCACCTAAGCTAAGGCTGCAGAGGCCTCCTATCAGAGGAATCAGTCTCTCTAAGAGGAGCCCAGTTGTAGAACACAGTCATGCACACATTTCAATTTGCATAAAAAAGTAATTCCCTTTTAAATCGTGTTAATTTTTCATTTTTTCTGCTTCAATTAAGTCTTTCTCCTCCTTCTCCAATTACTTGATAGCAAACAATTGTCTTGATTTCTTTCCAAGTTACTCTCTGTCAGGCTATCCTACATTTTCCATGTGACATTCTTGATTTTCTCTTATTCTTTCACTCAACCTTTACTACATCTTCTTTATACCTTTAGGCTATAGACTTCTTGATATTTAAGTATTTTCTTCCCAAAGACAAAAGGGGTACAAAATGTGATGAATGTCTATTTAGCAACAACTAGCCCTAATTTTGGAAGAATTTTCTTTCTTTTTAAGTAGCTCTCTCATCAATATTAATTTTCCCATGCTCAGACTAGTATCTAACTTTCTTTTGCTCTTCTAGCCTTTGCCCTAACCTTTGGGTCTTGCATTTCAGGGGCCTTTCCCTCTTTCTGAGGCACTCCAATTCCACTATGTTTCTTTTTCTTTTTTTGAGCTTATTGATAAACATGGCAGGTGTTTTTATCTCATGCAAGAAGCAAAAAAAAAATTTAATTTCAAAGAAAATTCCTCTAACAATCGGTGGCCATCCTTGGGAGAATTTTCTCTTCTACCTTTGAGCGATTTTTTTAAGCTTATGACTGAAGATTAATCTTAAGCACTATTTACTGCTATTAAAGACCATAGTCCTTACAACATTTTTTTCTCTATAACTCTCTGCTCGCCAATCCTAGCTCATATCATGGCCTCACTAATTCCTAGACCTAAAACATCACTCAAAATATCTTCCCACTCGCATTTTGCTCCATTTGACAACTCCTTACTATTTTTTCCAAATATTTCCTTTCTCATAATAGCTAGAGAGACCTAACCTCCCTGCTTACCTCTGTCTTTCCTTCCTAAAATATAGGTTTTGATTTCCAGCCTAAGAAGGAACAAGAAGTAACTTGATGATATTTTCCTTTCCCAGCTTGTGGCTACTTCTAAACTTTCTTTGCTCCAACAAAAACTAATATTTTCCCTCAACAACTTAAGCTCTCATTTCCGATTGTATTCACTCAACTATCTACTTAATGCAATCCGCCTAGCCATAGTTTGGATGATTTCAAAGTCATTGCTTATTTTTCCTTAGACAATAGCATGGTTGTATTGAAGTTACTTAGTTATTGTCTTTATTCCAAGCATAATTGAACACAAATAAAAACACCAGACACCAACAATGGCCCTACTCACCTGTTAATGCCAAAGAAAGTTGCTCCTGCTCTACTTCGCTTCTGCAGCTATATGTGTCCTCTGCAGTCCTCTGCACCACTTCTTTGTTATTTACCAGACTTATGGCCTTCCCTCTTCTTGGAGTCAGAACCACTGAGGTAATTACTGCCGCTCTCTCAAGTAACGCTTAGTAGGTTGGCAAAACAATTGTTGCTACCTTAACTTTTAGCCTATAGCCCAAGTTGGTTCCGAGTTTCTTCAACTGATCAGTTACCTTTCTAACCCTATTGCTTGGACCTATTAGTTTTGAACATTATTTAATCTTGGCTTTTTAGACTCACACTTTCAATGGGGTTTGGCTTGAAATTATCACATTCATTATTATTATTATTATTATTATTTAAATTTGAAAACATGATATTAAGGGGCAATTAAATGATTACTTATGATTAATAACACCCTAAATAGATCATTAAATAGATAAAATGATTTACCTACTTATTTATAATAAATAAGAGGTTCCCCTCTCAATACACAAGTAACTGCCCTCAGTTGTTTAATATATATTTTTAGACGATAGCCGTTTATTCGTGTAGGTAAAGGTGTTCTCTCAAAGTCAATTAATTCAAAGAATCCATTGTCATGTACAATCACGGGGGGTTCACTCCATGTCAAGTTGAACACCACGTGCGGCCAAAGTTTGCTACCCCTATATTACATGGAATAGATAAATTTAAAAATTATGAAATTTTTTCTACATATACATAACCATTGATAATATCTTTTGTATATTTTTTGAAATTTTTAGTCATCTTCATTTTTGTAGACATATTGTTGGACGTGAATGCAGTTGGCGAGAAGGTTGGTTTGGAGCCAATTTCATTGTCAAAATTGAGTGCAATCAAGAAAGCAAACTTTAGCGAATACATTACAAAAAGACGAGGGGACAAATTTGCCCGGTGCTCTAATTGCGAGAAGTTGAAGTGCCTTCAATTTAATGACAGATCTTAACCAACTTTTTTTCCTTTCAGTTTTCTTTTTCTGATAGTCTCTAGCAACTGCACGATCCTCCCTAGCCTTTTCATTGACCGCTTTTCTTACTGAGGCTATTTGTGCATGTGATTTTTCATGTGCAGGGTTCCAGTATGGAAGTTGCAAATGGTCACGCGTAAATAGACACCACGTCTTACTTTACCTATTTTGTGTCACAATTCGTCTTCTCCCATTCAAGCATAATATTGTAAAATTCACAAAATTCTTGCCTTGAAGAGAAGAATCCGAGAAACCTGGTATGTTGACGCTTGCACATGGGTCAAAAGGTCCGTAATTTAAAAAAACTTCAAAGTAGTATATTGTCCACCATTCCAACAATCATATCCAAATTTGTTGATTGGAAGTTTTTTTTGGCCTTATGTTGACTATAAATCAAAAACATAAATCTAAGGTCCACTCTCGATCTTGGATATCCTTTGTAAATAATGACTTCGTTAAAACCCTCACCAGTATTCCATATTTTTTTTCCAAAATCTTTCCTTTGTAGGTGAGTGGGTAGATTAAGGAAATTGGCTAGGAATCCTTTTGGATAAATTGGATGATTTGGTCCAATATGGATTCTGGCTCCCCAAAATGATGTTTTATAAAAATGATATAAAGCAACAAACAAATGTGGTCCTTGGTATAACTTACTATCAAGGGTGCTTAACTCTTGTGGTTTAAGCTCCCATGGCCACATCTTGAAAGTTGACACATTCGACTTAATTTTAGTGATAACACACTCATAAGAAATCAATTTGTGACTCAATTGTATGGGTTGACACCATTGATTTCAATATTTCAACAAATGTAGCTTTAAACTTAAGCTTATTTACTTCACAATCCCTCAAGTAGTGTCCTAGACCTTTGCAAGTCCAACACACTATTCGTGGAGGTGACTCGGTTTGACAAGTACTTTCATCCATCATCCATGACAATATTTGTTCACTTATTCATACAAAGTGTTGCCCAAAAAATTACCATAGTAACATAAAATACCATATGACACTAAATATCATATTTAGTGTAGCTTTAAACCTAGCCATTTTTGACAGGGACTCAACATGTTCCTTCCGTCGATGTGAGAAAACCCAAAGTAAGAAGTTAGGGCCAATTGGGGGCTCTGACATGCACAAATCCTTAAATGCGATTTGTCTAATCCAGGCCTTTACATGACGGAGTCAAGGTAATTCTCTCAAATTCATATTCTAATGAGGTGAAATTATATTCTAATGCACTAAAGACAAAAATGTGAGATGGGTGAAGGGAAGAGAACTGGATCAGACCAAAATGGAAATCCAATTTGCTTTCTTCCCTTCTTGACAGAAGCTGATATTTTGTGTGAATCGAGTTCATATTTCGAAGGCCTCTACTCCTCATGTAAAGCAACCATAACTTAGTTATTACATGGCCTTCTTGGAGTTTTTACATGGTGCACAAGGTTTCAAAATCCCTCACATTCCCACATGCCATAATTTAAGAAATCCCTAGAAGTTGGCACCATGGGTTACTTGCATCTCACACTTGCCCACAAAGACTAAGCACACTACAAATAACAAGACATACAAAGGAAAACTAGGTAGTGTAGAGAGAGAGAGAGAGAGAGAGAGAGAGAGAGAGAGAGAGAGAGAGAGAAATAATTGGTCAAAGGCTTTAGTAGTGAATGGTTAGGTATTCTAGGGTTTTAGGGATTAGGGTTTAGGACTCAATTTCACCCATTTGGCTTCTTTGGATGTGCCTCGCGTGCTTAGCTTTCCTGCGCAAGCTTGGGAGGCTTAGTTGGATTTTCTCTCATCGCCCTCGCACATCACCATCAGCATCAACCATGGCGGATCAAGGTGGTGAGCGAGTGAGTGTGGAGGATCTGGATGTGGCAGAAAAAGTTAGCATCAGCGGAGCTGAAGCCCCTGAGGGAAAAACTAAGGAGAAGAAGGAGAAGCCTAAGAAAGCTCCCAAGGAGAAGAAGGCTGTTGTTCACGGAGGCGCACAAGGCGGAGGTGATGATGCTGTTTTTAATTTTTCTTTTTCTTAAAAGAACTGTATTGTGTATGTGTGAATTTGAGTGGTTTTTGAGTGATTTTGATGTGCAATGTGATGGTGCGTGGAGTGGTGTGTGATGGTGAGTGGTCTGGGTGTTTGGTTGGGCAGCGAAGAAGGAGGTGAAGAAAGAAACAGGACTGGGCCTTGCTTTCAAGAAGGAGGACAATTTTGGAGAATGGTATTCCGATGTAAGTATTCGTCCGAAGATGCTTGATAATTTAGGGATGTTTGGTCTGAAATGTGAGATAATCCGGTGAAAGGACTGTATGGTGTTAGAAGTGGATAATGGAGAAGTGCGGTTGCAAATGGTCAATCACAAAGATTCTCATTCAGAATCAATTTAAAGATGCAAAAGTTTATAGGAGGTCAAAGTGAAGAAATGATTACATAGGCCATCCCAATCGCGGTCAGTATTGAACCTAGAATGGTTGATATGTTTTGAGCACATTGTCCATTCTCTTTGTAACAAGTGTCTTTTTGGTGTCCGTTTCTCACAGAAGCGTTGTCATTCCACCACTCAAGTATAGGGGTCCAATTGAGAAGAGTGACCACATAACGCCCACGTACCTTAAAGTCTACTCCCTCTCTTGCATTAGGTCGCATTTTGAGTTTCCCCCAATTGACGTTCACACCATTGGACAGAGCAGAGTGATTGAGTTAGGGCTTAGATGGTCAATGTGAAAGTGAAGACGAAATTTAAAACACTTTCAGGGCACAGATTATACTCTTTTAAATTGTATACATTAATATCCTTCATTCTGGATAGTCTCCAACTACAATCTTAATAGACAAGGGTGTGACTCGAAAGAAACAGATTGTAGGAGGCATGAAAGAGGTTCTGAAGCATCAACAATAGTGGGAATTACTGACCGAAGACATTGAGCACTTTCTTGCTGAAGCCTGTGGTCAAATTGGCAATTGACACCATTGTGAATCTGTGGATGGGGTGGGACAGCTTGTTGTGCGTGCAGAAATGATTGAATATTATGATGTGTCAGGCTGTTACATTTTGCGCCCTTGGTCTTATGCTATCTGGGAGTCCATCAAGGTGGGGTTGTTATTCTGTGATACAAATGGTTCTAATTGAGTTGTACTCTGTCAACCTTTTTTTGAATCTTCGGAGTTGAATTGTGAGAAGCAGTCATCCAAATTTGATTGCTGAGGTGTCCATGTCGCCTTCCAGGACTTTTTTGACAAAGAAATCAAGAAGATGGGCATTGAAAATACCTATTTTCCACTCTTTGTTTCTGAGAAAGCTCTCACTAAGGAGAAAGACCATGTTGAAGGTTTTGCCCCGGAGGTAACATCCTGTAAACTTTCGTTTCGTTTACTCTCTTTACAATCTATGTACGTTATCTGCAGTGTTGTACAATAAACAATGCTGTAGGGGCAGCTGCCAACCTATTTTTTGCAATTGTTGACATACTTTATGGTTCTCCATTCACAACTTCTGAATATTAGCTTGTTGCAAAGTGTGGGAGTTGTGCTTTCTGTGCATGATGAAAGGTGGTCCAGACATGAGGTTTATGCCTTGCATCTACTCATAATTAAGGTTGTGCGTAATTTCCATCAGCAAGAGATTATGCTCTCCACCCAAAGTTGCTTAGGGAGAACCACACATTTAAACACATCCGTGCCACTCAGAAAATGTCATATGGTTCAATAGATTGTCTACAAAAAGTTTTAAATGATGTGCATAATCTTTTCCTGATGGATGATAAGGTCCATTGGTTGGACCTGGCTTGCGGACACCTGCCACTCTGCCGGGTTCACCCAATTGCCGTCATCTAGTACATTAGTTCATCCTGGCTTGTCTTTGAAACTCATTGGTTGTTGCTCTAGCATCAGCTTTAGCACTCTCAGATCCTAAGCACAGTTATTATCTGCAATAATTATCACAGAATGTTTTGAAGGTGCTGCTCTGCATACACAATTCCAAATCCTCACCATGGAATCTGTGTCATTTTGACCTCGAGGATATTCTTAATGTTCATTATAAACCTTGTGCACATTCTCTGGTGATTCCATATCTAATTTGTGTTATTCCATTGTGCAATGTAGGTGGCCTGGGTCACAAGATCTGGAGACTCTCCTTTGGATGAGCCTATTGCTATTCGCCCAACCAGTGAAACTGTAATGTACCCTATTTTTGCCAAGTGGATTCGTGGTCATCGGGATCTTCCTCTCAGAATCAATCAGTGGTGTAATGTAGTGCGATGGGAGTTCAAGCATCCTACCCCCTTCATCAGGTAAACCATTTTCAATAGCTTTGTATGTGTGAATGTCTTGCTGACTGCCTTGGCTCACATTACAGATTGACTTATGCATAATGTCAAATGATTTTTGGGTCATGCAGGAGTCGTGAATTTTTATGGCAAGAAGGACATACAGCTTTTGCAACAAAACCAGAGGCAGATGATGAGGTTAGTTGTCCTTGTTTCTCAGGTCAATCATACATATAAATCATTGTTTGAATTATTCCAACTTTGTTGCAGGTTATATATCAGATGTGAGTTTGGAGTGTTCCAAGTATATCACGTGATCATGAAGCTTTGGCATGTAATAAATTTGTAAGTGCTATTGTAAATTCCCATTTTGCCAACAACCTGCAGATTGTCTGATGTCTAGGAATTGGCTCCTGACAGGTGCTTGTAATCTTGGAGCTGTATCGAAGAGTTTATGAAGAGCTTCTGGCTGTGCCTGTCATCAAGGGAGTGAAGAGTGAGGTTGAGAAGTTTGCTGGTGGCCTTTACACCACATCTGTCGAGGTAAGACGACTATCTGTCAAAGACCAGTAAATTGCTTTGGTGGATAGAATTTGCATTGATCACTTTTTTGACAATGGAGTATTTTTTCAAAGGTTTACATAATCATACTGACTTAGAGTAAGGGGTTGCCTGGTGGGTAGATGAGGTGTGAGTCTTCCTAGTTGGTGTATTTTTAGGCATGCATATCAGTTGAGCTGTAAGAGGGAAGTTCAGGTTTGCATTTCTGAAGGAGACTCTAAATTTGTTGCTATGGAGGCAGTCTTACAGCACTGCTGTTTTTGATGCAGGCCTATATTCCAGGCACTGGACGTGGTGTTCAGGGTGCTACATCGCATTGTCTGGGGCAAAATTTTGCCAAGATGTTTGACATTCAATTTGAGGATGAGGAAGGGAAGCGGAAGCTGGTTTGGCAAAATTCTTGGGGTCTTACGACCAGAACGGTAAGCAGTCATAAGTTCTCTGACGAAGAGGATATTTATGAACAAATTTATATGGGGAGAAATCGAGTTCATGACCTGTTAAAATATCTTCTCCTCCCTCTGTTCCAATAATGTGATCATAACCTGATGTTTCTTAACCCACAGCCATGAAACTTGGATTTATCAGGTTTGTGTTTTGATGAGTAGTATTAAAAAATTTCTGGTAATTGGAAAATTTTGAATGGTACTCTTAATTAAATCAGATCTGCAATTTGTATAAACTATGTGAGAGCAAAGATGTTATCTTGGGAGGTGTTTCAAGTGCGTTTGGCTTTTCCTTTAAACTTGTTCAATGAATGTCCTTCTGTTGGCTAACTATGTGGTTTTCCATTATGTGTGTAGATCGGTGTCATGGTCATGGTACACGCCGACAACAAGGGGTTGGTTCTGCCCCCCAGAGTAGCGCCTGTCCAAGTGGTTGTTATTCCTGTACCTTTCAAGGGTATTGATACCTCGGAAGAGTGTGTGAAAGTCACTCGCCTATTGCAGGAAGGTGGGTTAAGAGTGAAGGAGGATCTGCGAGACAACTACTCACCTGGCTGGAAGTATGCACACTGGGAAGTGAAGGGTGTTCCCTTGCGGATTGAAATCGGTCCCAGGGACATTGAGAAGAAGCAGGTATAAGTTCAGTCATTTTGCTGACTGTTTTCCTCAAGTTTCTCCAACCTCTCTTTTTTGATTGGATTCTAAACCAGATCTTCTCTCAGAATCTTGTATATTGCCTTCGTTGTTACTGTTGGGGTACCACATTAGTGTTGTGATACTAAAAGTACAGGGATTTTGTCTGACACTTAGTTCTTGGGAGGTTACAGGTACGTGTTGTGCGTCGTGACTTGGAAGACAAAGCGGATGGGAGATCTCAAGATATTCCCGTTGCCAATCTTGTGGAGGAGATCACTAAACTCTTGGAGAAGATTCAGAAAGATCTTCTGGAAAGAGCACGGGAGGAAAGAGCCTCATGCATTGATGTGGCTTACAATTGGGAGGACTTCATCACTGCTTTGAACAACAAGAAGATGGTCCTTGCACCTTGGTGTGATGAAGTGGTGAGTTTTGTCCCTTTTGATGGCAAGTTGCTGTATTATAATCTCAAAGACCCAATTCCTTGTTGTGGTGGTTCATATAAAGATGCAACTGTGGACTTGAGCAAAGCATTGTAATTGTGAGGTGGGGTGGGAGCAAAATTTCTGTTCTGGATTCTTTTTCTTCAATTAATAACTGGTGGGTGCTGTCTTGAAGTTATTATGTGCTCATTTAGTATTTTCCTAATCTGCAGGAAGTTGAGGAAAGTGTGAAGGCCCGAACAAAGGGAGAAGCTGGAGCTGCGAAGACTCTCTGTCTGCCATTCGAACAGGATACCCTTCCAATAGTTTCTAAAACTCTTGCGGAAGGTACTTTGTTGGTTCATAATGTTTTGTTATCATTGTCTAAAGACTGTTTGTCCGGCTACAATTGAGTCCCTTTTGTTTGTGATGTATCATCCCTGGTTGTGTTTCTAACTTGGGTATGTGCATTTGGTTGAATATCAGGAACCGTGTGTTTTGCTTCTGGCAAACCTGCAAAGAACTGGGCTTTATGGGGTCGGAGCTATTAAATCAAGACAGTCCTGGGCTGTGTGACATTGGATACTATCACTATCAAGGACATAGTGCTGTCCGTTTGATTACTATTTGTTTATATTAAATTGGACTCATTTGCTATCGAGAAGAGGGACCTGCTGTTTTCACAGCCTTGAACAGAGTTGTATAACACCCTGCTTTGGTATTGTTCATTTAGGCTTTGACATTTGGTTTTGCTACACGTTAAATTGGAGACATTCTTTCATGATTAGTGGAATTTTGTGCTCTTGATCATGGTTATTACACAAGAGGATACTCAGAAAAAACAACAGAAGAATTAAGTATATGAACCTAACCTCTGCATACTACACGAGCAGCCTTCCTTCTAACATTGGCCACTTTATGTGTAGCATCTTAACATGTGAATCTTCATTTGATGCAGATATTTTACTTAGATTTGGGAATTGGAAATCAACCCCCGTTGGCAGTATAGGCCTTAAAAAATATGTGTATTGCCAATGTACTTCTTTGTAATAGACTGTAGAAGTTTGAATTGTTGTCACACAGGATTTCAAGGTTGGTTTTGAAATTTTGTGTTTTGGCCAGATGTCGTCTATTGTAGCTATCCTTGCAGTGGGAACTAAACTATTTACAACTGCTGTGAAAGCTGTGGTGATAATGATAACAGTGGGAAGAAACTTGAGTATCTCTTAAGATTCCCAAAGCCTGTTGATTTGATGTGTGTTCTTATTCCAAAGTGCTCAATCTAGACTAAACTAAGCTGGCGTGGCCTGTGCACCTGTGGGGTGGATGAAAAACACGGAAAGGTTCCTCGCACATGAGGGTTAGCAAATTAATAATCCATGTATGGGTCTTGTTAACTATAAAGGAATTGGATAGAACTACGAGGAACTATGTAACTCCCATTCTTGAGACAAATCATAGGGGGAACTATATTGAATATGAGGCTCAGCTCCATTGATATGAGTGAAATGAAATCAATCCTAAAGTCTGGGAACTGGAAAAGGCTTATGGGACTTGAAGTACAGTGGTTAGCAAAAGTCTTTGGACAGATGCCTTGTTCTATAAAATGAACTTGTAATCCTATGGAAGTTATCATAAAATTATAAGAAATTTAACATAAGATCACATACTTGCAACAAACATGTAGCATAACATTCATAACCAAGAATATCAATTAAAAAATTAACCAAAAAATGAAACACATGATATGGGTGTACGATTCTTTATGCAAAAAGTGAAGTTGCCATTTATTTACTATGGAAATAGAACCTCAAGCTTCAAAATCAATTTGATAGTTAGCAGGCACAACCACAAAGCCCTTATAATCACTACCATTGTGCATAGCCACCTTTTGCTTTATTAACGTTAGCTGCTCTTCATGTATAGACATGATCAACTTCCCCACAATATCAACCTCAATGCCATACCAAACTTCATGTAGTTTCTCCTACAAATCCTTTTTGTTAGTGGGTTTCTCCTTAGACATACTCATACAACGATCTATTTCATTCCGAAGGTGTTCTATAGGATTTAGGTCATGCGATTGAGCTGGATGCCAGATGAGTTGAAATTTCTGTGCCTGCAACCAATTTGTAACATACTTAGAAGTATGTTTGGGGTCATTGTCATGTTGGAAAATGACATTCTCCTCTCCTAAATCATGCATGTGTATAGTGTTCATAAGCTCCATCTCCAAAACTTCACGATTAACATATTTATCCATCTTCCCTTCTATAAGGCGAAGGTTGTCAACTCCCTCCCAACTCATGCATCCCCAAACCATAATACTTCCCCCCACCCCCCCACCCCCCCGAATTTGACAGTAGGTTGCACATGTCGGTCCAAAAGACGCTCTCCACTCCTCTTCCACCAATATTGTTGCCCATCTGAGCCAAACAAATTGAATTTTGATTCATCCGAAAAAACCACACAACTCCAGTCCAACCAAGTCGCATGCCTTCACTTCTTTGCCCATGAATATCGACGCGCCTTGTGCTTTTTGGTCAATAATGGTTTCTTAGTCTTCACACACGCTTTCAATCCTTGCCTCCGAAGACTCTTTCTAACCGTATCATCACTCAAATCTAGTCCTTGAGATCGCATTTCTCTACCCACTGCTGCAGCTATACCATTAGATGGATCAAGTAACAACCTTACAACCTCACGATCAGCACGTTCACCAAGAATTCGAGGTCTTTCCATCTGAATGTGCATCTCTCAAATCACCTCTCATAGTGAACCTTCACACTATATCATGGCAGGTGCTTCGAGAAATCCCGAAGACTATTGAAATTTCAGAGTACGAATTCCTTCTCTCATGCATATGAAGAACCAACTTTCCCTCATCAAGAGACCTTCTAGGAGCCATAGTTAATGAGTTGTAATCTCTCTCAAGCTCTCTGAATTTCTAAATCCAAAAAATCTTAATATGTAGAGGTTCTTTGTTGAGATTTTTTGGATGCACAAGTTCTGTGCATATTGAACTGGAAAACCCTGGATGACACATTTCCGATTACTTCACATGCATGTGGCTCAATTTCAACACCCATATACTCTCTTGAATTCCATCTGTCTCTAATATCATAATTAGCTGAAAAAATCAACTCCTCTACACCAAAGTTAACAATCATCAATGCTAATTCCGGATCACCAAAATTGTCCGAAGACTTTTGCTAACCATTGTACACCAAGATGGTAACAAAAAGGTAATTCCGTGAAGTAACAGAGAGCAGTGGCATCCACGAGATAAAGGCTGATATCAACTTGGTGGTCCAATTGGAAGCAAGACTTGAGATTGTTTTATACATCAATTTGAAATAGAGAAGAAAACCTATCTCTAATAGAGTTGTAAAGGGGATAATCTAACACAAAATGTGTCTCATTTTCAACTACATCGTAAGAACAAAAATGGTATAATTGGTTATCTCTAGGGATTGGCGTAGTTAACCATTGTCCAATTGCAATAGCAAATCTATGTTCGGAGGTGTGGTAAACAACAATGATTTTGTGCTAGGGTGGTGTCAAATACGGTTCACATTCATGATTGAGAAAGTCCTTGAGGTCAAGGTAATCTAATTTCTTTCCTATAAGGTGGAAGAGATTTTGGCCCAATAACCCATGGATTTTGGAGAGGGAATTATCACATATGAGCGCACCTCTCATTTATCCAACAACAAAACTTGAACCCCTATATATTTGTTGCCAATTCATCTCAAGTGACTTAGATTGGACTAGTTTGGGGTCTTTAAGGCCACTCTAATGTCACTCATCTAAAATTAGTAGATTATGGGATGTATTCATGGCTTTTATATTGGATGAATGAGAGGTACACTTGTGTACAAAATTCCATGGATTTTTGCTCAAACCCATTTTCTTGTCTAAAGTTCTACCCTTGCCTTAGATAGAACGTTAGATTAGAAATTGTTACACCAACTTATGATTGAGGTTGGAATCTTTAGATTATAAGCTAAATATACCCATTCAAGATGTGACATAAAAATAAAATAAAATAGTATTAAGGGCCATTCAGATCCACTATGATGTCCCTACTTCTTCTCCTAAGCCTTAAGAAAACAAGCGGCTAGTTGCAAGAGTGCTTTGCCCTAGTATTATCTTGTACACATAGCCATTTCTGGTGGGGTTTTCTCGGGGGGGACACTTCACTATACTTTGTGTGAACACGTGCGTTAAAGGGGTATTTAATGTAGGGGTATTATGTCTAGATGTTAGATTTGAACACACCGTTTAATTATATAATTCCCTAATATGGTGTATTATTATGATGCCTTACTATAGTTATAACTCACATAAGATTTTTTTTTCCAACCCTATGTTCATTATAAAAAATTAGCTCACCCTAATTTGTGTTTAAGGATTGCCTATGTTCATTACAAAATTCATTTGACATGCAATGAGAACTAGCATGAACAAGCATCACCACAAATCAATAACAATGCAAACAATCATCACCACCATGAGAATCAATGAACTATGAACTTGAATTACTAGCATGAACTACAACAATGTTTGTGTTTAGAAACACAAGTCTGTGCACTGCAGTCACAAGTAGACCAACAAATTTAGAACTTTAGGGTCCAAGGTTTAGGGTGAACGAAGTTGGCTGCAATCTATTGCTGAGAAAACAGAGTCTAAACAACATTGTTGTTTTCCAAAATCAACACTTTAGTCTGTTGCACACAAGTGGAAGGAAGAACTTCATAAACAAACTATCATTCTATCAAAATCCCTATGCTATATTATATCTAAAATCTTGATAAATTTCAATACTTAGTATACCCCAATATTATTTATAATATGGATTTTCAATTTAAATAGTCCATAGTTATATCCAATAATTTTCTAAATTTTATTGCTCATGAATAAAACACACCCTATATTTTAACGCACCATGTTTACTAATTTTCCTAAGTGTCCCCCCCGAGGGGGTTTTCGACCAAAACCAAACTTTGACTCATTTTAGAGACCATTTTACATTAACAAACACTTGCAACTAAACTACACTTAAAGAGCGAGGTACAAGCACCATATGAGGTTGATTCTGGTTGGTTGCCAAACTTTGGCCTATTTCAGAGACCACCCCTAGGTCTCTTCCCACAAGATAGAGCCAATAAAACAATTTTTTTTGAAATGCCTATGACTAGCCCTAGCCTTAGCCATTGTGTCCTGGACAATGGGATAAAGTCAAGCCTACATATAGTATTTTTACTCCCTCCGTCCCAAAATGATTGTCCTACCCCTTGGAGTTTTATGTTCCAAAATGATTATCCGACTTCAAATGTTTATTGATTTTGTTGATGTAGAAAATTTTGCCAAACAATCTAATGTGCCAAAAAATTTCTACATCAACAAAATCTATAAACATTTGATCTCGGATAATCATTTTGGGACCTAAAACTCTGGAGAGTATGACAATTATTCGGGGACGGAGGGAGTACTAATGTAGGATGCACATGCTACATCATGTACTAATTTAGTGCCTTAGGAAACCCCACATTTGTAGGGAACATAAATAATGCTCAAGTGCATCATGAAGTAACTTTGTTTGCAATTCCTCTAAGTATTCCAATGAAAATTACAATTTTGTGATACAATCGACCTCTATTTTAAAGTTCATGCGTATGTGAAACACTTGGTGTAATTCATCTTGTGTCCATTTAATTGACATTATTATGAGACCCACCACACACTTAATTAGTAAGTCGGGTCGGAAACCTTACTTGGCCCATAAAGTTAACCCGGTAATATACAGGACCCATGCATGTGACCTTGGGCCCTACTATCCGTTGAGTTTGGAGACTTTTTGAGAGCACATGCAACAAACTAGGTTTGCCTCAAAGCTTAACTATGACGGAAGGACCATTGTGACTATTTCTTATCCAATTAAGTGTTCGGACAAAACCGTAGCCTAAAGAAGACCACACAAATGAGTTGCTTTTTGAAACTTAACCGTGTTTTGCAAATTAAGTGTGTGTGTGTGTAGGGGTGTCTCTCATAAAATTGTTAAGTTCCACTTGTCACTTACCCTAGGGAGGAGAATAATTCGGCGAAGTGCCAAGAACAAGTCTGTTGCGAAATCCAAAAAGTAAATTGTTTTAATCTTACTGTTGTGATAGGGTCCCATGACATAGGACATTGAGTCTTTTTATTTGGAATGAGTGAGGAAGTATGAGGTTTTCATAATGTTATGATTGGTTGAAGATAATTTGTGTGGTTAACAATTGCTAATTGGATGAGACACTTCTACGCCAATCCAATGACTCGAAATATCAATGAAGTTGGAAGTGCCCACCACAATCAGACTGCAAACCTTTAAGGTACACATGTGTTGTTCAATTCCTTTTCTTAATCGGACACCTATATTGTGTTGGTGTGTAGCTAGGGAAGGATTAAAGAACAAACACCATAAAGACACATGTTTGAAAGAGATTGGATGGCGTCTTCAAATTTTATTAATCACTCTACACTCAATAGCGAACACAATTGGGAGAACCGCACGGTTTCAGTTGAGGAATTAAATCAGCGTGCACTTTCCGATAACCATAACTAAAGCAGGAGAGGTCCAAATTTTGTCAATGCTTCATCATAGATTTGCTAATACAACACAAGTTTCGTATTGTGAATGTAGTGGGTAGAAGTTGGAGAGCATGAAAAATGAACCAAATAACACACGACTACCTTGCCTTAGATTTAGAGAGAGAACAAGCTCCAGTCAAGTGGATATGTTGGATTACATCGCATAATCCTGAAGATTAGGGAGGCGCCACTTCTACAAAGTGACCAAAATCATAGAGAAAGTGAAGGCTAGGGGATGATGATGTGAGGGTGAGGTTGGGGATTTGGTGCTCGGACTTAACTCATCAGGATTCAGGGTTTAAGCTTAGCCAGAAAGAGGAGGGAGGGAGAGAGATGTGTGCTACTCTGCCACCACCCATTCCCTTTGTGGCAGCAGCCTAGCCTTAACCCCACCACCGCCATCGCCATATCCTTTCATTTCTTCCTTCCCACGTCCCTCTCAATTGCAGTTCATTCCTCCTCATCCGCCTGCTCCCTCCAAGGTACGCTTGCCCATCCCTCATGCCGTTGTCTCTCAGTCGCTGCTCTTCTGCTTCTATCTCAGGTTCAGAGCTCAAAAGAACCTCGGAGCCTCTGATTCAACAGGGGCCTTTGTGTATTGGGTTCTTGTCAAACTTGGGTTTGGAGCAAGTGACATTGTGGGTTTTGGTTCCAAGTCAGGTTTGAGCTTCCAGAATTTGGGCTCTGTGAATGTGCATTTTGCAATTTGGGGATTCCGTGTTCGACCGTGTAGCTGTTGTTGCATGAGTGAATTCGGAGGGTGGGTTATTTGTTAACAAGAATGGGAATTAGTTTTAGAGCTTAATACTTGGGGGGGCTTTTGTTGCAGCAGGGTCTTGGGGTTCTGTCCAATTTGGGTTTGGAAGAAGTGATACTGTGGGTTTTAGTTGCAAGTCAGGTTTGAGCTTCAGGAATTTGGGCTCTGTCCATGTGCATTTTTCATTTGGCATCTTGAGGATTCGTTGCTGGACCGCATAGGTGTTGTTTGTGTGAATTTCGAGGGTGGGTTATCTGGTGTTCACAGTTCGGGTCTTCTGTCTAACTTGGGTTTGAAGGAAGTGACACTGTGGGTTTTGGTTGCAAGTCAGGTTTGAGCTTCTAGAATTTGGGCTCTGTCAATGCGTACTTTGCATTTTGAGGACTCCTTGCTGGACTACTCAGCTGTTGTTTCTGTGGAATTTAGAGGGTGGGTTATGTTGTTTTCCGTCTTTCTTTCTTTCTTTTGTTTCGTTCGGATCTTAGAATTGCAAGGGATTAAATTTGTGCTTGCTGATGATGGTGTGTGCTGCAGCAAGAGCAGGAAGTGTGACAAGGATTGAGTGAAAGGGAGAGGAGGATGGCTGCATCCATGGCTCAGACGAGCCAAATCGGCCGACTCACCACCTCTCTGGCCCAACCCAGTTGCAGCCGCGATGCGCAGGGCGCTTCCAGGAGGACAGCAACGTCTGCTGTTGCCTCTTTCTCTGGACTCAAGAATGTGAAGGGACTCCCCATTGCCTCCTCTGTTGGGGAATCCTTGTCCCAGGCGGATGCTCTCCGTCGCAGCGTGTTTGGCAGCTCTTCTGCCACCAGCAGCGGCCGCAAGGCTGTTGTCTGCATGGCTGCTGAAGGTAATATTCTCCTGATCCCAAGGGTTTATGGATCCATAGAAATTATTCGATTTTGGAATTTGTTGGAAACTTGGATGTGGAAATTCCTGGTTTCACACCCAGGATCATGCTTGAGCATCCCGCCTTCAACCTTGTAGCAAGTGATAGAATTATGGGGAAGTGGAAACTGGATAAGGTTTGAGTGTTCCACTCCTTGAATAAGAATGTGAAGAGTTTTGGGGGACTGAGATGGTAATTGGAAAAGTAATCTTCTTTTCCATGGTGAATGGCGATGGTGGGGAGGCATTGTAGATAGCTACAAATAGGCAATGCGTTAGCCAATTTGTAATTATCTACAATGTTGGAATCTACTGAAATGACCTCAGTAACGTTTAGGATCATACTTTAGCTTCCTTCTTTCAACTCTGTAGGAAGTGACAGAATTGTGGGAAAGTGGATACTGGATAAGATTCGAATGTTCCATCCCTCAATAAGAATGTGAAGAGTTTTGGGTACTTGCTTAGGTTACCTTATTTTAGAAGTCCTCAGTTTTTCTCTGTCACCCAACGAAGTTCCCTGATGTTCTCTTTAAGAAATTTTCATTGCCTCTTGTGCTCCTGCAGCAACGCCTTGTGATCTCCTTTCCTTGGCGAAATGCAATGGGAGGCGTTGTTGAGAGTTACAAATTGGAAATGCTGTTGCACAGTGTTTCAGGAAGTTTCAGAATTTATATATTATATATGTGTATGGCCTGCCCTGTAAGTACATTTTGGTGGTGACTTTTGTTCTTACCATGAATTTTGATCATTCATATTTCCACATTCTGATGTTGATTGGTTTTCTTTTCTTGCAGAGAAAAGAGAGATGCCACTTGAAGATTACCGCAACATCGGTATCATGGCCCATATTGATGCAGGAAAGACCACCACAACTGAGCGCATCCTCTTTTACACTGGGAAGAACTACAAGATTGGTGAAGTTCATGAAGGCACAGCTACCATGGACTGGATGGAGCAGGTGTAGTTTCTTCCCTCATTTCATGTCCTGATTTCTGCAAGCAGTTCAAAGATGGAGAGGAATTGTACTTGCACATTTGAAAACCCATTCCAACATCTATTAGTGACAGTATCAGTGGGGGGATGGAGGGAGACGTATGTGTGGTGATGAATGATTTAAACAAATGGATACGTGACCTATTGCATACCATTTAAATTCTCCAGTCCACTTTAGTATTGCCTTAAATAGGGCACTGATTTTCTGCTTCGTCAATTTTGCCCATACCACTTTTCCTGTTCAGTGGTCAGAGGAGCAACTCTTTTCTGAAGGTTTTTGACTCAGGATTTTTAATAATTATGCAGGAACAAGAAAGGGGTATCACAATCACCTCAGCTGCCACCACTGCACAGTGGAAGGATCACCGCATCAACATCATTGATACCCCTGGACATGTGGACTTCACCTTGGAGGTGGAGCGAGCGTTACGTGTTCTTGATGGAGCAATTTGTCTGTTTGATAGTGTAGCAGGGGTTGAGCCTCAATCTGAAACTGTGTGGCGCCAAGCTGACAAGTATGGTGTTCCACGTATCTGCTTTGTGAACAAGATGGACCGTTTGGGTGCCAATTTCTTCCGCACTCGTGACATGATTGTCAGCAACTTGGGAGCCAAACCCCTTGTATTGCAGGTATAAATTTGGTCTTGTATCTAACCTTTGCTACATGTTGCTGCACATATCTTGGATACTGGTCAAGTAGAGACTCATTTGGAAATGAGCCCTGTGTTTAATCTGAATTCTGAGGATTCTAACAAACTGTTCGCCTAGTGCCTTCATTCAGAAAAGTAAAATGAGTAGCACATTCATGATAAGCATGGCAGATGTATCTGTCGCTTCTTAGTGATGAACTAGGCCTCTGTACAATTAGCACGTTGTTAAGCAAATTGTTGTATTTCCTCCTTGAAAATATAACCTGGTGATGCATGTAACAGCAAGAACAATGTTTCTGTTAGGTTGTTGTTTTGGCAGGTTACAAGTCCATGTCTTTTTCTCATACTATTTAAATTACTAGACTCATGAGGACTATGTACATGCAGATCCCCATTGGAGCTGAGGAATCATTCGCAGGAGTGGTGGACCTTGTGAGGATGAAGGCTGTTGTTTGGAACGGAGAGGAGCTGGGGGCTTCCTTTGAGGACCAAGAAATCCCAGAGGATTTGGTTGAACTCGCAAATGAATACAGGTACCACTCAGCTAGTTTGCCTATGTGTTCACCTTCACCTTATTTTATATGTCATGCAGTTTTCTCCAGGAAAGTTTATTTTTCTCTATGTACCTATATATTATATCCAAATTTATTGTTAGAAGTCTTTGGCAGCACTATCCTAAGTTAAATAACCGTGAAGGTTCCTTCTTTTGGTGCAATATATGAAACAGTCAAGAGTATTAGAGGTCAGAGCTAAAAGGGTGAGAGTATCATGTCCCTCAAGTTGATTGAGATAGGATTTAGTGTCAAGTGGATTGGTAAGAAGCTGAGACTCTGATGATGAGGAGGAAGTAGACGAGGACTTTGTTGCAGTAATATAAGAAGAACTACACTTAACAAACTCGCTCTTCACAAATTTGCAAAGGATGTCTTGCACGTGTAGGGTCGACTACCAACTTGTAGGAAGAGTGAACAGCACTCAAATGTTGTGCTTGTGGTCGAGTCCTTTGTCTTGTTAAAATGCTTAGGCAACAGGATGATCTATATATGATATCTGTGTGGTGCTTCAGGAATTTTAATCTAGTAAACTTCACCACATGAAGATTCTTAATGATTAATTATTTCCTATGTCTCACTTTTTGAGCATTTTGGTTGCAGGGCGCTGATGATTGAAACTATTGTAGATCAAGATGATGACGCCATGGAGGCATACTTGGAAGGTGTGGAGCCTGACATGGAGACGATACAGAGACTTATCAGGAAGGGAACAATTTCGCTCTCCTTTGTCCCTGTCCTCTGTGGATCCGCATTCAAAAACAAAGGTGTCCAGCCATTGCTTGATGCCGTTATTGCGTACCTGCCTTCACCCCTTGACTTGCCTCCAATGAAAGGATGCGACTACGAGAACCCTGAAATTGCTATTGACCGGAAGCCAAGTGACAGCGAGCCATTCTCAGGGCTGGCGTTTAAGATTATGACTGATTCATTTGTGGGGTCACTCACATTTGTGCGGGTGTACTCGGGTACTCTCACCGCTGGTAGTTATGTTATGAACTCCAACAAGAATAGGAAGGAGAGAATTGGTCGGCTTCTGGAGATGCATGCAAACAGCAGGGAAGATGTCAAAATTGCACGAACTGGAGATATTATTGCTCTTGCAGGTATGCCGAGTCCACATTAGCAGTACACTCGTATTATTTGGTCTCTGCTCATATGTCACGTTCTGTTAATTAACAGAATTGTCCAAACTCTAGTTTTTGTTGGAGCATGGAAAGTAGGAGCCAAGAGACCATAGAGTTTTCCTCTTACTGAACATGACTCTGGTTGGGATATGGATGTGTTGCACACAAGACCTTCCATGTCTGGTATGCTTTTGATGTATTTTTGGAAGTAATTTGGAGTGCAGAACAAAGGGCATTCTACATCGGTTTAATGAGGGTCAAACATCTTGGCATTCTAAGAGTTGCTAAAATGAGTTTGGCCCTCAATGAACCGAAATAGGTTTCTCTTCACCTAAATTCAACCACTGCCTCTGAACATACAACACAAGTGGAAAGAAATTATTGATATTGTATTTAAGACAACCAATAAGAAATTTTAGGGGACCAACTCCCGATAAGTAAGTCCGATTGACAATACTCATCTATGTATAGATTATCTTTACTATTCATGACTCAAGGATTGCTTTGTTGAATGATCTCAAAAAGCTGGTGCTCATGCGACTTGTTAGCCATACTAATGGAGACATGCTGTCATGCAGGTTTGAAGGACACCATCACAGGAGAAACACTGTGTGATTTCGAAAACCCAGTAGTGCTTGAGCGCATGGACTTCCCTGACCCTGTCATCAAAGTTGCAATTGAGCCAAAGACCAAGGCTGATGTGGACAAGATGTCCATGGGACTTATCAAGTTGGCACAGGAGGATCCTTCATTCCATTTCTCCAGAGACGAAGAGACGAATCAAACAGTCATTGAAGGAATGGGAGAGTTGCATTTGGAGATTATTGTTGATCGTCTGAAACGTGAATTTAAGGTACGAGCACTACCTTACTTCCAAGGTTAATATGGAATATGAGGTCTTCAGAATTGCTGCATCATGGTTTTAATCCTGTCAGCATATAAGATTTCACTACTGAAATAATAAATCTGTAAAATGAAAGTCATGCAACAATGTTATTTTCTCAAACCGAAATTTTAATAACTGGCATGTGTTTACTGAATTGGGTTTTCTCATACACAGAAGGAATGCAGGATGTCTGTTTGAGGCTAGGGGCTTTATTTTCTATCAGATTAATAGTGTTGTGCTGCTGGATGTTTATTTGTGTGCTTAGGATATTGGTTATTATACTGTTTTTAACGCTTATTATTTTTTGCTTGTAACAGGTTGAAGCAAATGTTGGTGCACCCCAAGTGAACTACCGAGAGAGTATCTCTAAGGTGTCACAGGTGAAATACACCCACAAGAAGCAATCCGGAGGACAAGGTCAATTCGCCGAAATTGAGGTTCGATTTGAGCCTCTTGAAGCCGGAAGTGGCTATGAGTTCAAGAGTGAGATCAAGGGAGGATCTGTCCCCCGAGAATATGTGCCAGGTGTTGTGAAGGGACTGGAGGAGTGCATGAGCAATGGTGTGTTGGCAGGCTACCCTGTGGTGGATGTTCGTGCAGTGTTGATCGATGGGTCATACCATGAAGTGGATTCAAGTGTGCTTGCCTTCCAGCTTGCTGCAAGGGGTGCATTCAGAGAGGGTATTAACAAGGCAGGACCAAGGCTGTTGGAGCCCATCATGAAGGTGAGACTTCTTTTCTGTGTCCTTTTAGTAGGTGTCTGGACCAAAAGGACACAACCATTTGCTGCTTGGTTTTTTCCTATTGGCTCTTTAGGAGAGCTGAAAGTCTAAACTTAAGAGTATAACCTGTAGTTCTGGAAGAGCCCAGGAGTACATGCTACCCTGATCTAGAGTGGTTTAGAGCAACTCCTATGGTCACTAGAAAATGATGATCTGAATAATCGGCTTTTCTATCTTGTTTTGGGGTAGGATCACATGTTCATTCCACCCACAAAATCTATACGTTTTCCAAATCCTTGTTGCCCACTGATTATTGAGAGAGCTCAAGACTTGAGGTTCAAAGGACCTTAGAGGGTCGTTGTTGTCTCTCTCAGTAATCGGTGGAGAATGAAGATTTATGATATATATGGAGTTTGTGTGTGAGATGAGCATCTGGCAATGGCCCCAAAAATTCAAGAGCCGATTGTTGAGTGAATCATATTATAGTGATTGTAGGAGTTTCTCTTAGGTGACTAAACCTGAAGTCATGCAACATTCCCAATTGTTTTGAATATACTTCTGGGGTCTGTCTGTCTCACTGGGTAGAGGCATTTGTGGATGCAGGTAGAGGTAGTGACACCTGAAGATCACATGGGTGATGTTATTGGTGACTTGAACTCCAGACGTGGACAGATCAACAGCTTTGGAGACAAACCTGGTGGTATGAAGGTATGTCAATACCTTGTGCTCAAGGGTGATTGGTTATTCCAACTACAGGCTTACTTTTTCTCTAGTAGAATGAATGGGGAAGCCAGTTTGAAGAACAAGCCATCTTCCAAAGAAGTCTCGTTTTGCTGATTTTATTGGCTTTCTGGATTGCAGGTTGTGGATGCACTTGTACCATTGTCAGAGATGTTCCAGTATGTGAGCAATTTGCGAGGTATGACTAAGGGCCGAGCCCAGTACACCATGCAGCTTGCGAAATTCGATGTTGTGCCTCAACATATTCAAAACCAGATCACAGCCAAGAACCAAGCTGTGGCAGCTTCATAGAATCATGTGTTTGAGCTAACCCTTTAGTAAAATGCTAGGTTTTTTTTTTTCTACATTTTTGGCCCAAATAGGTGGCCAAGTAAAACATCAGATGGTTCTCAAGGCTGTGATGTACTCTGGCCAGCTTGAGTGTAATTTTTTTGTAGAATGGAATGATATCTCTTGTTTTTACTCAGCATATCAGCCCATTATCTGTTATTGGGTGATCGCAGCGTGGCTTCGTGTAATCTATTGGCATGATCCTGAGCACCTTTAGGATAAAAGTCTCGTAACCATCTACCAATGAAGAGTCACTTTCTTTTTGATTATCTAGTCCATTGTGACATGTAAGGCTGCAAGTAGCTGACAATGTCACCATTTTGGTGTTGAGTGAAAGACTTCAGCCCTTAACTGTTCCACATGCGAGCACCTGTGTATAAAAAGACATGCTTGTATGACCAGGAAAATGTAATTGGTAGTTGCCAAATGTACACTTAACTTTAAAACTTACAATATTAGTTCGATTTTTTTTCTAAATATGTCATTGATAGTACAAAACCTTGACAGCTTAGGAGTTGTGGTGGATGCAAAATACCCCCCTATAAACTTTCCGGGGGGTGGTTTGACAGAGTCAAAAGCTGCCCAAGGGCCCAAAACATGATATGCTCGTTGTTGATGTCATCACCATTGTCCAACGGAAAAGTTTTCGTCCACAACATTGTGTTGTTCATGCACGTCCACTAGATAACGGAATAAATACTAGTTGTCCTTCATATCATGTTCTTCATAACATTGTCCTACAATTCTGTTTTCCCATGAATTTCGGATATGGTCCTTTCCCATATTCGATCTGAGTAAACCTCAATGTCCTCTCTTTGTTGTTTTGCGTGCTCTACGGAGCAATATTGTTTCTGCACTGTTCTTTGTTTTATCCATGTTCTTTGGTCTTCAATTCACATGAGATGTGCAATGAGAGGTTCATTCTTTGACGCAATGTTGTTGCGATCAGTAGAGGCCCAATAGTTTGTCGTCTTTTACATCTCAAGTGGATTTAGGTCTACTTTGCTTCCCTCCGTGGAAATGATTTCAATTGACCATCATATTGCAAGTGTCCATCATCCACGTCCTATGTCCCATGGAGGTCTTCAATTCCTATCTATGTCAAATGACAAACTTGCCCAAAATGACCTCGCAACGTTTTGAGCAAGGCAAGTTGACCTAATCATGGCGTTGAGAGAGAGGGAGAGAGAGAGAGAGAGAGAGAGATCAAAGTCCTTCAGGCACATTTTGCATGGAGGACTAAGTATGGACTAATCATGTGACAAATGGGTAAGGGGAAATACAAAACCTTGCCATCATATTGTGGGACAAATTGGACGTTTTCATTAATGGGGAACGATGCCATCATTAATTTCCCTACAAATACACCAAAACATCTTAAGGGTTAATTTGCCAAACTCTTTGAGAACCCCTCATGCAAACAATCACGCGCGCTTATTGAGGTATCCATTGTTATCCATGTTTTTCATATGAATCTCTGCTAACTAAGCAACTAAATATAATATATGTTCCACTCAACATTGTTAAGATATAGTACTTACAGAGCGTGAGTATTGCGAAAGTATGTGTCTTTCATCTAAATTCTTTGTCCTTCGTGAAAATGTTTAGTTGAGGAACCTCATTCCATGTATCATGTAAGTAGTGCATGTCCTCCTGGTGCACCCTTAGCTGTGTATCTTGTGTTCTTTATAGTACAAAATGTGTAAGCCAATATATCCATATACAATAACCATCATTTCTCACTGATGTAACCTTTAAGATATCATTAATCATCCTCTTCATTTTCCATATCATATACATGTGCACCTTTGGTCCCGAGAATAAGTATGAAATAGTGCCCATGATATGCAAACACAACTAACATCTACTCAAAAGAAGATGAAGAAGGCAATGCAAAAAATTGAAGGTCACCATAATATGACGCATTCCCGGTCAACAAAGCTGTTCATCTAATGGCCAAGTGCATTGGCAAGACTCTTGTTGGAAACTTTGTGAAGCAAGGGTGTCAATGTTGTATTGTGGCCAAGAATATAACAAAATTTAGCCACAATCTGAGATTAACACATTAAGGTTAGTTAGTTTCTCATTATCCAAGTTCTTCAATTTGTTGTACATGTTCTTTAGTGGTACATGAGTGTTCCATTGTCCTTTCTTGTTATTTCCAATGTATTCATAATTGTTCCACTTGTGCAGGATGGTATGGCCCGAGGTTAGGATATTTTTGTGCCTCTAGCATGTCCGCAAGGCATGGGTGGAGAATGTGGTAAGAAAATCACCGTAGTTGTAGAACGCACTACAATTTGTCAAATGCTTAGGGATATAATGTATGGAAAAGGGTGTGGCATTGACGAGGATCCCTTTGACTAGGCCCTCATGCAGCTCGACAAAATTGCCAACACTCATCTGAGGGCAATTGCATGCATGAGGTACATCAAGGAAGTATGGAGACCCAAGACCTCAATGTGGTGTGTTGGAGCCCCATGTAGGACAAAACACAAATGTAGCCATTGAATCCTATCACTCCAACTTGAAGAGCATTTTGAACTTGGCAAAAGAGAGGTTGTGGGCATGCGAATGGATTGGCTAATTTATTATATGACGAGTGATGTTGTTACACATTACTAGTACATTATCCATTGCAAAGCATTTGGTTTCATTTGGTTTGCATGTTTTTCAATATTACTTACTTGTTGATTTGAAGTACATCAGAGGGAAGTAAGACCAACTAATAACACGAGGTGTTGCAACGATGCAAGTTACTCTTACAACTTTTTCATTTCCAAAAAGGACCAGGAATAATTTTCTCAAGCGACACCGGAGTTTTTTGGAATGCCCATTATCCAAGAAATCCAGGGCCATATAATATTTTTGCTCCTAAGCAAAGACCATGTCCTTCAAGAATTCCATTGTTGACCTCTATCTCGAGGGTTTGGATTACTTATAGGTATTGTTGGTGTTGCCCACTTGATTTTACGCGTTGTTCCATGCCCTTCATATTGTTACTTGTCCTCCTTGTGGGACCCTGTACTCTCAAGCCCCCCTGGAAGTTCGTATGGGGGAACTCATGTCCTTCATGTTGGTACCTAGTCATTCAATACTAATCATGTGGTTTATGGTCTTTTAGTGTGACCCATCAATGTCAAATCTTATCTACAATGTACAACGCAATGGTTCTTCTACATTCCCTAGTATATTATGTTTAGCAATACCTACACCAATGAACGGGGAGTTTATGGGGTGGCTTAGATTTTTACCCCTCTTTTCACATGTCACTCGGCGGTTCTTTATGCTCATCCGGCTAATGCCTAAGCTTATTAACTAAATTTAGTGAAAAACCTAACGTTTTCTTGGCTTCCCGGTCATTTTCCCTAAGTTTCTGTAAGCAATCGGTTACAAAATTGACAAATAAAGTAAAAACTCGGTTCACATACTAAATTTAAGGCAATTTGCACACTAATTCAACTTTGATTACTACATAATGATAAAAAAAACTCATTTTAAATCATATTTTCAAAGACAATCAAAAGTATTCAAGTATGAAACCATGAAACACCCTCAATAATACATGAAAATGACAACCCAAAACATCAAATAGGCACCAAAAAACATGAAATCAACACCCTTAAACATCAAATAAACGCTCCAAAACATTAAAACAACACTTAAAAAAAAGACAATGACAAGGGAAAAAAAATCAAACGGACACATTCGTGTATAAGGTGAATACCATAAGGTATCCTTGCATGATTTGAACCTGGCATACCCCTATTCCATTAGAGGGCCAAGGATTCTCACCTCATCACATTCAGATGAGTTGAGATTTGATTTAAAGTTTGCTGAAATGAAATGTATACAATAATGAAGTAAACACATATATTACATGCAAGACTATGAAATCATAGTATCATGTTCATTCTCTATACAAGGTTGACCACTTAGATATTTTCTGGGTGAGAATACAAATGTCTCCACTTAGCAAAATTTCGCCATAGCTCAATAGCAGTAACCAAAATATGATCAAAATCTGTAGATGGCCCCTCTATAGCCACCCTTAGCATATTTTCAAGATGTTTTGTATTTAAAAAATTTCTAAACTTTGTCTTAATCACATTTTAGACCGAAAAAAATCCTTTCACAAGTAGCCGTACTAACACATTGACATCTTACAATATCAGCTAAAACCAAAATGTTAGCATACTTCACTTACAAAGCGGAATTCTATGTTACCATGGCCCAGAGGTCTCTAAATATTTTATCATTTCAATCCACCATTCCTTGCAATTTGAAATAAAAAACTCCCTTTTACATACATCAAAATTTATAAATGGTGGAAAAATCTTATTTCCACCTCTTTTTGCACTCCATAATTCTTCAAAATAAGTTTTAACTCTGTCACACCCCATAAAGTCAAATCCACTCTCCTTAACGGTATGTTAGATGGATTGAAAATTTTAAAAGTTGAAATTAGATCATTATCCTGGAAACGTACCTCAAAGGCTTTAATAATTAATTCAAAATATGACTTTTGAAAAAAATATACTTTTTAAATCTGCACATGTTCTATCCCTTATCATGTCAATTCTATGGAACTTTCCATCTCTAATCTCTGAAGATAATCTTTGAAGATATCCACCTTGAGGGCTATGATATGGAATAACGTGATAACCATAACTTTCATTAAAAGGTTTTTTTATATTTCAGTTAGTGTTGTCCGCAATATACAACATGTGAATAGATTCAATTTGTATTTTGACAAGTGATCCAATGCTTGTAACATCCACAAATTTATATAAAAAAATCATAGATAAGATAGTCAAACCATACAACAAATCAACCAAAAAATACAAAACATAAATATATTTGAAAAATTTCAATTTGTTATAAGAAAAAGGACTATTCATCAAATTTTCCCCTTGGCATATCATAAAAATAGACTAGCACAAACTTCAAAGATTCACATAATGTGGATATGACTTGAAATCTAGAAAACCCTCTAATTTTATAATATCTTTTCATAGCCTTTTGTGCATCATTCAATTCTTTTTTAATTCCATTAAAAATATTTTTTTTCTTTCTTAAATTAATAAAATATATAGCCAAAAAATTCACTAAAACATCAATTTCAGTAGATAAAAATTTATAATCTGTAGACTTTGCAGCCTCTAAAGCTGCTAAATTGGTCTTATGAGCAATACAATGTACTGATGTAAGAAATTAACCGATTTTTTAAAATCTGATTGCTATGCCCGATCTTTGGTCCAACATTGTAATTGTCCCATCATATCCAAATCCAACACACTTTTGCATGTCCAAACTCCACTCTTCAATTGATTTCAACAAACAATCATAGATAATTTGTGTGTTTTTTTTGTCACCAAGAATCTCAAGTAAACCAAAAAATATAGTTATATGTAGTTATTTTTCAACAAAAATAGCAAAAACCACTACATGACTTGTTACACTAACATAAGTAGATTTATCTATCATCAAATCCCAAAAAAATTGAATATCTAATTATATCCAGAATTAATTTCTGAATGATATTAACTATGAAAAATAACATTTCAGCATAAGATTTTTCATCATGATACATTGATTCAGTACAACTAGTTTTATTTACAACTAAAAATTCATATAGAATTGAATATTTGTTGAAATAAATTCATTCCATTCCCAAAAAATACGCAACCCCGAATGAGGTTAGAATGGCCTCATCATAATATTTATTAGCTGTTGTAATGTGTTTTTTATGATTTTTTTACCTTGTTGTACTGTCCAACTCAATTTTTTATATTCCTTAGAATTCTGATGATCTTAAAACGCATAAATTTTTATATTAACATATTTATCATTACCATATATATTTTTAGTACATTTCCCTTTACATTAGTTTGTAAATTTTTTTTCTTCAAATTTTGAATTATATTCTATCTAATTAAACTGCCCATACCATATATCTCTCCAAGTCAACTTTACTACATCAACATCGGACTGTTTTGGATAGGATAAAATCAACCCAACTATCTATGTAAGGCTACGGGGGCATCATCCACCTAGCCGCCAAAGGGAGATTCCAACTCTCATGTGTGCGGAGCCTCTCGGTTAAGTATTGTGATAGTAGTTTTTTCATTCATAGCTCATTCGTGTGTGGTGAACTTGGGTTAATAACCGGCATGAACACTCTGCGTGTTGTAGGTGATAAGGTGGGAGTAATGACCCACGAAATCACCATCATGTTGTTGGTTCAAAGGATGGAGGTGATGATCCCAACCCTTGAAGATTGTGCAACAAGTTGAACACACATGTTGTCTTATTCTCCGGTCCCATTAAGTTGAATTTTCTTGGTCAAATCGTGTTAAACTAATTAACAACCAACAAAAATTTTACAATCCCTGTAGGCAAAAAACCAACCGGAAATTTAACTCGGAGGGTTGACACTACCCCCTCCAGCACCAAAAATCGGAGGATGTAAATGTCAATCAACCTTTAAGAGATCCGCACATGACCTTAAAGGGTTCGGTTTAGGGTATGCACCGAATAGGTGGGTGGTGATGCCATAATTTATGAATTTAGTAATATAGGCTTTGTTCAATCAACCATAACTAAGAAATAAGTTTGAGAGGGTGTGACTTAATTAAGGTCATCTCATTTAGAAAATTTAATCCATAAGAAATAAAGAATTAGATGTGGTCCAACCAATTAAACAAGTCCATTCGTTATCCCGTCAATTCGAACAAAAAATAGCTAAAAACCATGTATCAATTTCTCAAAGAAAGAGGTACTGGCGCTTGAAGACGTTGGGTTCCAGTTGCAGCAAATGGATGATGTCTCTCCTCGCCGTAGGTTTTTACAATTGCAATGCTCCCAATCCCTCATACGGATTTCCGTATGCCACTAAGCCTGAATGCCCATCCAACTTCCAGGTTCGGAAGGACAATGCACCACAATCTAGAAGCACCAACGATAAATCATAAAAACAAATGGGAAAACATTGGACTTATGGACAATTATTATGTGGTTGGAGTAACTGGCATTTCATATCCAAGATTTGGAATGCTAATCAACATCCTCTCCAAGGAGGACATCACATATTGTATCACAATTGGTGACATGTTGCATTGCACATGCCTTGACTTCACGAAAATGGCATCTCAGTCTTTGGGAAAGAAAGGAAAACGAGTGTATTGGGTGCAAGCACGGTAAAGTGGACAGCTCTTGATCCTTGCTCAGGTTTAAGTGAAAGTGATCCAAAACAATATACTAACTTTGAATTTTATGAAATAAAAATTCATAAACATTTAGAAAACATATGAATCTACAAAGCCAAGCAATTTATGTTCACCAAAAACAATTTCAAACAACGTATATGTATTTTAGAAGACGGTGCAAGTGGTGGTGCAAGTGGGTGTCATTGAAAAGATAATTGTCAAAAACTTGTTTAAAATACAATTACATTACATTAAATTGATGAATTTTTGAAAAAAAAATTACGATGACCTCAAGTTTATAATGAATTCAAGGAATATGAAAAGAAATTCCAAGTTCAAAATATTTAAGGTCATGAAATTTACGTTCAAAACTATATTTAGTTAGTTGCTTTTACGCGTCACTTTTGATGATAGGTTTTGAAGATCTCATATTGAAGATCTATATTTGAGTACCTAACTTAACAATAGAGGTCATCATGAAAAATAATCTATTTTAAACAACATTTTGCTACTACTTATAGGCGTTTGACCAAGAAAATCATGGCTTTCATATACCGGAGCACTTTTTTGGTCCACTTTACTATGCTTGCACCCTATTGCAAACATCTTTATTATGTGTTTAGATTTTTGTGCAAAGCGGATTACAATATTGACAAGTTTATTCACTCTCCAACATACTCCTACAACAAGATCATGTGGCTACTTGAACTTGCAGGTGTTGTAGAGTGTGAGTATTATTCCAATTGTTGTATTCAACCGCATGTTTGAGAATTTTAATAAGTGATATGTATTAGTGTGAATTATTATAATAAAAATCAACAATGGACTGATGGTTTTGAAAATATCCATGGTAATAGGATCCCTTCATTTTTGGTCAATCAAAATGGGAGTACTTTATAATTCCTGAATTGCAAAAATACAAGTGCCAATTTTAGAGTACATACCCTAAAACCATGCCCAATTACTAAATTTGGCATCATTGCTCACATGTTACCGCTCAACGCTCACTGCTCAATGCTCATCACTCATGTCTTAGCTTCCCTCCTATGTGGATTAACGAAACAAATGAGTCATTAAACGAACATAGCAATTGAGATTCAAAATCTAACAATTTGTATCTTTGGGGTGTACACAATACATCAATACATGTATTGTAGAATTTATGGTGACGATTTTTGGAATGGGACATTCATCCATCGGGTACCAGTGTATCGGTTAGCCTGCTTTGGTTGATTTGGGCCTGCCATCTTTTTACAATTAAGGTGCATTATGTAAACCAAGATATTACAATGTTGCAATGATCAACCATGGCTTTGAAAATTTTGTACTTAATTCAACACATCATAGGAAGACACTGCAATTTTTTGTACACATGTCTCAACTTGCACCAAATAGGAAGATTAGATTTTTTTGTTCCAAATTTGCCAAGAATTGCCACAACCAAGAGCTTGACGTCGGCTTAGTTGAATTATTATTATATTATAGGCAAATTAGGGAAAGAAGCCGCCAACATACTTGTCACCATTGAAGTACCATCTACTTGCATGGGGTCACATGGCTCAAACTCACCCAATTTTGATATTCCATGTTGTCATGATTGACACATAATTTTGATTTTCCACACCATGGTTGAGTTGAGCATAGGTGACATGGGTTAGTTACTAGTGTTTTTTTTGGCAAGCATTCTCTCATCTTGGGAGCTTGAATCGGACTTTGAGACGGATAATAAAATTGATTTTTATGGGTTTGTCAATGCATAGTGGTTGCTTTAAGCACGTCATAAATCATACTAATCATAGTTGACCAACGCATGATAGACATGCATACTCAAGTGATACCATGCACAAAGCTTTGTGTTTTTTTTTGTTTTCAACCCTCACTCACGATAGCCATTAATTGTTGTACATTGTCATTATTGATAAGGTTATCATAGAACAACATTGGTTCCTTTACCAAGATTGGGAAATAAAGTTGCTTGGGAGGGTAGGAAGGTAGGAGACTTAATTTCCATTGGTTGAAAGTTTGCAGGTGGGACCCAAAATATAATTATAATATGTTGTGCCCAAAGGCAAGTTGTCAAGGAAGTGTCTACTAACTTAGTTTATGAGGCAATTGGATGACCGGAAGCCCAATGGTTTGCACTCGCAAGTTGGTGACAATTCAGGTTAACCCATCCCTCGTTATTTGAATCCAACGCCAAATTTAGGTATATTGTGACTGGGCCCAACGGGCATCATAACATAGTGGTTCAAGTATGTAATGTTATGATGGTGTAACATCAACAACATAAATGGTATGTATACTCCAAACAACCACACATAACCTAGCTTTGTAAATCCGCATAGCTCTCTTTGTATCCCAAAAAAAACCAACATATTCTCTATAAAATACATTATTGTTGCTAGACCATAAACAATAAGCCTCCCAATCACATCATGTGCTTTGGGGAGCCCCATGAGTATCTTTGCAAATGCGATAGCAACAACTAATGAGAGCAAAGGACAACAAAGGGTATAGAAGCTAGGGATAAGGATAAGAGAAATTGAAGAAGGGACCTATAAGGTTTTGTTTGTATTTATTGAAAAAACATGAAAAGTGAAACTAGATTGAGAGATGCATGTTGTAAATGTGGTATATATATATATATATATATATATATATATTGATATTGTTAACTACATAGTTTTGTCCAATTAGTGTGGGCCACACTAATTCCCAATTATTGGCATTATTTTTTATCATAATTTGAACCGGCCCACTATAATTTCTAGTGTGAAAATTTAGTGCAAGTTTTTTCTTTTGCACATTTGGATGAAAATTCAAAATTTCATCCAATTATATATTGCAACTATCCTCATCGAACATGTACATTTGCAAGAAATGTTGGAAAATCAAAGATGAGCAATAAAGATAACCAAAATCCAATAACTAAAACATCCTAGCGGACAATCCAATAACTACCCTTATTATCTATCAAAGACCGAAATTACAACTGCAACTTAACAATAAAGATGAGTTGAAAGACCAAAAGTACAACACTAAAGATATATACCTACTTACTTCAATCGGTGTAAAGCGGCTCTTCCTTCATTAAGCTTGGCAACAATTAAAGATGGACATTACCATTTGTGCTCAAATCATATTTGTGCTCAAACCTAATTTTTGTCCAATGGTGCATCACAAAGAACCCTAACGTACATGGAAGAAGTGTTTGGAATGACAATATGAATGCCATTCAAAAAAATGTTAACCAAGGCAAGTACTCAAAAATTAATGTGGGCCACACTAATTTCCAACCCACATGATATCCCACCCACACTAATTAGAGAAAACAATGTAGTGGTCATCATTAATTCACTTCATGGAACACATAGTTGTAATCTTTGAAATTAGAGCTCACTTGAACATAATATATACGATGATAAGGGCTCGGGGAGGTCACTCCATTGTCGAGTTGAACACCACGTGCGTTAAGACAAAATCTACTTTTTCTAAAGGGCATCACCAAAATGGGTCAAAATTTTATCAAATTTTTTCATGAGTAGATATACACGGTATCTATCACATAGTAAAAAATTGTAACCAAATTTGATGATCTCTTTTTTATATAAAACATACCGTTTCTAACTAGAATGACGCAGAATTGAACTAAAAAATTTACTACAAAAATGAAGATGACTAAAAATTTCAGAAAAATATACAAAAGATACTATCAATGGTTATGTATATGTAGAAAAAATATCATAATTTTTAAAATTATCTATGACATGTAATATAGGGGTAGCAAACTTTTAACACACGTGGTGTTCAACTTGACAATAGAGTGACCTCCCCGGGGATAAGGGAAGACTAAAGGAATCCAATATGTGCCATGTGTTCGATGTTTTGTCATTAGTTGACTTTGGGGGGGGGGGTAACTCATAAATATTTACTATTTAATTGTTGGTGGCGAACCATGAGGGAGGACTAAGAGGGGCAAGTCATCCTTTGTATATCAAATCATTTTATAATAGAGTTGAACCCTTGGTAGAGGTAAAGTGTTATAGGAAGTGAATATTTTGATGTGCACATTAGAGATACACTATTCTCAAAAATGGAGGTGAGGATTCAGTTGATGTCTTTTTATAACCAAGAGCAATCCTCTTTTAATCTAAGGTCGAGGCATCCATAGTCGACCATGACCATTTAACTGCTCACCAGGGTCATGTAATATCAACATAGATGAGATTTATATTTTTTAGGCGAACAAACTAAAGTTTACGTGGTGGCAGCTTGTGATTGATTACCCTCACAAGAGTTTGGACAATTGTCATAGCCAAGGGGTAGCATTGAGATGAGCGGTTATGGTTTAACCTATAGATCAACTATGTTTAACCCTGAATTTGACGCTTTTAAATTTGTAGCAATTTCCAAATTCATGAATTGTTTTGGAAAATAATTTCATTCTCCTTAAAACTTGTTTCTCTTTGCAAGAAAATGAATTCCCCGCTATTACTCCTCCTGAATAGATGCAAACTCTCTTGTTTTATCAGTTATAGATGCCTCAACCTCAATAGTCGTAGCTTAAGTTATGTATTCCTTGGTTATCTCAGTGGTTCTTGCATAACTCTACTTTTTTCTCAAGCTACAATCATAACTTTGAACTTACAAGAGCTTCGATGAACACAATGTATGCCTATAAGGGCAAGGATGACCCAAGGAAGGCATAATGTGAGAAGGAAGGGGGGGAGCAAGGATCAATGAATTAGAGGGTGGGAGGGGAGGCGGATTATTTTACTTTAATTTTGTTATATTTACTTGGTTGCAATTGGGTTGTCAATTTTGTGCAAGCAATTAGCATCGGCCGGAGGTGAGAGATGGAAAAGGATCTTTTGGCTTCCTTTGAATTTTTCACATTGAATATAATAAGATTTTGATGACATGGCATTTTTAACCTTTTAATATTGTGTATATATTTATGGTTGCCTTTTGAACTAATTCCCGAGATGGCATGTATGTGCTTAGGCTTCCATCGTGTGTTAATTTAATACAAAAATGTGTAGTGCTTTCCTCCAAGGGGCCCACTATCAAACGATTGCCCAATAATTTACACGTCAATATATCATGTAGGATGGAAGAGAGAAAGAGAGTAGGAGAAAATCGTAAGAAGGAAGAGAATGAGGGAAGGAAAGCAGATTTTTATTGCATTTGTTAGTCTACATTCATAATATTATTCAAATCCATAACAATGTTATGTGGGATTGACAGTATCCACATAATATTCCCAGATATTTCCCACATTCAGACTGACTCATTCATCACATGTGCCCACAATATACACCATCATGCATGAAAGCAATGTGCAATGCTAGTTCCACTTGAATCTTCAACAACTCACTAGGTTTTTATTCTTTCACCTCTAGTCATGGGTAAGGTACCAATTGAAAGCAATTGAGAACGTGAATCCAAAGTGTGTACCCTCGCTTCCCAAGTCCAAGAATCGAGGGAGAAAACATCATAAATTAACATGCATGTGTTTCTTGAAAGAGCATGAGAATTTCTACAAGCGTGGTTGTTTGTTTGTGGAAAACAAACAATATTTGAAGGTGATATCATCATTTGTTTCATGGACCTTTGATATTATATAGGTGGAAAATAGTGTGCACCCACAATATTATTCTCAATGCTTTTAATGTGAATTCCTCGTTATTTGTATGGCACCTAATATTTACCATAAATAGTGTAGTCATCTTTCTTGTGACAATGTGATACTTGTACAAAGAAGTAAGTTACCAAGTATTATGACATAAGGGGGGTGGACCATTGGAAGCAAAGCTAGATGCTCTTTAAAGGTGGGTTTACACTAGGGTCCAAGACCCTAAGAAAGTCCAAATCAAGCACTCTTATTGGCCAAATTTGGACCTAAGAAGTTTACATTAGGGTCTAGGTCCAAAATATGAAAAAATGGCGTGGTGCTAATATGGCATCACTCTCCCAAATCTTGTTGGTCCCAAGTCAAGAAAATACTTCTCCTTGTTCGAGGAACTAACTTCCAAGCTTGGGTCCAATCTTGATCATGAAAAGTAAGCTCCATGAAGGATTCTTTGGACCCCAAGTTTCTTGGACAGAGTAGAAACGGCCAATTTCATCAAAGCCCCAACTCCAACACTTACTTTTCCCCCAAAATGCACAACTGCTGAGTATGTCATCATGAACATGAACTGTATTTATCGAAGGACTAAAACACATCTCATTGGTTGAAGGAGACATAATGTCAATGATCAACAATGTCCATTTTGAAAAGGAAGGCTATGTGAACTAGGAAAAGTCAAACGAAGCTCATGATTTTGAACATTTGTATAGAAATTAGATATACTCTGATTCACATGAACTTATTACCGTTATGCTCATAATCCAAATAAAATATTGAATAATTGGTCTAATTAAAAAAAAGGGACCGTAGTGCTCAAAGTGTCTGTGATAGGCACTTTCTACCCTCCAGTTTGAGAGGGAAGAGAGTTGTCGAGGCAGCCTTGGAATGGACCCATCTCGAAAGTGAAGATAGCCATTGCATGTGCAGTTAGCATGTCGGACTTTATTACATTCTAATGCTCTGCAACCACTCCTGTTACAATCTTAGCAACCAAGCAAAGCCTGGACCGGTCACAAGAAAATGACGTTGATATTAACTTGTTCATGAATGTGGTGGACTCGGGTGGCTATTCCGTCCTTACCCCACAGTGGAGAAATCATGCCACTTTCAAGCCTCGCAAGTTCCGTATCACTTACTTACATACAGTATACGATCATGGTCATGGGCCAAGGATTCGTGGCACTCACTTAAAATCATCCATGCGGATGAAAAAAATGCAGGAATCATCTAAATGACTATTTTTAGGCAATTTGATTCCGGAAATAGAGTCAAAGGCCCCTAATTAGTCTAGTGATGTCACATTCGAATGAATCGGCCCTCAACCCCATAGGGGGGCTTTTTTTATTGGAGCCACTTCATCCACGATATCTAGGATGGATGATTTTAAGTGAGTGCCACGAATCCCCAGCCATGGTCATGACAACTCCTCAAGAATTCAACCACGTCGGTGATCATGTGAAGTCACGTCGGCCACTTTGCATAACTATTTTGGTTTAGTTTGCACTACAGTATTAAACATAATTGTCGATCGAACAAGCATGACATTACTGAGCGATGTGGGCCTTCGTAATATAACAGTGGGGTGTTGGGAGCTTAGTCTGAATGTGAGTCTCCATGTGCAACATTTTGAGCATCCGACTGTTATATTATGAGGGCCCACTGAACGAGAGTTGAACGTTGAGTAACGAGGCTGGACTCACAAGACACGACTGTGATATTGGAGGTCTAAGGATATCTTAGATGCCCAATTTTTTGGCCAGGGATTCGTAGTGGCTACGTAAACTCATCTGTTAGCAAGTGAAAACGCAACGAATTATATTATAGTTGGAAAATAACTATGTTAAGAAAGATCATTTGACTTCGGAAATGGCATCAGAGACCCGAATTGGTCTTGTGGACTCTAGTTGGAATGACTTGGTCCTCAACCTTCTATGGGAATGTTTTTTACCAGATCCCCTCCATCCACGACAGATGAATTTACATAGACGCCGTGAACCCGAAGCCCACTTCTTTGACTTGGGCCCTCACCAATCTTACCGAAGGTGCAACACATCCATTATTGTATAGCATGTATATATACATGTGATTTGACCTAAAACTAGCTTCGAGGACCCCAAATTAGTCTAGAGAGACTCAATTGAGATAAATTAATTACAAACCTATTGGGGGTCACGTTTAGGCTAGATCCCATGTATCATGGTAAGAGGGTGTGGACCCAACTCAAAGAGGTGGGTGTCTAGCCCTGGCCATATTGGAGAGGGATGGAAGCCTATTTAAGTGGCCATGTTTTGGATTTTATAAGTTGTGCAACCTTATTGTGGGCACTTCCCAAGTCCACATAAAATTTTGGCCTTTGGACCATATTGGGAATTGGCTCATCTGGTTAGCAGTTTTAAGTATTGAGTAAATCTAGACTTATGTATGACCTCTGGACACAATGAAATTTTATACATGTATGTGCCTTGTGATGTAAATGGCAGAAAGTGACCTTAGATTTGGATTTCATTGTGCTATAAATGTGTTAGTTACACATTGTGTTATTCATGAAAAACATATACCTAGAGTGGCAATTGACCAATGTTGCATGGTATATAAGCGAATGCATGGTTTCAATATACAATATGAATAATTGTAATAGAAAACCTATCCCACTAGTATCAAAATTGTAATAGCAATCACATATTGATACTTAGAGGGCATGAGAAGGTGAGAGAATCTTCCTATACCCAAGTTATTATTTGAGTCAATACCAATCTTCCTCAAGGGATTTGTTTTCCGTTATTTATTTTTGGAAAAATCTTTTGTTGATATTTACCTACATCATAATGATTGCAAATCATGAAGAATGTCATTTTAAGTTTTAGAGTCAAACTTGAGATGTCAAAGTCAGAACAGGTTAAAGTAAATATTGTCTTTTTGTTTAGGTGATCTATAGCCCGAGTGGTATCATGTATGATGTTCATTAAATATTACCCAAATGATATCAAGAAAAGGTGATACCATGCCAACATTGCTCTTGACCAAATGCCATCTTAATCTAAAAGCATAAGTAGGGTTTCCATTATATTCTTTTAATTTTCTTCCCCAACTAAATTGTTTAATTTTTTTTGGACAAGTCGTTTGTTCATATTTACTTACATCATAGCGATTATGAATCATGAACATTGTCATCTCAAGTTTTTGAATCAAAGTTGAGATGTTAAAGGACAACATCTGAAAGTAGGAAGTCTCATTCTTTTTAGGTGTTCATATCTCTACCCCCCCCCCACCTCAATCTTGTGAGTAATAATGAGTAATGCAAAAAAGAGCAGCCAATGCACTAACATTGAACACCTTGGCCAATTCACAATGGTTATGTGAATCATGGCATTATGTTTATTATTTGTGTTACTTGATCAATCCTTCCACAAACCTCCTAATTATAACATTACTCGATAGGAGGGGGTTGCAACCCTACTGCTAAGAGTTTTAGAATAATAACCCCCACTAATGTTGGGCACCTTTGCAAAATGAATAGTTTTCAACCTCATGAGTAGTAAGCGTTATTCATTATGTAAGGGGTGAGCAAGTAGGCCTGACAATTGCATCTACCACCGAAGTGAGCCGAAATACAATATAAAAATACATGCGAGTCTTTGTTGGCCAGCCTGCTTGCCCACCAGTTGGGCATGTCAATGCACACGCCCAAATAGGTGTGTTCAGAATTATCTTGCCATAATTTATGGCCATCTACTAGGCCTCCCTTTTTAAGAAAAGACCTCAATCTATAGGTTGTGTAATGTTATGATGTCTCTGAGATTCCAAAAAACACAATTAGTTTGATATGTTTTCTCCAAGCCTTTTCAAATCTATGGAAATTGCCAAGTCACATGCGAGTTTTAGATCTTTGGTTTGGAAAAGACACACTTAATAAGTGTTCAAAGGCCCATACTAGTCCTTGCCATGCACAAAAACATTTATTTGGAAAACATAGATTCATTATTAGACGATTTTGTTTTTAAATCATTCTAAATATTTTTTAACTTCACTTTTTGAATTGGTTGAAAATCTTGATGTTTTCAAATTTATAGGTTCAAATACACAACTTGAGTGCCTCACATACAACTACATACTTTGTGTTTTGATCATCATTTCACATGTGAGTATATTCGATTTTTATTCTTGACATAAGATAATGTACTATATAAAGTTTCAAGCCCCGAATGTTTTTGAAATTGCATTTAAGACTTGTGAGGCTTGTAGTAATTGTGTGTATATGTTGTACATGGTACCCCTACGTCCTTTAGATTTAAGAAATATGTTTGGTAGTTTTCCAACAAATAAAGGTTCTACATACACCACAAAGCATTGCACCAAAGCAAAGTATTTGAGGTAAAAATTGAATGAAAGGCAATGTAATTACATGTGTATCTATATGAGCTCTCACTCAACCGTTCATTTGTGTTTGGGTGTCACCGTATTTGGTACCAATTGGGTCTATACAACACGAATCAATTTACTTTAATATATGATGTCATTAATGCACAAGTATGTCAAGAGAAGAAATTTTAAAACTCCAAACTGGGATAGGCACCATGCAATGATCTCAAATTACACATGTATCAATATAGTAGTTACTTAAGTATTGAACTTTATATGATAATAGAACTTTGATTTCATGGATGGCACTTGGGTATCATTTTTGCATAATGGTATGATTCTTGATATCAATCCTATATGATCTCACATATAACTAATTTATACCTAGCTGCGACCCTATATGCATGCACAACACTAACCTTGAATCGTGTGTAATTACTTGTCATTGCTATTTCAATAGGGATAAACATGAACACATTAGAGCCAAAAGTTTGGGTAATACATATAGTGACTTCCAAAAGTAATGTAACACCCTTTACAAACATACAAAATTGGCATTTTCTCGGAAACATGAAAAGCTCATTTCACGTGGTGTTGTAACCTAAATAAAGTATGTAGCTAGCCTCACGTCAATTTCCATGATGTTTGGACTCACATGCCAGTAGTAAATGGTAAAAATGTGAATTTTGGGGTGTTGTATTACTTTTGAAACTCTTCAACTTTGCTAAATTACGGGAGCAATCCACGTTGTAGTATGCTATAACTCACTAATTAACACTTTTGCCTTGCATCCATGAGGTCCTTGGTCATTTCCCCCTTCCATCATGCCCAAAATATCTTTGGAAATCTGTGCACATGTTATTGCCCTCTATATTGAACAGCAAAGTTGTTGTACATAAGCTAGGAAACTAGGAACAACACCATCAACAATTAATTGCATCATTAAATGTTATGGAGCTACGGAGAAGCTGGAGGATAAGGGAAGGTCAAGGCGTCCACACATTCTTAGTGAGAGGAATGACCAATACTTGGCACGATTGGTGCAAATAGAAGAGAAGAGTATTATAGTAAAATGTCAGAGGGTTCTTCGAGAGTATTCAAATATCACATCTTCTCCTAACACAATAAGAAGAGCATTGTAGCGCCAAGGACTACAATTTGTAGTTAAGAAGAAGAACCCTCTCCTTTCAGATCGTCACGAACAATTTAAGTGTGAATGGGCAAAAGAACACAAGGATTGGATAGAGGGCTAGTGGAGGAAATTCGTGTTCTTTGATGAAAGTAAATTCAACATTGTGGGGTCTGAGGGTCGAGAATGGTGTTGGAAGAGGCCCCGGGGAACCCCTAAGCAATCATGTGGTTAGTAAGACTATGAAGCACAGAGGAGGAAGCATCATGGTTTAAGGTTGCATGAGTTAAGAAGGCGTTGGGGATCTGACCAAAATCGAAGGAAATATGAATAATGAGTATGATTAGAACATCTTACATGATAACCCAAGAATGTCAATTGTGAAGTTCGAAAAAAAAACATAGGAATGGGTGTTATTATAGGATAACGACCCAGAACATACTTGCAAGTCAACAGTGAAATGGTTCAATGATCATGCAATCATAGTACTACCATGGAGTCTAGAATCCCCCAACATCAACCTTATATTGCTATTTTGACCTTAAAATGTCAAAATTGATCCACCTTAAAGTAACCAATCTTTCAAGTGCATTTTTTTCAAGTGGCTTATCTATACTAGTATATAAAAAATTGGGTTGTATAAGTTATGAACAAATTCAATTACATCATTACCACATATATCTTAACTTCATTGATATATGTATATAAAACATATATTCAATTCCTCTTTGAAGTAGGTTGTGTTTAGTATACTTTGACTTGTATAGATGAAGTCAAACTCAAATCAATACTTGTTCATGGCTTAGACAAACTATTGTATAGGCTACAATACATATGCCAATGCCTTTAAGGATTAAATAATATGACAACAAGGTTTAGCTTGGGGTCACCCTCTCTTAACCTTTGTACACATGTGCATTAACTGAATATTATCATGAGGGCCATGATGTTGGGTTTTGACAAATTTTGAGACCCTTAAAGTTGATATTGATTACATTTTGAACCAATTTTTGGGATTTTGATTTCTTATATATCAAGGTGTTTTTCTTTCCATCATGCTACATTACTCTTAAATATCAAGAGAAACATGTTTGACCCCAACTACAAAATTGTACAAGCCACTAAAAAATTATGCAAAAACACATTGCCACAATAACAAGCAAATGTATTTACCCAAACCAATGGAACAACGTATAATAGACATGACATGGAAATGATAAAAGATTCCAACCTTATTTTATGTGGCATTGGTGTAATTCAATTTCTACAATGTTGAGAAACACTAGCCTCTTGAAATAGTCTAATCATGCCAGATCATATTTACGACATACGCCAATTCATTTGAAGTCTTTAAAGTAATTCATTAAGAGTGTCTAATACTCCTACTACCACTTGCTAAAAATAAGAAATTCAAGTTTGCACTACCAATGGTGCTCAAAGACATTTATTTATTCTATACTACATAAGACCTTCAAAAATATGAATTTATGAGACACTACATTACATATAGTTGGAATTGTGCACCTACTAGAAGCTTTGTTATTTCAACTTTCATATTTAAGTATAATATTTACCTCTCATAAATAGAATAGACTCTTCATTTTAACTCATGATTTTGAAAGCTACACTAAAAGATATTGCCTACATTTTCATAAACATGCAAATTTTTCTTTTCATGTGTAGTTGAATATAATGTTTATAGAAAAAAAAAGACTCAAAGTTATTTCCCAAACGTGAAATAAAGTATTAAATTTCTTTTATTGGATAAATCGATTCTTCAACTTTCAAGGGGCCCAATAGAAATGTTCAAAACTTTAAGCTATAACTTGTCAATTTTTATACCCTTCCAGATTTTTATACCTCTACCCATACACTTGTTATGATTATGTAAATTGTGAAATTTTGACAATTGAAAGTAGTACTCTATTTTCTAGACTAAAACTTCTTAACAACCATATGGCTAGATTGTATTCATTGTTGTTCAATGTGATCTATAAATTCTCAAAGAGGGTGATTCAAGATGACCTATTTTGACTCCAAAACCCCTCACAACGCCTCATTGAAGGCTTGAACTTAACATAGAATTCACCTATGGATGTAATTTACCCTTTCAAACAACTTAAAAAGTGCTAAAAAAACAACAAATAACTCAAATTGTTGGTGCATACACATGCAAACCCATTTCCCTAAAGTTAGGACTTGACCCTTAGTTTATAAGTGTAAGCTTGAAGATTTGTCGTCCATTAGGTTCTCGCCAATAAATAAATAAAATAAATAACCAACTTCGGGCAATCCAACGTGAATTTGAGCCCATTGGCCCTACCTTGCTCAAGAATCTTCTTGGTGCAGGGTGGGATTTACTGCCTACCTTGTGGTGGGTGGGCTCTTGGCTTCCTATCTATCTAATTATTTTTTCCCATCAAGTAGAGAGAAGATTTCATAGCGGGAATTGAACCGCCAACCACTTCATTCGGAAATGGGTACCTCTCCACTATCACCTGGTAGTTTAGGGCCATCTCGGATCATTCTCGCCAATACACATAATTTAGTTGTTGAAAACTCCAACGTCCAAATCAATGTTGGTATGGCATATAGGTGAGTGCATGGTATCAATAATCAATAATGATATCAAAGAATCTACCTATGAGTATCTAGATTTGTAATATTAGTCAAATTATGATATTTAGTGGGTATGTCAAGGTGAGAGAATCTTTGCATACTTGAGTTATTATTGGGTCAGTTCCATTCTAAACCAAATTGATACTAGGGAGATATTTCCTAGGTATCAAGATTCGTGCGTAGTATATAGACCTAAATAATATAAAAAATAAAATACTATCAAATACCCATACCCTATTGATATCAAAAAAATGTGAATTCCTCATTATACATACCAGGATGGTTTATATATATATATATATATATAAAAGACGATACCATATCAACACTTGGTGCAAACATCCTCGTCTACAATACACATGTCGAAGCGAAGTAAGCATTATCTTAAAGGATGTGAAGGTGAAATGCTACTCGTGGACGATTTGTGAACTTCCAAAAACTCTAATTTCACTTGAATGTTTGTTTGAAGCTTGGAGAATGTCACCCTTGCCAAAAGTATATGATGTTTGATCATACAACACGAGGATTAGTCAACAATTTTTGTATTCAAGCCTTCAAGTTAACACTAAGGGGTGTTATCCAGTTCGTTAATCTTGTTCTTTGTCTTCTACTAATCGGATTTGTGTCCTCAAAATTGTGTTGCATTAGCTAATCTATGATAAAACATTAACAAACATCAAATTGAAAGTCATACCTCTCCTGATTTAGTTTCAGTTATCGGAAGTGCATAGTTGTTGATTTCTTAACTACATACATAGGTCCTCCCAATTATGTTCATTATTGAAATGTGGAATAGTTAATAGAATTTGAAAGCATAGTCTACTATCTTTATAATATTTGTCTCTCTGGTGTATGTTGTTTGATCCTCGCCAAACTACACACCAATCAAATATAGGGGCCCAATTAAAAAAAAAAGTGAATAACACCCGTGTACCTTACACGGAAATAGTCTTCGAGCTTTCAATAATACACAAGAGGGTCAACAAAATTTTGTTTGTTATGTACTCTAGAACCGATTGAAATGTCGTCACGATGACATCATCGTTAGAGCCGAGTACAACTATATATCCTTCCTAGAAGATCCGAGTCCATGAAACTTTGGGGGCCAAAAACCCAACATCAACTTGTTGCCCCACCACAAAATCTCACCAACTCAAATGGAGTGGCACTAGCACTCATTTTCCTCTTCTTGAGCCCGGCATTATTGTCGCCAAGTCTTGGTGCTACTTTTCTCGCCCTTGGCCTTCCCGCTCCAAGCATGGTGGGGCCGATTTCAAAACCTTGACCAATGTACACTAAAAGTTGCAGCTTATTAGAATTTGTGGCCCAATAATTATAGGCGCTGCCAACTCCATATATCATTTTGACTGTTGGGTTGAATTGTGAGTTGTTTCATGCGGTTGAAACCCTTGTTTCATTAAAACTCTCATGAAAAACATACATCAAAATGCCATCAAATATCTCACATATCTAGTCAAATATCTCACAAAAGAAAACTTGACAACAAACAAGCACCCATCCTCCCCTCAATGAAATTGGGATAACTACTCTACTACCAGAGCCCACCTCCCAAAGGAGGCATAACACCCTATGTCGCATCATGGTTAAACGTGATCAACATACAGCTAACGGGCTCACATTCATGCCAGTACCTCAATACGGGTATTACTTTTATTTTATTTCATGCAGTTAGCAATTGTAGATCATGTAAAGTGTCATTTCAAACTTTTGAATCACAGTTGAGATACAAAATAGATTTGAATCAAAGTGAGGTTTGTGGGGATAAATATAAGTTCTTAAAAGTGTTCACGTAAGCCCTCCCAATTTTGGAACAGTGTTCACATTCTGAGTACATTGTCCAATTTCATCACAACTCGTGTGCTTTTTTGTGTCCATTGTTACCTACAAAATTTTGCCATATAGCACTCAAATGTAGGCATTCAAATCAAAAAGGTGACCGCACTAGGCCCACACAAGGTAAGCGGATGTAAACCAATTGCTCATCTTAAATTTACACCTATATTTGAGTGGTGTGTGATTAAGTGCAGGTCGAAGAATGGACACGTAAAAGACATGTGTTTAACAAAGATTGGACTATGTGTTCAAAATTGTTAACCATGAGATAGGTTCAATAATCAACATGATTGAGAGGACTTATATGACCATTTAATGAGAAAGAGAATCTTCACTTTGATAATGAAAAGAAATTTATATGAGCTCCAAAAATTATGAGTAAAGTGGTGACATGCATGATTTGGATTTGCTAATCTTCTTGCATTAATTTTGTGATTCATACCCTACGAGAAGTGGGTGCAAAGTTAAGAGTGCCCATTTAAGACCACTTACAAGTTACCTTAACTTAGTCCATCTTCACATCTTAACCCAGACTCCCATGAAGAAAGCATCCCTGCTATGGCTACTAGTTGTGATTGATGGTATCCTGCACACCGTAGGAGTGAGCTTTTCCTATTCCTCACACAAAAATTCATGACTTGAAGGTCAACATCCACATGCATTGTAGAAATAGTGTACAATGCATTTGATATTGGTACTATAAATTCTTCAGATCAGATTCTTTGCTTGAGGGAGATAATATTCGACCTTAAATTGCTGTCTGTAGATTGGGCATTCAATCCTCGTTTCTAATGGTGCAAAGGGATGCACCAAAGAGCAACTAATTATGTGTATCAAATCTTTAGCAAAGCATTGCCTTGTGCCGGATTCACGTATGAGCTCAGTCTATCTGCAAGGGCGAAGCGTCTCTCATTCATGTCAACAGTACAAATGTCAACATTAGATTGGCATTTGAATCATGTTTCTAGTCTTGGAAAGAGATGCATCAAAGAGAAACTACATATATGTATCAACTTTCAAGAAAGCATCACCATACGCAGGGGTTTGCGTATGAGCTTAGGCTATGCCCAAGGGTGAAGCGTCTCTCCATTCATTCCAGCACAAGTGTCCTCTCTACCCTGTATACAAGCAAAGGATGATTTTGCAAGAACACAATCCCATCATCATTAAGTATATAAATTAGGTAACCCCGACTGCCCTGCATTCATGGATCGTTTCATGGACTATGATCCATGAAGGGCTCAGAGTTGTTGCTAGCTGGATAGATTCAATTCATTATTATTATTATTATTATTATTATTTTGTTTTTGTTGTTGTTGTAGTTGATGATATTGACACACATCTGACCATCCTTAATGTTTGTCATGTTAAAAGCAACTACATAGGTATGTATGCCACCTCTTAAGTAAAGCATCACCTTGTGTCAGGTTTGTGTATGGGCTCAGTCTATCCCCCAAAGTGAAGCATCTCTCATTCACCTAGTCATGCCAACATCTCTCTCTCTAGAGCAAAGGATGACACTGCCGGAACATACAGTGCACAACCCCGTATTCAACAAGTATTTAAATCATGCCACCCCAACTTCCAAGCATTCATGGATCGTTGTCTATGAATTGATCCATGTTGTCACCAAAAATCCTCCACCCTTCGATTTCGTCCTAGCCCGAGTGGAAAAGTTTATAATGACATGTAAAGACTTCTCTTTTTGTAACCCAATATATAATTCCAATCTACCCTTGGAATATACACAACTTGATTAACACCACACTATGTAGTTTTACATTCTTTAATGTCGGGCAAGGTTATATCCTTAGCCTTTTCTAATGTCCACCCGGCCGCTTTGGCCACGCATGCCTTCAAAGATATCCCTCTTGTGAATCGAGTCCTTGCCGTCGACTCCACACTACTACATGAGTTCTCGCTTATTGATTCCGTGCTATCACATGTCATCGTGGTTGATTCCGTATTGGTACATGACACTTCGCTTGTGGATTCCATGAGCACATAGGCTTTAAATACAAGTATTAAAAAATACTTATATACTTATCCTTGCCCTTCTTGCTCTAAGTTCTTCTTGATGTAAATCTTTATCAATGTCTTCCTACTAAACTTCAGAATAGTATAACTCCCACCCAACTTATGTTCTTCAAGTGAAATTTGGTACACTTGTTAAGTACCTTATCAAAAATCTCCACACCAAATTTTGGCACAAACAGAGTTCATATGCAAAAGTTATGCATGAAATTCTAACTCTAACTACTTAGTATGAATGCGGTGATAAAGCATCCGGTCATTAAATCTCTAATAACTTCCAACTCCTACGTCCAATCAATCTAAAATTTTGATACAAGATAGATATATAAGTTCAGAAGGTAGTGTCAAATTTTGATATCCATATCTATAACCCTCTAAGAGATACATATTTTCAAACCTTGCTGCTTTGTTCCTAGACACCCTCCCCTTCAACTTTTAATAACTTTTTCATCCCAATGACTGAAGCTCTCAAATTTTTACCACAACTCCCATACTTTATAATAAACAATCCCTCAAATTTTCATACCCATTGAACACTTTGATCATCCATAATTGACAAATCTCTCACTATAAAGTTCTGCTCAAGTTCATAACTAATAAAACACTACAAGTAATGCACCTAGTACAATCTAGTCACTCTAAATGCCACAAGTTTAAACAAGTTTGAACTCTCTCACTTCAATATGAATCTCAATGCAACAAGTTGAAGTTTACAATCAAACTCCAAATTCCTTAAACCCAATCTACTTCTAACAAGAGGTCAATCTCTCTTCAAGGCTAAATAGCCTTGGCTCTTCTCCTAAGAACTAAGCACACACATGTGCTCCTATCTTGCTTCCCACACACCCACACTTATAACCCGTGGGGTGCTTAAGGAGCACGAAGGAAAGAGATGATGAGTGAGGGAAGAATGAGGGATTATATAGTGAGTTGAGAGGGAGAGAGGGCATGAGATAAGGATAGGGTGAGAGGATTAGAGCCTCCAATCACAACCCCTTAACCTTCTCCTTCTAAGTAGGGACTCATCCCATTCACAAGGCTCTCGATAAGCCTTCGAAATCTCCTCCTACTTTGTAGGCTCTCATCTAATCTCCTAAGCCTTCCTCCCTCAAATGATCAACAAAGATCCTAATTCAAACATTTAACTAACATTGGCTTTCTACCTACCACACTTTATCAAGGTATGTCCTCATACTACTTAAGTCCACTCCACACAAGCCTAATGCTTCAAACTTAGCATTCTTCAAGCTTCAGTCTTTTTATATTTTTGTGAATAATCATAAATGAACAAAACATTACTTGTAATGTTTTACAAGTGTTAACAACACATGTGGACATCAATTTGGGCTCACACATGTATTTCCAAAGTTGTTGCTAACTGGATCTTGCATAAATTGTTGATGATGTTGACAAACACTTGACTGTCCCAAATGTTTGTCATGCTAAAAGTTACCACATAGATATGTGTGCTTGTTTCTATGCAAAGCAATACCCCATCATATGAGCTCAGGCTATGTCCAAGGGAAAAGCATCTCTCATTCACATCAACGACAAGTTGGCATTATCTTTCTGACTTTCTCTCTTGTACTAGAGCAAAGTATGACTCTACAGGAAAATTATGCTACAACATCCTCACTTGTGTATAAGGTAGGTCACTCCAAGCATTCATCATGGGTTGTTGTCCACGAAAAGGTCCACAAATGCTTGCAGTTGTTGATAGCTGGATCTTGCATTTGTTGATGATGATGTAGACGACACACATCTATGATCTGAGGATGCATCCTAAATTCTAACTGAAAGTTGAAGTGCAAATAGATCAGAGGAAGAATATGCAACAAAAATTCTGTGAATTTGATTCTTAAATAAGTGATGCCTTTGTTTCCTGCACCAGCACTCAGCTTTTTGTCCCTCAGCCAAAGTGTGGGGTAGTGGACATCATGCTTAAAGTGAGTCAATCGTTGGCACAAACCCATCAGCTAGGGCTTTATTTCTCTGTTGTGCATATGTATGCTTTGAAGCAAAGACTTTCAAGGGATTTGTGATTATGAGCTCTGCTTTATGCAAATTGCCTCTTCAAAGTGCACTTGTGGCTCCCTTCGAATACCCAGAACATCGAAAAACCTGGGGTTGCTAAATGCAGGAGCAAACTTTGTAAATTGCCGACAGCCAACTATACACTGTATGCCTGTGTGAAAGGGGTGTGAGGTATACTGTTCTCCCCCCTAAATATGACATGTTTGGTCGTGCAAGAAAGTGTCGTATTATCCAAATGTCGTATTTTGCATAATATGACATTTTGGCCTCAAATGTTGTATTATTGAGGTTTCTAAGAAAATGACCTATTTCAATGTAAAATATCATTTTGTATACACAATGAAGATACATAAGTATAAAAGAACATTTTTATCAAAGAAATATGCTCACAATGTCACACAATGTAGAGTTAGAAAAATATAGTCCCATGATGATGTCTTCACCATGGCATCACACACTACAAAAGTAAGAATCTATTATCCTCTTATGATGTTTGTTGATGTTGGAAATTAACTTTATGGATCAATTTATCCATGAAGTATTGCATGTTCATCACATCTATAATTCAAAACTTTGAAGGATGCTCCACTACTAAATTTGATAGTATTTAGGCATACTTCATTCTTGATTTCTCATATTCACCATCCATGGCAAAATCGACACTCCAATCTATAGGTAAAATCTTAGACATCCTCCAATTCTTTTGTATAATTTGGGGATTCATCTCGCTCCACACTTGAGAGCATCACATACCAGCTGCCTCATATTAGGCACTATTTCCTTCAAGTCATGGTGAGTAGTAGAAGAATCAAACTCAGAGAAAACCCATTCCAAAGCTTCTTCTTACATTAAACTTTGAATGTAGCAATTATTCCCTAGTCCAAGGGTTGTACCACACTCGTAACATTAGGCGATAAGGGAGCAATAGTAATATTGCTCAATTGCAAGGTTGAAAAACCAAATGATTCACCCTTACCAACATGCTTAAGGGAATGAGTAGGAGATTGTCCATAATTAAAAGTACAACATGTGTTCAATATCCCAAGTTGTCATCTCACCTAGAACAAGTTCACATGGCAATACCACCCCGGTCACATGACCATTGAGTCATAAATGTAACCTTGGGGGTATGGACCTTTGACGAACTCCTTGTATTACCAACATGGCCTCCTACGACTCGATACAAAAATGCGCTCTCACCACATGCTTTAGGTGTAGGACTAGGGTGAAAATCATGTGAAACCCTTGTGAGATTCATCAAATAACCTTGGAGGTTTTCACATATTGTCGTGCCTACCAGTTATAAGCCGGTAATTGCATTATTCAACGGCAATACGCCATGGGTGATATTGTTCTCATAATCCAGAGGCATTCCCCATTGCATGCCAAATTGCTGGTACAACTTGTGATGTAGAGGTGCATTGTATGCAGGTCAACAACTTGTTTGCATCATGTGAGGCAACAAGCAATTTGGGTGGACCATATGAAGCAAGAGCCAATGATCCATGCAACTTTGAGTCCCCAAGGTTTAGTACATATGCCACAAGCACTCCCATCCTTGATCGACACGGGGACACATGGCCACAACAAGGTTGGTGTGGCTGGAGGTATCACAATGCGAGATGGTACCATGGTTGCCCACTAGAATTCATCTTTGTCCCACATTCCAATCAATGCTAGGGTCATGTTCATCAACAATTGGGAGCCCCTAGGGGTACATGAAATCCACAGGCGACCATGAGGTGAATAGATGTCAACAATCATGCCATTATTTGTAGGGACTCTTAAGTTTATTAAGCTCATCCATCAATGGCCTCTCGCACATTGCGTACATGAGATTGGATGTGACCATGCCCATGTAATCATCCTCCAACATCCGGTTCCTCCTAATTACCCTGCCATAGTCCACTCAAATTTGTTGACAATGGTTGTCCTTGGCCCATGAGTTTGTACCCGCGCCCTCAATTACAACCCCTCTGGATAAGCCTTGTTGTACATTGTTAACCCTCACAAGACTAGTCTATTCCTCAATCTAGGCCTTCAACCCATGGACCTTGTTCGTGTGTTCCATGCAGACCAACTCCAATTCCCTTTCGTAGCCAACTTGCAGTTTGCCAACTCAGCCTTCAACGCCTCCACCATGTCATTGTCAACAACTACTAGTGGTGATGTTGGAACTTCCAATGTCATCTCCATGTCAACTAGCATAGATGGTGGACAAACCAAGCAGGTCCATGTGGTGATGTCATGTGGATTCTTTGTCGCACGGCAGGTGGTTCAATGGGCACTCCTAACATTGTGTTCGCATTGTCAAGGTCTACTAGGTTGGAGGGTGGAGTTCCTAGAGGTTGATGACTTCAAACCAAAAGGATATCAAAATAAGCTTGGACCAGTAGAGGATTTGTTGGAGGTTGCCATGCCAATGGGATCGGTCGACCAACATTCTGACCTAGCATGGGACTTGGTATGACCCTACTCTGACGCGTTGCCTTCAAATTTGGGATGGTTGACCAATCAATTTGTACGCCCAAAATGACCTCGGCATACACCATTTGGCACAACCACATGAGCATATGCCCACGATCAAACTCCCGAGGTCCTCCCCATACATACTCCATACTTCCTTGCACCAGTCTCCAAACATCTTATGGCTCACCTCCTTTCATAACACATACTTTTGTTTGGACATTCAATCGACGTACGTGCTAAGAACAATCATCCTCATTGGACATTTCCACTCCACATACCTTCCAACAATGCTATACAACCACATACCCCTCTCATCCAACCATCCAGGATTAATGAGAACATTGGGATCCCACGCCACCTCCATATTGATGGGTTGTGGTATACCCCTCGGTGCATTCGGTCTTCTTCTTCTGGGTGTACCTCCCGTCATTGACCCCAGAGTCCCCCCCGAACATGATTCCCCGCCACACGGAGGCTCCAGTGGTGTGTTCTCTTCATTTGCCATTGTTGCCGCTAAACCAAAGATTTTTTTCCTTAAAATTAATCTAATCTAATATGGAAACACTTCCAAAATAAGCACTTGCACCCAATTATTATTATTATTCAAAATAAGCGTTTACATTTTACAAATTATGTTATTGTTTCATAACATTATCCCATAATTTTAATAAATAAAATCGACCACAATGGATTATGGTGTCACATATGGAATGAAGAATGTATGTATGTATGTATGTATGTATGTCGATGTGGTGCAATTAAGTATACTTCCTGAACACAAACCAACAATATGGGCCCTCTAACTCACCTCAATCTCCGAGTGGCAACAGTTGTTCAACAATTGAGGACCCCTCGGAGCAAGGGCAAAGTGAGGGTGGAATGGAAGTGGGGCCCATATATGCCCATGGGGAGGGCGTCGATTGGATGTGACCCCTCCCCACCCAACCCATGGACACCATTGTCCATGGGGTACAAGCAGTTGCATGCTTTGTCGGCTGTCTCGTGAGCAATCACATGCCCTTGTAGTTTACCGCTAAAAAATCGATTTCCAAAAGATTGCTCATTAGCAATCAACGCACGAAGGCAATTGCTTTGAAGCAGTTGTCATTGAAGTCGACTGTATGGTAGCAGTCAACTAGTTGAAAAGTTGATTACTCGCCAATAGTCGACATTTTACCCCAAGGTAAATTGTTTTGCCCTCCCCCCCCCCTCCGGTGACCTTTTTGGGTCTGACATCATGTCGTCCTCATAGGATGTGACAAATGCTAACATGAAATCCTTGACAATACATGTCAATATTCAAATAAACAACTTATAAATGGTCTCAATATCTAAATTTGATTTAATGCATATTTAAATTTTATATTATAAACATTATATAAATATACCAATCGTCGTCAATGGTTGGTGGAGCATTGCAAAGCCTCATATGCTAAATGTCGTAATGTTAAGAACTATTCACTTTGAAACAATACTTATGTTGACAAATAATGTCATGTTCACAATAAACACACATGACACTTCTAGGCCTCTAGCAACCTAGTTTAGACCATTCACCAATTGTATACGTGACACTAAATATCATAAACGGTGTACTTAGTTTAAAGTAAGTTACCTACGAATGAGTCTAATGCTAAATAAATGACTAGGTGATTAACAAGTAACATAGAGACCACCACCAACATGAGCATTAATAAAGGATGTAACCATGACTCATCATTTTTGGATGTTGCATGAATATCATATTTATCAAGATCTTGTTCTCTATAAATGATCATATAACCCCCCCCCCACACACACACACACACAAAACAAAACAAAAACAAAAAAAATACAAATCAAGTTTGACCATTCTCTTGTCTTCTCTTGTCTTCATCTTCTCTTCCCCAAAAAAATTCATCAAAAATTCATTATAACAACATTTCTTTACCATGGGCTCATGTCTTTTTCTACGAGAGCATCTCTTTTGCCTCTCCCACCGCAAAACATATTGGACCATGTCAGTGGATAATGCAGGCCTTAAAATACGTCTTTTGGAGACCTCGAACTCCATGGTCGCTCTCACATTTTTTCCTTGACATAAATTGAAGTGGTCCTGGGACGAGTACAACAACCAATCACAGATTTTACAGGGCCTTGGGACGATTTCATGGTCCATGGTGTAAACAACCCCTAAGTTGGGACATCCCATGGTTATATTCTTAGGGCCCACATGAACAAACGCACACTACTTAATAACAATGTCATGATGCGGTGGACAAAGACCTTCAATGTAGTATATTATGTAATACCACCATTGTTTATACTTCCAAAGAAATATGGCAATGTGGGCCCCACCTTGCTTTAGCCATGTGAACCTTTCTGCATATTTTCAAACATGGCATGAAAACAAATCCATGAATGCTGACATGGAAAAGGAATATAATAGGGTACATGGGCACTATGGAGGGGGGGTTGCCAGGAAGAAGCATGGGGTTAGGCGAGAGAGCGACGTATATTTAAATCATATAGATACGTATATGTCCAAAGTACTGCCGTCTTCGTACTCCTCTAATATACTGTGGGAATAGTGTTCTTTAGCTCTGTACATCAGCACACAGGCGTATAATTCATGGGATATTATACAATCGTATATTTTCCGTATAGTACCCTCCTACCCTTGTTTTCTGTACACTTCAGCTCAGCCCTCATTAAGTTAATCCCTTAGATAATTGAGTTGTTGAATTATGCTAATCAAGTGATAATCATACTACACCATTTATGGTATATAGTGTCACTTACTATTCAGAGTGATGCAGTGCTATAAGCCTATATCTATTTATTGGGAATGTAATATATTACCAAGAAAAGTCATTTATGCTCTATAATGTGCGAACAACCTATTCAAATGCCAATAAAAAGTGAACTCATCATTAAGAAGTTATTACATTGCGTAGTTTCAAATAGTAAGTGACACTAAATACCATAAACGATGTACATCATAACATTACTCGGTAGAGTGAGGGTCTTCTTACATACTAGAATGTGAAGAGGCAGCTAGACATTCTAAAGGAAGTAGAATGAGGAGCGCCCCATGTCGATCAACAACAACCATGAAGCCACCAAGTAAACCAGTAACCACCAAAGCCATAGCTAAATCAAAGCAAGCATCCAACAAGGAAGATGATGTTCCTAGGGTGGTGGCCCAAGAACACATGACTCATTGGGAGCATAAATGGGTTAGCTGCGAATTATGGGAACAGAAGGGGAGCATGACCACAAAGTTAGGAGCTACCACAAAATTACAAGGGAGATGCAAAGTCGTAGGAGTTTAACCCCACGATTATATGGTAGCAGGATGATATGAGTGTCATGAGCAAGGATATTATGAACCATAATTAGGAGGACACCATTATGTAGTAGAATAAAATATAGAATATTATATTTAGCGATTGAGAAGGTATTAAGAATATATTTTATACGAATCAATAATTTTGAGCCACCTCACCTATGCCTTGAGGATTAGGTTAAATTTATAATTTCAATATTAGTAAAGAGTATTCACACTTACACACATGTTTAGATGTATATATAAACATGTACACAAGTGAAACCTTGAGAACCTTAGGTTTCTATACACCCAAGAGGCGTCACAGTTGTAATTGTTTTAAAAAAACCCTCATTTAGGAAGGTTATAGATGGGTTGAGATCTAGAAAGGAGATACACATTATATAAAACATATATTTTAGCTAAAGGAAAATAGACTATATCCAAGAAGATGTTTTTGGGAGACATCCCTCTTTGCATAGAAATAAACTTATCTCGAGATTGAGTGTCAATCAACACTTAACCTTGCCTTGTATCTATCTTCTTGGAGGCACTCTTTAGAAATATACTCACATTAACTTTATACTCAAAGAATGTGATCTCCTCTCTCGCAAAAATCTTGTGTGAGTTGTTGGATGTTATGATACTTGAGTGAACTATAAATTGAGAGGAGAGTAGTCTCTTTTGAGCAAGCAATCCTTTGTGAGGGTGAGATACAAGCGCTTGAGGTTTTGAAGAATAATAATAACTTTGAATCAACATAATGATTGAGTTAACCTCAACACGTATTGAAGTTTGAGAGATTAAATGTTCAAGTTTATTATTCTCTTCTTTTGTGAAACTCCTCAAAAGGGAGTATCAACAAAGTGTATATCTTTCATCATTAAAATCAAGGTCTTACTCATTTTAACTTGGGAAACTTTGTTGGAGTAAATTACTAAAGAAATAGCAGAAGTCTTGGTTTTTAAGTCACAAGTGAAATTATTATGATGATTTTTGATTAAGCATATGAAGTATAATATTTATAATAATATGTCAATGTAGTTAAACTTGTCATAAGCATTATATATATAAGTGTCATACTCATATACTAAGTGGTAATACTTGAACTAAAAGAAGAAAGACACAAGAACATGCATCTTCTACCACTCAAGACATTAACAACCAATTCTCACTCCTTCTATAACTTATCAAAGAAGTGATATGGTATTATGCAATCTACATACTCTTGTAATAAAGTTAAGGGTTGATTATGTAAATTGATGCGAGTATCTATATGAATGAATTGACTTTGAAGGGCTTTTATTTCTTCAAAAGTCATAAAGTGAACTAAGAGCTTGACATTCTTCATAAAACTTGATTGAAACCTTAAAGGGTTCATTTGTCATCAACAATTAAAGATATTGATAAACTTAGCTTAATATGATACGGATGAAACTTTAGGATATTGATAAACCTCCAAGAGCTCACTCCATCTTAGTTATTTCTCACAATCAAAGAACCTTGCATCAAGATTGAGATCTCTTAACTCCAAGAGCATTTATATTCAAATCACAAGAAGAAGGAAGTTTAGTAAGGTATCAAAGGGTATAACTGAGCATGTAATGAGATATGGTGGTTCTCAAACGCTTATAAATTAACACGGTGTTTCATCGTGAGTCTTCCTAGGTTATTGCAATGGATGATCTATGACATTCATCACTACATTATCATGCTACCATTGTATAGTGGAGCGTAGAAATTTGCAAGTTATTGTGATTATACTCCTAAGATTTTGGGGCCCACCTTGAAGGTATGTGTTGACTTATGTTATGTTATCGGTTGCAAGCTTGCTTACATTACTCAGTTGTAGGCCGATGCAATGTGGGGCCGGCAATTTGCCGGGCATTATGGCCTCTCTTTTTCTTGGAGAGACCTTACCAAACATAAACAATATTCAACCTAAGTGTTGTTCACAAAAATGATAATTAACTAAAAAGTAATTAATTTTAGCCTTTTCTTATCATAACTACAGTGAGTATAATATTAATAAAAGATGTATGTTTGAATCTTGAGTCTGCCAATATTGACATGCTAGGTAGGTCTAACAATAATGTTGGGCCGAGTATAGACTGGAAATAAATGAAGCTTGACAATCTTGGGCCTAATCCGCTTGGACTTAGAAAGAGTGCTCAGGGGCTAGGTTGTGCAAAGTTATGTGAAGCATTGACAACAAACGATGGATTTCTTGGCGAAATTTAGTTTGATGCACATGTGTTGGACAAGTTAGATGGACATTGCAAAATTGGTTCACATGCCTAATTCAGTTATTTTTGAAAAATTGGACACCTATATTAGAGTGATTTGTAATTAGGTGAGGAACTAGGGAGGATCTGAGAACATACATAGACTTAGATCCTAAGTTCAGTTAGACTTTGAACTTAGACCCAGGGCCGGGGGTAGTATCAAGGTTGTGGATGGGGTTGGTGTGGATGTTTTGTTATGGTGGAAATGTTGGCATGGACTCGGGGCGATCACACACCCTTACATTTCATAACCACGTGCGATAAAAGTTTGCTACCCTATATTATATGCCATAGATAATTCTAAAAATAATGATATTTTTCTACATATACATAACCATTGATAATATCTTTTTTATATCTTTTTTAAAAATTTAGTCATCTTCATTTTTGTGATAATTGTTTTAGTTTCAATTCTACGTCATTCTAGTTAGAAATGGTATGTATTATTTTTAAAAATCATCAAATTCGGTTACCATTTTTTACTATGTAATAGATACCGTGTATATCCACTCATGAAAAAAAATTGATAAAATTTTGACCCATTTTGGTGATGTTTTATGTAAAAAGTAGATTTCTTTTTTTATCGCACGTGGTGTTCAACTTGACAATGGAGTGCACCCCCTGGGGACATGGATGATCTTCATTCACAAGAGCTTGTGCTTATTTTAGCTTCATCTTGGGCTAGCTTGTTGGGTTTGTCATTTCTCACAATAGGGGTTGTCACACCTCGGAGAATGGAGAATGGAGAATGGAGAATGAGGAAAAAGAGGAGCCAATAGGATAGCTTCTCCATGGAGAAAGGTGTGACACCCCTATTGTGGCCCATGGAGAATGGAGAATGGGAATTACCCGTGAGTCAACATGTGGTAAGAAGCGGTGCAAGAAGCACCTTCAACGGTGAAAGAAGCGACCCCAGGTGAAAAATAGAAGCTTTGCAGTAAAACTTTCACACAAGAAGTTTTCTCCATTCTCCATTCTTCACCCGTGGAGGAGAAGAAGTTTTCTCCATTCTCCATTCTCAATCTTCAGAGAATGGGCCTCCGCCTTTCAAGGAGAGCGTGCCACGTCCCCATTCTTTGAAGATTGAGAATGGGAAGAAAGAGGTGTGACAACCCCTATTGCCTATGCAAGATCTTACTTTAGTGATGTGTGGCAATTTGATTGATGATTGCGGCAAAGGTAGCAATTCAAGTGGTGTTACTAAGTTGATGGCAAATTACAATAGTTTCTTAGTAGGTAAAGGGTAAACATGTTGTATGTGTAGATGTATGTGGCAAGGTGTGGGTGGAGGATAGAGGTGGTTGTATGGGAAATCATGTGTTATGCCCGCATAATGTTTTGTCGACCCAAGATGTGTGTTATGGTGGAGTTTTGGATAGGGGAGTATACCATGTGACGCTGCTGACGCACCACGGTGGATCCGGTAGATTTGATGACGGATTCATTAGTGAAGATGCTTTGGATTGGAGGTTTGTGGACAATTAAGAAATAGAGGAGGCAGATATCTAGGGGAGGATATACTACATTCCAAATAATGGTAGTTGTGGGTTTTGCAATATATAATGTTTCATGGTCTACCAAATTGTGAGTCACAACCACGTCAAAGAAGTGGTTTTCTTGTACGAAACCCATAACCCATGACACTTCAAATCTCAATACCCTTGATATATTATTACATGTTGTGTAAAAGGACCCACATGAAAAGGATGTTGAATCCATCTGAGAACCCAATTGCATATGACTTGACACCACACCCAAAAAGTCCGTGACCACACAAAATGCAATTTCAATTATCATGGGTGGAGCTTTTGGATGAGTTTCAAGGGCCCTCACAATTTCAACGGCCATGGCTGTTGGCCATAGAGTAAAGTGCCCTAAGTATGTAGCTGTGATAAGTATCTTTTGTCCTCCACCTATGATGGATGGGGTGGCTTGCAATAAGTGACGAATTTCTTGGAAAACTCCAACAAGATCAGAATATATTGAAACTTGAAATGAGGGACATGGACGTTTGCAGAAAAAACGGGGAAGCCGGAGTCGAAGAGGTCACCGGAAATTTACATTTATTTTATTTTAAGGAATGAAAGACAGAAAACACTGGTCCCGGGCCCACTTGAGGCTGTCCCGAGGTGTCTAGAACCTCGAGCGTCCTCGTAGAGTGTTGTCAGATTGCTCCACTTTGAAGAGAAAAGTAAGACACCGGAAAGTACGCCTCATGCCCCTTTATTCTTTTACTAATTGAGTTTTGAGCTTGAAATGTGTACTATTCCCACACCATGCAAACCGATTACAATTGGTACCTTGAAATCCTTTCATAAGATATGTGGATGTTATTTGGTTCTTTTTTCATGTACTCCAACTTCTACCAATTACATTTACACAACAAAACTCATGTTACATTAGCAAATTTATGATGAAACATATGTAAAAAAAACAGATTGAAAATCGGACATCCCTTGAGTTAGTTATGGTTATCGGAAGTGTATGTTTGTTGATTTTGTTATTGGATACATAGGTCCTCTCAATTGTGTTCACTATTGAGTGTAGAGTAGTTATTAATATTTGAAGACGTAGTCCAATATCTTTTGAACATGTGTCTATATGATGTTTGCTCTTTGATCCTCACCGAACCACCTACCAATCAAATCTAGGAGTTCCATTAAGAAAAAGAGCAACTTAAGACCCATCTACCTTTTAACGTTTTTGGTCCATGTATGGTCACTCTTCTTAACCGGATGTTTGTCTATGAGTAACATATGGCAAGGCTTGTAGGTAAGAATGGACATCCAAAAGACGAGTGTCACAACGAGAGTGGACTATGTGCTCAGATATAGACTATATTGTTTCGGTTATATAATCACTACAATTGTAAGGGTCTATGTGTTTGGTACTTAAAGAGTATGAGAATATTATATTCATTTTAGTTATCTTTAAAGTTTTGCATCTCAACCTTGATCATGGAACTAAAAATGGACTTAGAATGGTAATCAACATGATTTGCATTTGCTAACCAAATGAGACACTTCATGAGCCGATTTAATGACCGCAATGTACTGGAGTGTGGAAGTGCCAACAATAGATCTATCTATATTTTATATGTATATCTTGTATCAAGTTGGATGTATGCAAACATTGTCAAACTAATAAAAGTATTGCACTCTTAACATGATTTGTTTACCTGACATTAATGCAATGTGATTAATAGGAAATAGATATAGATGTTGGCTTGGGAAGGGGGTGTGTGTGGAGGGAGACCGGTGTTCCACTACAAAATGTGGTGCCATAAAAGATAGGCTCCTATTCTATGATGCAAGTAACAACATATAAAAGTATTGAATTACTTTAAGGTATTGAGAATAACATTCACCAATATATGCGAAATGTGCCATGAATATACACATTATTTCATAGTCACCATGAATATACCCTTTAATCTCATGTGGTTTATATCTCAACAAGGGAGTGACCATCTTGGCGTGTGTTGACTCCTAGTAGAGAAATATATCCAAAACAAGCATGTCAAATCTTCAATAAGTCACAATTCAAGTAATTGGCTTTCATCTTTTTTATTGGTTGAACGGTATAGTTATCATGCCGAAAAACTTAACATTTAAGGTAGATGGACCTTAAATGGGTTCCCCCCCCGTGATTAGTGCGAGATGGTTAGCACATCAAGTTCAAGGCCGTAGTCACTTTCATTAAGTGGTCATATACCCCCTCCTCCCCCCCCTCCCATTATGTTGATTATTGAACCTAGAATGGTTATCAAGATGTTTTGAGCACCTAGTCCAATCTTTTCTATACACATGTCTTTTTTAATACCCATTGTTGGAACCGCATCTAACCACATGCCATTCAACCACAGGTGCCCAATTATACGAGCAAAGAAGAATTGGTCCTCAATTTGCCACTAGAACTAGGAGCTCATCCCAATTCTCACCTGAACCTTGTCAAGATCAGTTATTGACGAAAAGTTGTAAAGGGGGAAGTTATAGATGTGTGAGGCCAAACCCCCCACCCTTAAGCGTCCGTAGTCCGAGTAGTGGGTTTGGGCTCACATTCCTCCGCGGTATTGGATTTGGACTTGGATGAGTCCATAGTGCAAGGTTCACCCTTCAAGTGGTCTTGGATTTAACTGGAATTCCACTTTTAACAACTCAATGTACGATTTCAATACGTGTGTGGAGAATGCACAAGTGAACTATGTTATTTTAACCTCCTTATGCTCGGGTGCTATGTTGTCTTTGTTTGCTTCTAACGTCCATCCGGCCGCTTTAGCTACACAAGCCCTTAAGGATATCCCTCTCCTAAATGGAGTCCGTGCCGTTGACTCTATACTAGTGCTCGTGACCTCGTTGAAGCTATGGCTTGTTGATTCCATGAGGCTCGGAAGTCTTCAGTGCACTAGTTACCAATTTTTGACACAATGCCACTTCACTTGTGTGGAGCTAACAACTTGCCTTGGTGCTTCCCATCACTGTTAGCACTTCAATTCACTCCATGATAAGAATACAAGTGTTAAAAAACACTTATTTCTCTCATTAATGTCATGACATCTTCTACCACAAATACTCTCCAAATTAACTCCCAAGCTCACTCCCTAATACCACCAACCAACATAAGATTTTCCTAATGTGGTTCTAACACTAACCCTCCTATCTTCATAAATCCTAACTTAACTACCTACCTAATCTCTAACCTAGCTCCTACCTAACCCCAATATTTATGCCCCTAATCTTTCGCCAACCTTAACCCAACTCTGCTAGGTTTTAAACCAGCAGTCGTCACCAAACTTAGCCCAGCTCTGATGGACTTCGAACCGGCAGCCTTCACCAACCTTGGGCCATCTGTTGGTTCCTCAAGCATAGTGTGAAGCGAACTTGGGCCGGCTCCACCTTTTCTACCAATGAGAGTGCTTGAAGTGAAATGGTCACGGCTTTCAGTCTCGTGTGTGAAGTAGCCCTTAGTCCAGCTCTGCGTTCACCATGCTTAGCCCACCCAGCTGCTGCTAATTAGGGGCTGTGGTCTGTATGCATTTAGCCTCAATCCCCCAACATCTGCGACTAAACCTAGGCTAACTGCATTTAGCCTTAACACCCAGCAGCTGCGAATAATCCCATTGAGCTGCCAATTAACTATTCTCAGCTGTAGGCTAACTAGTGACCACACTGAATACCTCCCAGGCTTCCAGCAGCTGTATTAACCCAGCACTGTAGAGACTGACCCAACACCGTGAACTAGTACTGGCAGCTTCAAACTAACCCAGCCCATATAAGCCCAGCTGCCCCCTTGGCAGAACCGATTCCAGCTGCCTCAGCATACCTTGCAGACCGGTTCTAGCAACCTTTCAGTCTGACAACACTTAACCCCAGCTTAACAACTTAAACCAACTGCTCCTGCCTTCGGCCAATTACTAAACACAAAACTAAGTGCCTTAATCTAACATAAATCTAAACACTATAAATCTAAATAACATGAGCTAAGCACTTATTTCTAAATGCCTCAAATCAAATACTCCATCTACACAAGATAAAGCTAACTTCAAGACTAGTTGGCCTTAGCTCTCCACCTTGAAACCTTGCACCCCCACGTGCACCTTTCTTGCTCCACACACACCCACACTCACACCACATGAGGTGCCAAGGGAGCAAGAAGAAAAGAGAGGATGAGTGAGGGAAGAATGAGGGATTATATAGTAAGCTTGAGGGGGTGAGCACCCTCAAGGCTCACGATAAGCCCTTGAGATTTCCTCCTACTTAGTAGGCGCCAATCCTATCTTCTAAGTCTTCCTCCCTCAAATGATCAACAAGGATCCTAATTCGAACATTTAACTAGCCTTGGCTTTCTACCTACCACACTTTACCAAACTTGGGATGCTTCAACCCAAACTTAGCCTCCTTCGCTTTCCGCCGCCATAACTTTCTCCCCTTACTTTCCCAAATCGTCGCTCACCACTTAATTCAAACCACGATGCTTAACTCGTGATTTGATTGGTGCTTTGAGAATTTGCTTATCCTCCACCTTGCATTCTTCCTTGGACCTTCCCCATTAAGTGGCCATGATGAGGTGGTCCACTTGTGCGCTCCATGTGATCCTCCATTCATCCCAATTCGAATGCACTTGCCTCTTGAGTCACTTTGGTTGTCTCCATCCATTTGTACTAGCCTACTCACTAACTACTCAATCCAAGTTCTCCTTACCTATCCTCATTCACTCAAATCCTTCCGAAGGTAAAAACACAATAACAACTCATATCCTAGCCTCTTATAACATGGTACTTCTAAGACTAACATTTCACTTTTTATATTTTTGTGAAGTAACATGCTACTTCAAAGTGCATCAACTAACGTTTCAAGGGTCTAAGACTAAATGTGGGCACCCTTTTGGGCTCACAAGATGACAAGAGGTCAAGAGCAAGACACACATCAATTAAATCATAATTCAATCCATTAGGGAGAGCCTTACGTGCTTAACACCTTCTTCTTCTTCTTCTTCTTCTTCTTCTTCTTCTTCTTTGGGAAGGGGGGGGGGAGGAACTTGTTTTTTGGAGGGAATTTTGAGGCTTTTGTAAGAGGTAATCATCTAGGACTATATCCTTAATGAGACCCTACCAGTAATGTGCCAAATGAAGGATTTTTGTATTATGTCACTACCGTCGATGACTAGGTGTCTATAGACCCAACCTCCTCAACATAAGATATTACGTTGTCGATGACACCTCGTCATCGTAGGATGGCAACTAGGTGTCGGTATGGTGCCCCATCATCGTAGAGGTGTAAGATATTATCTACATGGCACCTTGCCATCTTAGGAGGCGGAGATGATCAAAGACCTTGCATGGACACCAAGGTTGAGAGAGAAGATAGAACTCTCGGTCTTGCTCTCTAGTTCTCAAGGACTATGCAATCTTGCTTGCATGATGTGCTTCTCATTTTGTACCCATTTTGTAACATGTTGTACCTCCCATACTTATATTTAATGTGTGTGTGTGTGTGTTGTTTTTTTCTTGCGCATTTACAAATGCAAGTGGGTTAACCCTTAAACGTCAACCCTAGCCCCAGGGGCTTGGTTTCTACAGAATCTTCTCTGTAGCTCTTCCTGTACTCAACTTTTCACTGATTTTTTGATATCATTCTAATCACCTTCTTATGATGCATTCACAAAGTGAAATTTTACAATTCAATTCACAATTTGTATGAGTGATTTGTGCTTTGAAAAGATTGTGGTAGGTAGGTTGGGGTTGCACATAACCTTGTAGGAGGTTGCAAGCTCATCATTGATTGGTTCATTCATGATGCCCAAGTACAAAAGATGCCGTGATCCGATTTCGGGCTGCCCGCCCAGGCCATGAATTGTCGTTTAAGGGTTAAGGACGACTCACATGCCATTGGAGGAACGGATAAAAAAGCTAACTAGGAGATAAGTAATGGAGGATATGGATAACCTTAAGCCCCACTAACCACCGATGACTATAGGTGGGCCGCATGTATCCTTAATCGCATAAGGCAAAAGTAAAAACAACTTTACCCTTACCCTATTGAAAGAATCGGTGAAGGTTTCCTTATTATATCCGTCCTGTACTTGTTCTCTCTCTATCTCACTCTAGGGGCTCAATAAATTCAAACTACACCGGGTTATGGTATTTAGTGTCACTTACTATTTGAAGTTACATTGTGTTATAACTTTTACTATGGATCTCATTTTGTACCAACAAAAGTCAAATTGGTTGTTTCGATAGTATATAACATTAACATCTTTACTTGGTAAGAAGTTATAATAAAAAATGTTATAGCATTGCGCAACCCCGAATATTAAGTGACACCAAAGACCATAAATGGTGTAGTGGTTGAGACCTAGAACTTAGAAAAGCATTTCTTTAAGACATTGAGAAAGTTTGATCTTCCACTAAGCCATGAGGGTTTAGGAGACTAGAGGATGCCCTTGATCATGGATGAAAACATGCGGACCACACTTAAAGTAATTTTAGTCACCATGGTAAAAAAACAAGAGCTTGTACTTTGGTGTTTTTTTTAAAGGAAAAAATATGGCACTCGTGTGTGAGTCTCATATATAGTAGCTACTAAATAGCAAACTTTGCAAAGGAAAGTAAATATGGAGCCAAATCATGGCATCTTTCCCAAGTACATGGGTTGTACACAACAAGATTGAAGGTGTAAGAATATAGAGTGTGTTATCATAGTTTTAGTGCACCCATGATGTTTACCTAGTTGTAGGTGACATGAATAAAATTTGACCTTAGCATGATAGTTGCCTCACATATGATTGTTAGCCCCACAAAATAAGTTTTTAGGTACTTCCGGGCTTTTGATGAGTTCGGAAGTAATCAAGCAATTTTTGAAAATGTGCACTCTTGTGCTTCAAGTGTTGTTAGTTGTACTTGCCATGTAGTCATTATATATGTGATTATATATGGACATGATGTGCAATGACATTGGGCATCATAGTGAAGAAATTAAAGCAAGTGTGTGCCAACAATTTAGTCCGGAATTGGCCAAAAAGCCTAGAATTATTTAAATACTAGTTACATGTTTGGCGTTGGTACTTATAGATACAAGTGAGGGCAAGTTTTCCTTGTCTTTTGCAAAATTTCAAGGGTTTCAATTTTTGAACCATGTAATAACTTTACATATCAATGATCTACACCTCTTTACATGGAATGATCTAATATTGTTGTTTGTGTAATTGCAAAAGAATCATCTTCTAAGTTCTTGCTTAGGGGTAAAGATGTGGACATAACAAAGGTTGATGCTACAAATATGATTAAACATGGGAGAACAATATTAGCCAAAACTAGGATTTCTTGAGAAACTGAGTTTTGGTATGCTTGATCTCTTTGGTTGGTATATGCAAGTCAATGTTTTGATTGAAAGTGTTTGTTAATCACCATCATTCTACCATATAGGTGTAGTTTAGAAATCATCTTTAACAACTACCTTTTGTATGTCAAAGTCCAAATTAGGTCATCAAAACACACTTTCTAACACATCTTTGATATCATGTATACCCCCTCATCCTTTAGGAATTAAGTGTTGGCACTTTGTTATTGACTTATCTATATTTGGACTCAAGATTGAGTTTTTAAATATGAAATCAAAAGCCAATGTCCATCAATAACATGTTCTTCTTTGCCTAAATGATTTTTGGAGAGGTTAAAATTCAAATTTGCTTATGTACACTACAAGAATTTCAACAATCAACGACTGTGTTTATAACTCTAAAACAAGTTGTAAATGACCACAATGACTATATATCTTTTAGTTATTATGGACAAGTTGTAACGGATATATAGTTGTTGCGGACATGACATGGATTCCACGTCGACCTCATCCAAAAGGTACAGTCATCAGGCTCCTTTGCCATTTGGCTCTGACGTGGTAGCCCCCCTGTTGACTAGGCAACCATGTCACTGTCCTATGTGGCAAGGCATCCACGTCACTGTCATATGTGTCAAGACATACAATGACGTGGCTTCCACGTCATACCCCTTGTTAATCTTACATGGAAACCTATGTGTCTTCATTTCACAGGTACACGTGGCCATTCTGATGCGAAACAATGGTGCCACATGTGAACCTTCGTAGTCATTTTTTAGTCAAACGCATGGATTTAAATGCCACATATCATACACATGGTGTTCATGCCGTGAACTGCGATGCCACTTCACGTTGAGTGATTTGTCCATGTGCCGCATACTAATGTTGCCACGTGTCGTAAAGTGCTCCCCTTATTGTCATGTGTATTTTCATTAGAGTCATAGATTGGTTATTGAATATAGTGGTCACATATGACATGTCCACACATTATTGGACGACTGGAGTTGAGGTACAACATATGTCACTGAAAGAATGACTACATGTGAATGTAATTAGTCATTTACTGCTCATTTAAAGGGGTGTGTACTTGACACGTGTACATTTGGTGTATTGACGTGTCAATTCAATGACTCACAACATTTTAGGCATGACTAGAAGGATTCATAAATCAACTCATATAGAGTCATTGATCATGTTTCGGAAGTCATACTTCACTATATCATTAGTTGTTTTTGGGTTTTAGGGTTTATGGGTGACATACATATGTGCCACCTAATACAACACGTCATACTTTTTACGACACCCAAATGACTGCAATCATTGGAGAATGATTCTATTGCGTTATTGTTCTAGTCATTGCATACTGACTGCCTATTGGTACAAATCCTGAAAGTCATGGAGTGAGCAAGAAAAGTGTGTTCAATACATATAATCAATGCCACTTGACTCATCACAAATGCCTTGGGAATGCGCACTTCTACAATGCAATATTCCTTTGAGTATCAACTGGCAATCCTAGCTCCTTCACTGTGTTATGTTAATGGAGTTTTACCCTACATTGCATCCATGTAATCTAAACATGTAAACTATACCTAAATACACCTAGGCTTTCGAATGCTTCTGGCTCCATAACACACTGCCACCTATCACATCAGTTACCAAAAATTGATCCCCTCCCTACATGTGGATGCATGAGAGGGGCATCACCTACTTGAGCATGTGTAACATCAACCTTGTAGAAAAATTGGGGAATTGGTTTGAAATGAAATTTATCTGCCCCCCACACACCACTAATCTTTCCCGATGCTACTATCTGCCGCGGACTCTTGAAATTCATCAACTGCACAACTTGGCCAATATTAAACTGTCCCACCCCAACAACCACAACATGCACCAACTTCAACATATATTCATGACATAGATCAACAACATGGTTTACCACCCAACGCTGAACATATCTACCAACATAGAAATCATGCAACAAAAACTAAGACAAACTTCACAAGCTATAAATCAATGAAATTGGAGTCAAGCATTTACCCGATGCGTATTGGGCCCTTCATTCGATGCATTGTTTGCTTTCACCGTCCTCGTTCGAAGCTCCTTCCCTTAACTTATCTGCATACAACCCCAAAGTCTACCAATTAGTCTACTTAATCATGACATAGGTGAGGGGACACTGTTCAATGTGAACTAGTAGCTCACAAGTCCCCTCACCTGACAACTTTGGATGTCCTGCCAAGTTTGAGGGCAAATGTTTCATCTCTGAGCTCCTGGTCGTCCTTCCACCTGCATGTAGCTTTGGCACATGCTCCCCAACTGCCTATTTGGTATCAGGAGACATACTACAATAACTCTGAACATCAGCACTACCAAATAAGGCTTCGAGAAGAGGCCACAAATGCCTTCTCAAGTGATTGTTATCATCTGCAAGCTTTGTCATGTCCTCCACATAGAATGGTGATAGGATGATGATGTTTATGACTGGATTGCAATCCACCAAAGCTTTAAAATGGTCAATGATCATTGTATTGCCCCCATTCCATATCGGCCACATCCTCCTGTGAGCCCAAATTGATGTCCACATGTGTTGTTAACACTTGTAAAACATTACAAGTAATGTTTTGTTCATTTATGATTATTCACAAAAATATAAAAAGAGTGAAGCTTGAAGAATGCTAAGTTTGAAGCATTAGGCTTGTGTGGAGTGGACTTAAGTAGTATGAGGACATACCTTGGTAAAGTGTGGTAGGTAGAAAGCCAATGTTAGTTAAATGTTTGAATTAGGATCTTTGTTGATCATTTGAGGGAGGAAGGCTTAGGAGATTAGATGAGAGCCTACAAAGTAGGAGGAGATTTCGAAGGCTTATTGAGAGCCTTGTGAATGGGATGAGTCCCTACTTAGAAGGAGAAGGTTAAGGGGTTGTGATTGGAGGCTCTAATCCTCTCACCCTATCCTTATCTCATGCCCTCTCTCCCTCTCAACTCACTATATAATCCCTCATTCTTCCCTCACTCATCCTCTCTTTCCTTCGTGCTCCTTAAACACCCCACGGATTATAAGTGTGGGTGTGTGGGAAGCAAGATAGGAGCACATGTGTGTGCTTAGTTCTTAGGAGAAGAGCCAAGGCTATTTAGCCTTGAAGAGAGATTGACCTCTTGTTAGAAGTAGATTGGGTTTAAGGAATTTGGAGTTTGATTGTAAACTTCAACTTGTTGCATTGAGATTCATATTGAAGTGAGAGAGTTCAAACTTGTTTAAACTTGTGGCATTTAGAGTGACTAGATTGTACTAGGTGCATTACTTGTAGTGTTTTATTAGTTATGAACTTGAGCAGAACTTTATAGTGAGAGATTTGTCAATTATGGATGATCAAAGTGTTCAATGGGTATGAAAATTTGAGGGATTGTTTATTATAAAGTATGGGAGTTGTGGTAAAAATTTGAGAGCTTCAGTCATTGGGATGAAAGAGTTATTAAAAGTTGAAGGGGAGGGTGTCTAGGAACAAAGCAGCAAGGTTTGAAAATATGTATCTCTTAGAGGGTTATAGATATGGATACCAAAATTTGATACTACCTTTTGAACTTATATATCTATCTTGTGTCAAAATTTTAGATTGATTGGACGTAGGAGTTGGAAGTTATTAGAGATTTAATGACCGGATGCTTTATCACAGCATTCATACTAAGTAGTTAGAGTTAGAATTTCATGCATAACTTTTGCATATGAACTTTGTTTGTACCAAAATTTGGTGTGGAGATTTTTGATAAGGTACTTAACAAGTATACCAAATTTCACTTGAAGAACATAAGTTGGGTGGGAGTTATACTATTCTGAAGTTTAGTAGGAAGACATTGATAGAGATTTACATCAAGAAGAACTTAGAGCAAGAAGGGCAAGGATAAGTATATAAGTATTTTTTAATACTTGTATTTAAAGCCTATGTGCTCATGGAATCCACAAGCGAAGTGTCATGTACCAATACGGAATCAACCACGATGACATGTGATAGCACGGAATCAATAAGCGAGAACTCATGTAGTAGTGTGGAGTCGACGGCAAGGACTCGATTCACAAGAGGGATATCTTTGAAGGCATGCGTGGCCAAAGCGGCCGGGTGGACATTAGAAAAGGCTAAGGATATAACCTTGCCCGACATTAAAGAATGTAAAACTACATAGTGTGGTGTTAATCAAGTTGTGTATATTCCAAGGGTAGATTGGAATTATATATTGGGTTACAAAGAGAGAAGTCTTTACATGTCATTATAAACTTTTCCACTAGGGCTAGGACGAAATCGAAGGGTGGAGGATTTTTGGTGACATAGGGCCACTGCCTTTTATTTTTATGATGGTGTTTTGGTCTTCTAGATTAGAGGAGGCATTTCGCTTCATAACATTGCATTTCACCGTAATTTCCAAGTCCACTGCATGTCTACATATTGTACTTGTGTAAAGATCTTCCGTCTCTAGTAATTCTAAGTGATTATGTTGGATTGACTTTATAAATTTTCATTCAATTTTCTTGGGATTATGCAATCTCTTACACTTCAATATTGAAAAACATATTTTTTCATCCACGGCAATAGGTTCTCTTTTATACTATCCTATGTGGATGGTAATTTCTTCTTCACGAACCTTAAAACTAAATCCAAGAATTTTTTTAAATCCTCAGTTTTATGGTCCACGGTAATAGGTCTCTTTCGCCATGGTTTTTAGAAATTTTAAATATTAAAATAAAAAATCCATGCTCCCCGCTCCCCACTCCACACTCGCACAATAGCAATCCCCACAACTAATATAGGGTGTAGGGTGTAGGGGGTATTATGCCACCTCAACTTATTAAATATCATAAAGTCGTTTCACATGGTCCTTCGTAGTCATTCTTGTGACACGTCATTATTATAGAGAATAATATGAACTTATAATATTCTTATTTTCCACATCATTCAAAGGAGGTAAATGCCACATCAGAAATGAATGGTATTACAAAGTTATAGTGTAGACGCAATCGTTGAATGACAACCAGAGAATGACTAATAATTAGCCAAGTCATGATCTTCTATCCACGTCATACACGAATGGATGAAATGGATGATACATGGTAGACGAAGAATGAGTCAGTTGTAAGGTCGTCAATAGAGTTCATCGTGAGTCATTTACACGACTTAAAAATGACTGCTATGTTTGACACGACGTAGCATGTGACCCAGGTAGGCATGATAGTCGTTTAATGAGTTGTTTAGGACAATGAGTCATTGATACCATGGTTGGAATGGACAAGGATTCTTCTAGTGGTATGTAAACATGGTGTGAACCTCGTGTGAATTGGTAAACTCAGAGTGAAAATGTGTGTGTGTGTGTGTATGTATATATATATATATATATATATATATGAGTGTTGTTGAAAAAATTCTATATATTGATTGTGCACTTGTGTTTGAAAGTGATTTTCAAAATGTTTTATTAATTCATATCTAATGAATATGGTGTAATGAGTGTCACCTTGAGTTTTTCATATATGGTGAGCCTCCTTGGTGGTCTGAGTATTAGATTAATAGCAAGTACACAATGATATTTATTCAACCCACAAAGAGATATATCACACATAATGACCTCTACAATATAATGTTGTGTTGCCATCGACTACCGCCATATTGTTGCCGAAAGCAATGAATGCAATAATCCTCTACCTTCGAGAAGCAAGAGTCCTCTCCATAACCCTTGTTGCCTTGTTCTTGTCTTGCCATTGAAGCTACAAACCACATGCCAAATCATTATTTTCATGTTCATGGCCATGATGAAACAACAAATGGATACTATAGTTTGATTTTACATCACAATGCATAAATCGTAATATTCCACCAAACATCTTCAAAAGGGCAACAATATAAATCCATCCCCATGGTGATGCAAAAGTCTCTCCCACATATTGCTCGAATTCCTCACCTTGAAGGCCGTAGCAAAGTTGCATCTCAAACCCTTGGACAACAATCTCCCAATCTTAGAGTCTCTTGCCATGTGACACCTAACAAAGTTAGAAACCCACCAAGACCTAGTTGCTGCATGTGTAAGCCAATGAAAAAAAAAATCCAAAAATAGTGTGATGGGGCACCATTGGCTCAATGGTCGGGGAAAACCGACGGCTAGTTCATTATCAGCCGATGGATTTCGCCTCATGGCCGGTTCAAATTTCCAACCATCGGATGCCAATCCGACAATAAATTCAATCCTCCGGCAATTAGCCAATGGACTAGAAAATTTCCCGGAAATGTAGCCGATTCTTTTTGTGAGTTACCGGATTTCAGCCGGAAAAAGTAATACTCAAATACTAGCCGATACCCGGGAAATGGTAACCGATACCCTCCCGGTCGTGAGCATGGATATCTAAGTGGTCAGGGCTTCGAACGGCAAGTCGAGGGATGCAGGCCAGGTGCCCAGGTCAGGGTTTCGAACGGCAAGTCGGCAACCTGCGGCGCCTCCATCCTCCGCGGCTCCGCATTCACTCTTGTGCACCGCTCGCTTCGTCATCTGCACACTGCTCCGCCTCCACCTCCGTCCTTCGCCAACCTACTTGTTGCTCGCATCCAATTTGGTCACATTTTGCTCGAAGAGCGGACTTCCTGCACAACATTCTACGAATCTGCTCTCAAAACTTCATCGGAGTATCAGATTTGGTAATTCATGTCTCCTTGATTTTCGCTATTTTCGCTATTTGTATAGCAATCCAGAGTGCTATTTGTCTGGGGCATCAAATGATGCACTTGAGGAAGTACCCTAAACCTTAAACTTTTTAAATTATGCAACCTTTTCATGACCAAATCCAATTGCTTCTATGAAGAATTGGGGGATCCTTGGCCTTCAACCGGTGAAGGCATTGCTAGGTTCAATTCCTGCCAAGGATATTAACTCTTCAAATTTAAAGTTTTGAACATGCCTTTCTTTTCACTTATTCAAGATTTTGTACTAAGAAATGATTTCTAATAACTTTTCATACATTTTTTAAACAATTAGTGCCGATATGAATTCGATTTAATCGGATATTGGCCAATGAAAATATGAAAATGTAGGCAATTGGCCGATTGATTTTACAAAAGACCGGCTCTTGCCAATGTAAATTGGAAAAAATCCGACCCTTTGTATCAACTACCAGCAATTAGCCACTAAGGCTTCAAAAACTTCCCGAACTCTGCATTGGCTGATCATGTGAAAAACACACTACTTATTGAGTATAGTGTAAAGGTTATTGTAGAATATTATCCTATATGTGATTACCATTGGATGTATCCTACATAAATTAATAGGTTTTCCTATCAACATAATTTGAAGTAACTACACATTGTCAAACAATAGCTGTAACTTCAATTGCCAAAGATTGAAAAAATGCCTAGTAACCACAACCTTCATTTGCAAATTTTGAAGGTTATTGTAATCCTTCACTCGTTGGCCGCTTTAAGGAAGAGGTTAACCTTGCCCTTTAAAAGGAGTTGAATATCATTAACCCCCAACATTGACTTCTACTTATTCTTGAGGTATCATTGTAAACTCATTTTTTGGGCCATCGCCTAGCTGTCAAGCTCGAAAACTTTAACTTAGTAAGAAATAGCGGCAATAGGCAGTAAGAAGTTAGCTTACAGTGTGAACAGAGGGCTATAGCCATTTCAAGGCGGTTGTAACCACCTTCTTCTTCCTCGGCTGATAAGAGGAAGGCAGGCTATTGCCCAACCAGGCTATTTTCAAAGGTAGAATCAGATGTAGTCTCAATTTTAGCAATAGGCTTAGAGAAAGCTCAAGCTCTCAGTGATTGAGGCTGAGTGATTAGCAATAGACAGCGCCAAGCAAGAGGCTGGCAGACATAGAAGTAGAGTCGGGAGCCGAGTGAGTCAGACTCTCTGTTAACTTGGAATTTTGACTGGAAGAAGTAAGCAGTTGAAGAGCAATTGTCGTGATATTTCTGGAATGGAATCTTGATTGTTGTTTGTTGTGTTTGAGTAAGTAATGTCTTATGTGATTTTTGGCAATAGTCGTGAGCGTTGAAATAGACACATCATCTGCCATAAGGGCAGAGAGTCAAGAAGTGATGTCTTGGAGTTAGCAATGGTCGCAGTCAGACTATGGCCATTGGCTTGTGAGTTGAGTTCTGTGGACAAGAGCAAAGGCTGATTGCCGAGGAAGAAGGGCAATAGTCAAGTGAAAGAGAAAGGGTTGAATGTTAAGAAGGCAAGTAGTCTTTAGCGCGAGGCCAATGGACTGAGAGCGAATCTGAGAGTTAGGCCAATGTAAGCAAAGACAAGTGGCCTGAGAGAAGGCATTGTGAGCGTAATGTCGTAGGCAATAATCTTAAAACACTTAGCCTGAGAGAGGTAAGTGTAGGCGAGTAGTCGAGAGTATGTAAGAGAGGAAGCAATAGCCTGAGAGAGGTTTCTTGGAGGGCAATATCCTGGAGTTGAACCAGTTAAGGCAACTAGTCATGAAGAGACGATTGCCTGCCAGCAAGGGCAAATAATCAAAGAGGGGCAATTGCCTGTTGGAAAGGGAAAGAAGCCGGAACATGAAAGGAAGGGCTATCGCCTGAGTTGGTAGTTCATCGCCTACCTGTGGCGAAGAGAGGGAGGAGCCTGAGACGGGCGGTGAGAGAGAGGCGATTAGCCAAAGTTAGGAGAGAAGTAAGACGATTAGCCCTAATACAGAAAGAAGTGAAGAGAGAGAGACGTACGAGGTAGTGTCATGAGAGGAAGGACCGAGAGGGCAATAGGTTGTCCAGGCGTTGTACCTAAGAGAGAAGACAGAGAGGTCATCTTGGTAGAATATAGGCTACAGACAGTTACTAGACATTACCTGGCGTAAGGCCGATGATTCGAATACAGGCAAGAGACATACATAATAGCAGGCGATAAGCTGCAAAAGACATTACCATTTCGAGCAGGATAGTTGCATGATTAATGTAAGACATTACCAGAGGCAAATTCTTTTGAACATAAAATGGAATTAGGCCTTAATTAAGGAATGGGTGAAAGTACACTACGGTCCCCAATTTAATACGTCACAAACACAGTTTTGCTAAAATCGTGTTTTTGAACATCAACCACGTCAAATATACAATGAATTTGTATTATATTTTTTCATATTCTTGTAGTCTTTATCCTAAGGAAGAGATATCTTGTACTAAACCTCCATATAGTGTCATATTCTAAGAGAAACAAGTATTATTGTACAAAAAATTAATATTGTCACAGTATGTGTAGTATTAATTTTTCTCAAAAAATACTTCAAAAATTATTGAGATTACATTCAAATCGCTTGAATTTTGTTGTGAGCATAGTATATAAGAAAAGACAATGAAGTTTGTTAATTTCATGGTTTTTGTCACATTTCATTTCTTTAAATGCTTTCTGGCACGTAACTTTTTTTTTCCGTAAGCCATAAGTGCCAAAGAATTGCATTTAAAAAAAAATTGAAACCTTAATCATGAGAATTCCAAAATTGAGGTGGGCAATTTGTCCGATTTTCAAATTAGTTAATCCTAATGATTGTGGAGCAACTTGTATGAATTTTTATATACAAAAAGTACTAAAAAGTACTTCAAGGAGGGGCCACAAGTGGCTAGGGCGTAGTGTGCTTCTACCGGAATATCGCCTAAATTGTTGATACATTAATTATAAATGATCTTGTGGATGTTTGTGCTGACAAGTTGCCAGATTAGTTGAAGATGAAGATGATGATTACAGTTCTTGGAAGAATGACCGAATGATTGTAAGTTAAACTAAGTGATTATTGCAAAGCATAATTCATGACATTTAAAGACGATGTGGCATTCAAAAGACATTACCCGGACTTCGGTCCTGACAAATTGCCAATGACCACTTGCCAAGCTTTTGAGCTTCACGACGGAAATAGGTCAAAAACATAGAGTGATAGAAAATTCCCTAAGATAGGACGGAAATCACTCACTACGGAGATATCACAAAGGAACCATAAGAGTGGAGAGTAAGCAAAGTAATGAAGGAAACAAGGAGTAAAAGCCGTAGATTGTTATTGTCATCCTTAATCCAATGTGACATTAACCCTTATAGACACTAGCTCAGTCTTCCCTGTGACCTAGTCCCTGGGTTGTTGTTTTTAAGTGATAGCAAAAAACTAACTACAATCATAACATTATTTAGATCCATAATAGTGTTCTGTGGGATTGACAATATTCCACAGAATATTCTTGAATATGTCCCACATTCAGACCGAATGGGGATTATTGTCAATCCTGTAGAACATTGTTATGGATCTGAATAATGTTATGATGTGATCTCTAGGGTGTCAAAAGTCTCCCGTTTTCAAACAATGATTTTTGGTTTCTCATTCCTAATACTTATAATGAATTGATGATTTGTTATGCCACAAAGAGGTGCAACATGCTTGGAAAGAGGATCTCAATGAGAGGAATATGTTGAATACCATTTGTCTACGAATTAATATGTCAAGAAATGCAGAGTTGAAACCATACCTTCATCATCTAGCGAATCTAGATCTCTGTACTGAGCCACAAAAAAAAAGAAAAAAAAAGAAAAAGAAAAAGAAAACTGGGCAGTGCCAAAGTGGGGTGGCTCTGGAGCTCTGATCAAAGTTTGAGAAATCAACATTTTCACCAAACACTTGGTGTAACAATTTCATAATGCAATACAAATGGGACCAATATTCACAATGGTGAACTGAAAGAATTCAAGAGAAAGGAAAAAGTTGCCTTCCTAATAGGTACATGAAACAAAAGTACCCATCGTCTATATTTAATGAATTTCCTTGGAAGTAGTCTTGAATAGTTCAATACTGTGTAGATTACATCTACGTAAATTCATCTCAATGAAGCATCATAGCCAAATTTCCGCAGTAAATGGGAACTCATGAACTAGAAGTACGACAAGTTCCAGCTTACAATAGTTGACATTTATTTGTAAGTAACTTAGCCTCGACACATGCATTCATTCCCCCGGCCGGGTGGCCACTGTGGTTCACAAAGCCAGCATATGATATTGATATTTTATATTGTCATTGTCCCACCACTCAAAGGGACGCACCATTAACTTACTGCTCTCAGCAGCAGCGACGTGCAGCATACGAAACACAAATAAAAATCTGTAACAATATGCGACATAGTACATGAACTCAAGTAAGTGTGAAAAGTAGTGGAGTATTGCCAGAAACACCTACAACATTATTATTAGCCGGTCATATATAGTACCAATGTTAGCGGCCTCTCTTATATGATATAAGTGAGCAATTATGCACTGAGGCAAGTTAGGATCGACGGAGACTACTTTGAGTGGCGACTTGTGTCCACCGACCAAAATTTCCCTTCTTTAAGTAGCACAAGCGGGCGTGTTTACATTAGGCTCCGGGCCCAAGAAACATTGGGGGTCTAAAACACCCCTTAATAGTTTTCATTTTTGGAGTGAAGATTGACTTTTTAAAGTTTGGAGTGTTTCATTGATTGGGAGCGTTGAGATTTGGTGGGAAATTGATATCACATTAGCATCACTTCATTTCTTCGTATCTTGGGATCCGGTTTCTAGTGTAAACTCCTAGGGTTCCAACTCTTGCTCTTCACCAAATCAAGATTGCTCGATTTTCAAAGTTACTTTGGTCTTGGACCCTAGTGTAAACGCATCATAAGTGAGCCTTTGAACGATTTCAACCTCGTATATACATACCATTACTGCTATCCTTGAAAGGTTAGAGAGTGAAACACTAGACAAAAAAATCACGAGTTTCATAGGGAGTTTATTCTTATATAGGTTGCCTTTCCTGTGTTAGGATCTATAAACAAACACTTGTTCAAAGCAACTTTTTTTCTCCTTTTGTTCTACCACACATGTTACCACCAAAGGGGTATTCTTCCACTAAGGTGGCAACCTTGTTAGCAATTTGGCATCATAAAGTAAATGTGTTGAATGAGAACATATCCCCCTTCCAATTCCTACTATACCTTCCCATTTATAGGATTTCTAGGCAATAATACCTAAAAGTTCTCTAGTGTCATTCCTTTGACATGACATTTGTTTGTTCTCCACATGAGATGTCCTTGCCTAAAACCAAAATAAATAAATAAGTTAAATGAATTATCAAAGCCGCACCATTGCCCTTCCTCTCTTTTCCAAAAATTTCAGTCTTGTGATAAGGACCTACGATATTCAACCGATTTAAAAAGTTCACTTGATGTATGAGTTAATTTTGAATATGGTTTTATTTATACAATTAGCTAAGAATGGATGCATGTAGCTTGAAGATACATGTTTTGTGCATCAAGAGCCCAAGTAATGTCTCTTTGAGCCAAGTTTGGACCTTCTGTACATCTGATGTTTTGAAATTAAATGGTGTGATATACATTGTGATGTGTTCTTTTGGTAAAGACAATAGCATCTTTTTGACGAGCGAGGTATTCTTCTTGACACCCACACAAAGTAACTCAAAGAAGAATTTGAAGAGTTGGCATCATCCAATAAGTTTATAATGAGATAATACACAAATAATATGAAAATGATACGAACATTTAGGGGTTAACTCTAAACACTGGAACCAAAGTGGGCCCCTCATACATATGGTATTTATTGTACAACATGAATATAGATTGCAATTTGACTTTCTAGTAGATAGTGATAGCTTGTTGATTTGCAAAATTGTCTCAACCAATTAGCAATTATAAATCACGCGAGTATAATCATTTGAAGTTGCAAAAGAATAGATGCACAAATTAGAATAGTCCAAAGTGAAGATTATCCTTGATTTTTACTCATCGGATGCCCTCCCAAATTTTAGTGCATAGTCCAGTCTCATTGTAACACACGTCTTTATGGTGTTTGTTCTTAACTACAAGCCTTGCCACTTACCACTCAATAGCCTTATATGCGCCCGATTAAGGCCCACATACCTTGGGTTTGTGGTTCATGGCATTGTCAAAGGGCTTGTTGGAGGGGGACCTGTCATATCCAGTGTGAGGAAGAATGTTGATGATGTGGCAATAATCTAGTGGCTACAACCCATAGTCATATTTCCTTATAATTGGTGCACTAAAGACAAACAAAAAATTAATTTAATCTCTTGAAATTTCTCTTGGCTCAATTCCTACTCAACCTGGTTATTTATTATAAACGACAAATGTCACCCAACTATAAACTTGCCTGCTCACTTCTACATTGCTTGTGAAGACAACTGGCCTTAATCCACACTTGGGCTCCTTATGTCGGTTATCATACTTGTATACTAAGGACCGGTTCACATAGGGTCCCAAGTTCTAAGTCCCAAGTCACTTAAGGTTAATCCGTGCAATCTCAACTAATCACAGCATAGAAGTTGGGCCTTACTACTTCAGATAGGGTCCCAAGTTCTAAGTCCAAAGTATGACATGGATGCCTATTGTGGTGCTTTTGGGCACCCCCTCCGAGGGAGCCCAAAAATACCGCACAAATCCTTTGGTGAGGGTGGCCAGCCTTGGCAGGTGTCCAAGCCGAACCCGGATGTTATGATATTTAATAAGTGTTTGGATTTGTGGAGGGATTTGATAACTGCGTCGTGTCTTTTTGATAGGTTATGCCTAAATTTTAAATGCCTAAGGTATTTATCTAAGCTACATTAATTTTTCCTAACCTAATGCCGAATCTGTCTAGTCTAAACGTAGACGCACCAGCCTTGGGATCAAGGCAATCTAACCTTAATGAATGAAATAACCTTACTTCTTACATTGGACCACACCTAATTCCTTACCTCTTATAAATTAAATTTTCTAAATGGGAGGACCTTAATTAAGTCTCACCCTTTCAACTTTCATTCTTAGTTTATTAGTTGATTGAATAGAGCCTATGTTACTAAGTTCATAAATTATGGCATCACCACCTACCTATTTGGTGCACACCCTAACATGAATATTTCAAGGCCCTATGCGGGTCTCTTGAAGGTTGATTGACACTTACACCCTCCAATCTTTGCCGCTGGAAGGGGTAGTATCAGTCCTCTGAATTAAGTTCCCGGTTGGTTTTTTCCATACGGGGATTTTTACAAATTATGTTGGTTTTTAGTTAATTTAACACGGTTTGACCACAAAATTTTAACTTGATGGGACCGGGAATAAAACAACCTGTGTGTTTAACATGTTGTATAATCTTCAAGGATTGGGGCCATCACCTCTAACCATTAGGACCAACAACATGATAATGGATTCATAGGCCATTAACCCCACATTTCCATCAACAACATTCAGAGTGGTCGTGTCGGTGATTAACCTGACTTCACCACATATGAAATTTTCTAATAATCAAAGCTACTATCACATACATATCAAGGAGGCCCAAAAATCATGGAGTTGGATATCCCCTTGGTGGTCAAGTGGTCAAACCACTTGATCTTACGAGATAGGTGAGTAGGTGTAGAAATGCGTACCTTAGCCGCGCTCCCTCCAATCCTAAATAGAAGGTTAGGGTTAGTGATTTACCTCAATGCTCCTCATTCAATTGGGCTCGATGTCAACCGAGCCGCCACCTCCTTGCCTTGATCTATTTTCCAGATGTTGACCTTGTTTCTGTTCTTGAAGCTAACTTGGTTGCGGTTAAAACTTTATTTTAGTGCACTGTAATTTTAGCCTCATCATAATTAATTCATTTAGTTCACATCATTAGCTTTTTAGAGACCTAAAATTCACTTTAATCGGATAAGATTTGCAAAAGTTATAAAGTTTGGAAATACGGTGTCTACTCAATCTATTTTTCAACTTAAAAAATCCATATTTAATTCATTACTCAGTCAAATCAAAAGTTCTAACCATCTATGGAAAGCTATCAAAAAGAGCTATAAGAGAAAAATATGAAATTTATAAAGTAAGCCAAAATAGATCCAACAGTCTCCCTGTAATGCAACAGTCAACTAGAATTGCTCAAACTATGTACTGCACCTTTGAAAATTCATATCTAATTCATAACTCATTCAAATCACATGTTCTAAACAACCCTGGAAAGCTATCAAAATGATCTATAAAAAAAATGAGATTGGTAAGATGAGACGAGACGGATCCAACAGTCTCCCTGTAATGTAGCAGTCAACTAGAAACGCTCAAACTATGTACCTCACTTTTGAAAATTTATAATTAATTCATAACTCACTCAAATCACATATTCTAAACAACCTTGGATTGCAAAACAAAAGTTCTACTTGAAAAAAATATATGTTTTAGATTGACATTTTGACAAGGTCAGCAGGTCTGATCCAGCAGCCACTATTTAAGTGAACATCCTAGTTTTTGCTCTGACTTTAGAAATCATAACTAATTTCTATCTCAACCAAATTGCAAGTAGAAACCGGCTATGTATAGCTATAGAAACTCTCTACAAGAGAAAAAAATACAAAATTTTGGTTTCATGTATTAACCTAAACTTTTAGGTCATTAGCAGCCAAGGTCTGCAATGCCTCAATATTTAACTTGCATTCTAACCTACCTTTACGGAAGAAGGAAATTTTGTGTATTCACAAACACACATTCTAACTAGGAGAAGGTAGGGAGGTATTTTTCTCAAGCCTTACTACTAGAGACATGCAAAAGAAAGATTCTTTCTAACTACATTGAAGTAGGATTTCGCCTAAATTCTAGAAAATTAAGAGAGTGTCTTTCTAACTACTTAGAGGTAGGGCTTCGCCTACTAGTCGAAGAATAGAGGGAATTTGCCAAACTACATTGAAGTAGGGCTTCGCCCAAATTCTAGAGAAAAGAGAGAGTTTGCAAGGTAGGAAGAGGGGGTTTTTAAACCCTTTCAAAAAAATGTTAAACCCCTCCACCACCGGTCCATCTTTTCGAACCCATTCTGAAATTTGGCTCAGGGGTTTTCCCGGTTGAGATTGCCACCCCGTCGCCGATGTGGCTCTGACAAAAATCCTTCTTATTTGTTCTAATTTTTGCCATCAAGTTGGCAAATGGACAATAGGGCAAGGGACAAGTGATCCCCTTGCTATTTTTTTATTCAAAGTCTTCATGCTAATTTATATTCTCATGCCAAGCATCTCCACTTGTTTTGCGTGACCCACACCAACTACTAAACTAACCCTTGCTTAGCTAGCTTCTACTAAATTAATCTTCTTAGCTAGTTGCTTTTACTAGCTACATTTCTTCCCGCTAACTAGTTCTTGCCTAGTTAGCCATTTTTCCTAACTTAGGTAATTTCTACCACTAGTTAGTTTCCATTTTGATTAACTTTATCTAAACTAGATTTTATTTCTTTCACGGGTGACGGCCCGAGGTCCTCAGTAATTCACCTTCCCCTTTTGGGCCAATTGGCAAATGAATTAATTTTTCTTCAATTTACTATCAATTCTAACTTCTAATCCTAAAATCCTAACTAAAAGTGACCCTACGGAGTGGTGGACCTTCACACTTATGTGGCAATACTTTTTGGAGGAGGCTTGGGACTTTGTGTTGAGAGTTGGGTCAAGCAAAAAGATAGATCCAATTCTCAACACAAGTCCCATATTTTTGTGCATAAAGTTATAAAGATCCAACTTTAATGATAAGCAACCATATTTTAATGGTATCTTGAGGCTCAAAAGTTAGAACTGTGCCTCCAACTTGGGACTTGCTAACATGAGTGGGACTTGGGACTTGGGACCCATGTGAACTGGCCCAAGGTTTACATGTAGCTTATGTGTACATTTTTCTTGTATGAATGCCTATGCGACAAGGCTTGTGGTCAAGAACGGACACAAGAAAGACACGTGTTACAATGAGATTAGATTGTGTGCTTAAAACATATACACCATTCTTGAAGTTCAATAGAGTAAAATTGTGAGTGCCTTTGTGACCGTGTAAAGAATGAGATATTCTCCACTTCATACTCTTATAACTTTTACATCCCTACCCTGCTATCTAAATTTGAAAAGTCAGTTCATGAGCCGATCCAATGGCTGTACATGCCTTGAGGAGTTGGAATCGCCTACAATAGTAGCATATACCTTACATCATTTGAAATCCATAAGCCCTTTGCGGAATGACAACGTTGGTGTTGTAGTGAGGTGGTGGGGGGGGTGGCTGGTCACACACAATTGAAACCGCCATTTTTGAAAGAGAGTTTGTTGGACCATGTAAAAAAAATAAAAATGTCCTTGACATGTATCTTACCTTGGGTAGTTTGATTTCAAAATTGCCACCTCCCCCCTTTCTTTTTTTATGGGTAGAAACACATGTTTCCAACTCCGATCGGAAGTACTATAGTGGTTTTGAACCTTACAAATCCTATGTCTTGGATCGGAGTTGAAACATACATCTCTACTCATAAGTTAATCAAAACAAAAGCAAACAAACCTTCTTGAAATCAAGCTCCTCAAGGTTATGCATAGGTCAAGCCCAGATTTCTTTTTACCTTGGCATACTAAAACCTGTTTTGAAAGTGTCTTTTGTTCGAGCATTGTGTGACCCGACCCCCACATGAGCTGGCGGTCCTTCATAAATCGGTTCCCAAGTACTGATGAGAAGCTGCATTATTCCCTGCTTCGGACCCGTTCAGTCTGGTGGAGAGTACTGGAAGGCCCTCGTGTCCTCAGTCTGGGCACTCAAATAAGTTAAAACTGACCAGGGCAGGGCAGGGCAGGGCAAAGTTTAAAGTGCCATGGAGGAAAAAAAAAGAAAAAAGAAAAAGAAAAAAAGTTTGGGTGGCAGTGATGGGAGATTGTGGTGCCCCTGCCCAAACACATCCAAGAACTGGCAGCCGCAGCAGCAGGCAGCTTACGGGCCTCCGAAAACTCATATTATTAGCCCACAAGGTAAAGGGTACGGTGTTCTATGCTGGGGACACGGATGTCCTGAGAATTAAAAAGTATTTCATGAACGGTTTTACCGTCTGTCATGAGGGTGAACGAGAGGGAATTATATTGCATACGAGCGTACCTCTCTCTCTCTCGCATTCATCCATCCGACATAAAGCCCTAAAATAATGCAATGAAGTCCACATGCTACTTGGTTTAGTTGATTTGACAGTGGAATGAGTTTCAAAAACCTTGAATTAGTCTAGTTCAAGGCAGTAGATATGAATGAACCACAAACTTATAAGGGGGTCAAGTTTTTTATGTTGGAGGGATGAGAGGTATACTCATTATTGGAACTCAATAGGACTAGCGATGAGATTGCACAAGCAAGAACACATGTAACAAAGGCATATGAACAATGCTTGGAGTGAGATGGTCTCCTCCACCCCTTGCCTTGCCCTTTATTGCTCATTTTCACCTTGATTGATACAAACAATATGGGATAACTCTTCTCCCACTATAGACTAGCCTTGTAGGTTTATTACAACCTTATTACTTCTAGTATTGCATTTCTATGACTACGAGCAATCTAATGCTCCACCTTCAACACTCCCACTTTGCGAGTGGTCAAAGACTTGCAATACTCTTGAGTTTCTTAGTTTCTCAACCGTATATAGTGAGGTTCTAACATTGCCCATAAGTTTCCACATATTATACCTAATTGCTTCACATAATTCAAAGGACCTTCAAGTATTGCTACATTGGCCCATTCCTCACCATGTTGAGGCAAAAAGTGATTCTTCCACCATTCTCTGAGTGGTCGCTGCTCCCTTGTGGGATATCACCGTTCCTCGCCGAAACTCTCAACAACAACGACGTTGTTTGCCGGTCCTTCACATGGCTCTTCAAATGCAACTCCATTACCTCCCATTTGCTTGTTACCATCCACGGATTGTCCACCACCATCAAATAAAGGCGATTTGGAAGATTTGTCCACCATCACCACCACCATAGGGCCTTCACTTCTTTTGTTCTTGTGTGAATGTGGTGTACGTTGGGTTTACTCACCACATAGTTTCTAGTGGTGTGTTGTGGATAGGGAATGTTGTGTCTGTGGTTTCTATGTAGATTTCAAATTCTTTTTCTAACATAAAGAGCATACGGGCTAGCAGTGAGTAGGTGTAAACTTGGCATTTTAGTTTTGGGAGGTGTATGGATCCTCCGTATTTGGCTTATATGTGTTTTGTGAGGACTTGGTAGATGGTGCCTAGTTGTCCTCGGTCATTGAGGCTTGTATTTGTTGTTGTCCTAAGCAGTTAACAAAGTTTGATAGGAGTGAGGTCATCTTGATGCCAAAGTCTTCGTTGGATAGATGAGTGAGGATGTTGGTTGTGCTTTTGGGGATTTTGCATATTTCCTTCATCAAATTACTTATGATTTCGTCTACTTGTTTGATGTCTGGTCTAGAGAACAAGACTACATAGTATGCATATTTGATGCCCGGTTTGATGATTGTGTTGAGGATCTTAGTTTTTTGTTTCATGCTAGTTGGTGATAGCGAGAGTAGTTTGCTTTGGTTTTTTGGCTTTGAATGTGGATATTCCTTCTTGGATTTGCCATTTGAGGGATGGTACTAAGTGGATGCCTTAGTATGTGTATGGTTTGTTTTGGGCAAGGGTAGGTGATGTTGTGGGTTTTGATGAATGCTTTGAAGACGTTGGGTTTGAGTTTGGATTTGTGGGGGCTTCATGCGACGGTGCATTTAGCTAGGTTGAGGTCCATGTGTGCCCATTCTGCAAATTTTTGGAGCTTAGTGATTTGGGGTTGTAGCTTGTGGAGGTCCTCTGTGAGTAGAGCGAGGTCGTTGTCGTATGCAATTGTATTACAATAGCATTTGAGGTGTTGAAATGGTAGCCTAGGTTGTTAATTTGCATCCATCTTTGTAGGGGTTCTAGAAATATGATAAAGAGGTAGGGGCTTAGTGTGTCTCCTTGTATAATGCCTTGGTAGACGTGTATGGGTGTTCTGTATATATGTTTCCAACTAGTTCTACCACATCTTTGGGTAGCCCATGTCTTCCATAATGGCCAAGAGTTTGGTGTGGTCTATGGAGCCAAATGTGTTTTTGAAGTCTATGTATGCCAAGTATATATCTTTGTTGGTGAGTCGTGCATCTTCTGGGTTTGCAATGATAATTTGAATTTGTCATGTTGTGTTAAGTTGTGGTTGGAAGCCTTCTTGGATGAAGTGTAGTAGCCTATATTTTTTTGCATAGGTTGTTCGTAGAGATATGAGTGTGCTTATGTATAACTTGTAGATAATGTTTGGTTGGTAGTTCACAAGTGTGAAGGGGTCATTTTTTGTGTGGAGTAGGATGGTTTTGCTATGTTTCCAATATGTGGGTATGTGTTTTTGTTTGTAGCATTGTTGGAAGGAGAGAAATAACATGTCGCGGAAGCTTGAGGGGAGTGCTTTTATGATTTCATTTGGGATGTTGTTTGGTCTTGGTGTTTTTCCTCAAGATAGTCTTTTGAAGTTGTTTTTGTGGGCTTCTCTAGAGAAGTGGTTGGAGATTAAGGTGTTTGGTGGTCCTCGATTTTTTCCAATATTATGCCTTGTGCTATGTGCCAGGGATATTTTCAAGTTGCACACATGCATATAGGAGGGTGGTCGATTGGGTCATCGCAAAGGGGTGCATGTCTTTTTGAAGGATGTTTATTGGGCTCTATGAATTTCATTGGTGATTGTTATTGGGTTTGTTAGTATGTTGTTATTGTGGTCCTTTGTGCAGTCAAGGGGAGTGTTGATGGATGGGTGGATTATCTTTTTGTGGATTATTTTGGGTGTCTTGTCTAGTAGGGTTTTGTATTGTTTGATGGCCTTTGTGTAATTGATTGCGGTTTGTTTGGAGGTGAATATGTGGGGTTCATTTCAGACTTGTTTGCCTATGTTGGCTATTTCTTCTATCCATTATGCAATATTTGTTCTATTGTGGGGGGTTGGGGGCATATTGATGTTTGGGATGGTTTGGAGATATTTTATGCCTTTGTTCTATGTCCATTGCATGTGTGGTTGGGTATTTGTGGCGCCTATGGCTTTTTGGATGCTATGGTGGATTTTAAGTTGTTGTTTCCATGTTTGTTTTTGTTGTTTTTTGGGCAGGAAACCTACCTAGACTTGAGTATTGATGGTTAAGGGGGGAGTTGGGGGGGAGGACATGCATGTTTGTGTGATACATTTGCTGAAAGAGTTTAGGACTTCTTGGAATTCTTCTTGGGTTTGTTCCCCTTGGGTTGTTGTGATGGCGTCAGATTGTAGAATTTTTGTGAGGTTATTTGCTTCTAGAAACATTGTCTGGACGCTTTGTATGTTCTCAATGGGGATGGGATATGTGATTCTTTGATTGGTGTTTGGGGGTTGAGTCCATTTGGTGGCAATGTTGTTGGGGCCCAATTGTAGATATATTGGGTGGTTGGAGTTATGGTTATGGTTTATTTGTGTACTACATGTGAGGTGGCTATGGGCTTGGGTGGTTAGTGTAGAATCAATCGATGAGACTTGTTAAGGTGTAGTTGTTTCCTTCTTGTCTTAACATGCCTTTTTGGTTGGGGATTAATTGTAATCCTAAGTTTTGGGTGTATTGATTCCATTCATGGTCCTCTAGGGTAGGCGCCTTTGTAGGGATATATCTTTGTTAAGTCTCTTGCTAGTATAGTGTGGCAATTGGGGTGGTGAGTTTTAAGGATTTTGATTTGGTCTTCGATATTTTGGGTGAGGTGGATGTCTTCTTGGTGTGTGGGCATGAAAAATTGTAGTATGAGTAGGAGCGTGAGGGGCTTGTTGGTAATTTTAATGGCTCGTTGGTAATTATGATGATATATTGGTTGGTATCATGAATTTGGTGATGTTTTTGCTAGAGTATATGGATTTGTGGATCATTGTTAATATGCTTCCATGTGTTGATGTCTGTGGGGTGTAGGGATTGTGTCTTTGTGTGGGGGTGTTGTTGGTGTTGTTGTAGAGGATTTTGTAGTCTTGAAACCGCATGTTATATATGTGTTGGATTTATGTTTGTGTAGTTTAGTTTCCTGCATCATGATTATTTGTGGGGCATGTTGGAAAGTGTGGAGAAATTCTTGGATACTTGGGAGGCTAGAGCTGATGTGGCATATGTTACATGTAATGAGTTGGAGGTTTTAGGTTGCTAGGTCCTTGGTGGAAGTGGGTGAGGGGGTTGTTGGTGTGGTGTTGTGGTGTGGGTTGGCGTGTGTGTACCCTTTGACTTTATGGGTGCACTTTTGATTTCATGTACGATCCTTGGTGGTAGAAGCGGGAGTTCTTGTTGTAGAGTGTTTGTGTTAAATGACTCTTTATATGCGATTTTAGGGTTGATATGTTCGTATGGTTTTTAAGTGGTTGATGTGACGTTTTGTATGGTATTTTGGATGGTGTGGGCTAGGTTGTTAGGGTCTAGATATTGTTGTGGCAAAATTTTGGGGACCCGGCTTCTTGTAGTTATTAGCATATAAAGTTGGAAGGAAGGGAGGGGAAGGGATGGGTATTTATTTAGGAGTTGACAATGTTTTGTTCAAGGTATGGTGTGAACATATCTTTGAGGTGGATGTAATTGTCCTCAAGACATAGTGTATTAGTTTGGAAGTATAAATTTTGTTTTGTTGCAAACTTTTAAGGGGGATGTTTCATAATGTTTTGAGGGGTCCTTGGTCGGGGTGTATGTCTCCTCCTAGTAGTATGAGGGCTTGAAGATCAATGAAGTAGAATGTGATACTGGTGAATTTGGGTTTTTTGATTGTTTGTTTTGTACAAGGTAGTATTGGATGGTTGTGCGAGTCTGGATTACGTGGTAGTTTTGTTGGCCTAATGTGTGTGTGTTTGGTACATAGTGTGCATGTGATATCTTTTTGGCATGTAGGTTTTTAATTGGTGTGAGGGTGGAGTGTCTTACGGGTATAGTTTGGTGTGTGTGGTGTGAGGTCGGTAAGTTTGCCATACTTGATGGATCATATAAGTGGGGATGGTTTGTGAGCGTTAGGTTGTTGCTAATTTATATTATGAGAATAAGTAGTGCTTTGGTGGTAGTATGTGTTCGGTGGTGGTAATGGTGTGTTAAGTGATTTTTGGTTGGTTTGTGTTGTCACATGGGTGTTTTGGTGAGTGTGGGGAGTTTTTTGTGGAGTATTATGTGTTTGGGGAGTATTAGGAATATCCAAGGTATGGACTTGTACTCTTTATTGATGAGAAAATGTAGAAAACAGAAAAACAAGTAAGATGAGCCATTGATGAGAAACTATACATCACTAGTAGAAAACTATGCAAAAGGAACCACAATCATTTTCCCATTGCAGTTCTTTTGACCACCCTAATCTGCAGTTGCTAAACGACTGTAGATTTTTTTCCAGCTTACCAACTGAAATTTTAGGAATTTAGGGGCTTGTAATGTACCGTTGGAAAGGCCTTAAATACCTTTCCAACGGTCTTAAATACCTTTCCAACGGTCTTAAATACCTTTCCAACGGTCTTAAATACCTTTCCAACGGTATATTACATGCCCCGAAATGTTTTAAATTGCAATTGCAAAAGAAAAGAAAAAGAATGTAGTTTTTTAGTGGTTGCAGATCAGGGTGGTCAAAAGAACCGCAATGGGAAAACGACTGTGGTTTTTTTTGCATAGTTTTTTACTAGTCTATGTACTATCCATGGAAAGTGTTGATCTTTGGTGTGGGTAGTTTGTGGCGGGGCCATTGGGGAAGCCCGGTGGTGGCGGTAGTTGGGTGCTGGTGCGGTGGTGTGCATTGATGTACTTGGAGCTTGTTGGACGTGTGTTGGAATGTGTTGAAGGACTTCAGGGTAGGATGTGGTCAGATTTTGACCTATGCCTTGCATCCATTGGTTTGACATTTGGAATTTTGCCGCCATTTGTCCAAATATCACATGAAGGTTGGATGCTTGAGACATTACTTTCTCGGATGATGTCTCCACTCATTTGTTGTGTTGAGGTTGATCACGAATACAGTTGTGGCAAAATCCTATCAAGTTTCTCTTCCCAAGCTTGCATGGTCTGGTTGAGGAACTTCTCAGTGATTGGTGGGTTGGAAGTTGTGACGTTGCTCATTACTTGAAACTTTTGAGCAATGGCTTCTTGAGTGGGAAAGTGGGCACGACGAATGGTGGTCTTGTTCAACTTTGATCCGTCGATGCTCCCCTTGTGTGTGATAAAGTTGATTCTCCATCCACATATGTATGCTAATATTCCGAGCCATTTGGTGTAGACCACAACGTTTAGGCATTGGATGTGGCACCATCTGGATTGCCTATTCTCTTTGTGGTTGAAGGCATGGCCAAAGCTTGCTCTGACGATGTTGTCTCCTCCAAAGAGTTGCTTGATGACCTTCACTATGGCGGATTTGGACTCCTTCTAAGGAAGATTGTTGGTTACTAACATCGTGCAAATGGGGAGTTTGGATGGGTTGCCGGCTTCTCAATCTTGAGTGGCATTTACTCTAAGTTTTTGGAACTTGTATGTCATCCCACTCTCCAATATCACATTTCTTGCTCCTTTAGTAGTGAGGGTGAAAACAACAAAGTCTCCCTCTAACTCTAGCTTGGTCAATGTTAGGAATTCATTTTGCTTACCATTGTAGTACCTATCTTGTATAGTACCCACCAACAAGTTTACGTTCACAACAGTCATTCTGCACAAACAAGGCACATATTTCCAATTTCCAATTGCCACCATTTGCTCAAAAATGATCCAAATCACAAACCGCAAAGTGCGTTGGAGAGATAATGAAATCTACTTTACTAATATATTAGGCATTTACAAAAATGTAAATATAGCATTTTTTGACAAACTATCTACCATCTAGTGCTACCACCATTAGCTTTGATTACAACCTTCATATGGTGAGGCATGTAGCAAGGAGAACTTCAATCATCTCTAAAGACACCTCTTCCCATGCCCTTTGAATAGTGTTGACTAATTCTTTTTTGTTTTGCGGTAGCTCTTCCTTTTGGATAGTATCTTTTACAATCTTCCATAGGTTTTCAATGGGTTTTCAGGGGTTTAGGGTACTAGAGCATCAACACTTACAAATTTGAGTCAATTCTTTTCTTCCAATTGATGTTATGCCCACCAAAATCCTAAAGAAGCAATGAATCCTTCCAATTCTACTATTTGTGCAAAGTTGCACGCTCAAGAAACAAAACCACTAGAATTGCAACTACTCTCAAAAACACTCACACAATGTATCCACAAGCTACCACATTGCTTGAACGAAGTATGTTTTTTGTTGAAAGGTTGTTGGAGATCCATATATGAAGCTCAAACTCACAAAAATCTGAAGTGTGTTGGCTCAAGAAGAATGGATGTTGTCTTCACAGTGTAGGAGCTACAAACACAACTTGGAGTGCAATTAATGCAATCTGATTTTTCTTAGACACATGGCTCAAATTTGCATACTAATGACACCTAGAATGTAGTTAACTTGTTTTTAAACAAGCATGTGGTAGTTTTGTGAAGTTTGGAGTTGTAAATTGGGAGATATGATTTTTCAAAGTTGCATTTTTTTTTCACTGGCACTTGGAGGTCAAAAATTTGAACGTAAACTTGTTGGTGGGTACTGTACTATCTCTTTGAAGATGTCGTAAGTGGTGTGGTCTCGGAGAGTGTCTCCCTTGAGGTGTACATAGAGGTTTTTGAGTTTGTGGCTAATTCATATGCATTTTCTACCCTCCCAATGATTCTCTTACCATCCTCCATTTCTATCACAAAGGCTTAGTCTCCCTTCAAGAGTGCAATGTCATCCGTGTGTGGGTATTTGAGGTGGATTTTGACAAATCTTGCCCGATTTTGGTGACGACATTGAGGCCGATGTCCAAAGGGTTAGAGTATTTTGTGCCTTGGGCAATGTTCATCTTACGTAGCCTCTCGATGCATGCTCCTCTCACTTCACTCTTACAAATGTTCTTGAATCCGGTCTCATAGTGAATGGTGACATGGAAACCATTGAACACAATATTCAAAATTTTGAGAGTTTTCCAGTGAATTGGGAATACATAAAGCGAACTATCAATCCAATAATGAAGTGAAAACCACTAGAGAGTTGTAGAGTTCAAGAAAAAAATTACATTTGTTTTCCTGCCGTAAATTGCGGAGTGATGTCCTACCTAAAATTGACCATGAAGGTCGACTCAACCTAAATTGACTAACATATTTTCTCATTTAGGTCGACTCAACCTAAATTGACTAACATATTTTCTCATTTAGGTCGACTCAACCTAAATTGACTAACATATTGTCTTCATTTAGGTCGACTCAACCTAAATTGACTAACATATTGTCTTCATTTAGGTCGACTCAACCTAAATTGACTAACATATTTTCTCATTTAGGTCGACTCAACCTAAATTGACTAACATATTGTCCTCATTTAGGTTGACTCAACCTAAATTGACTAACATATTGTCTTCATTTAGGTCGACTCAACCTAAATTGACTAACATATTTTCTCATTTAGGTCGACTCAACCTAAATTGACTAACATATTTTCTCATTTAGGTCGACTCAACCTAAATTGACTAACATATTTTCCTCATTTAGGTCGACTCAACCTAAATTGACTAACATATTGTCCTCATTTAGGTCAACTCAACCTAAATTGACTAACATATTGTCTTCATTTAGGTCGACTCAACCTAAATTGACTAACATATTTTCTCATTTAGGTTGACTCAACCTAAATTGACTAACATATTTCCTCATTTAGGTCGACTCAACCTAAATTGACTAACATATTGTCCTCATTTAGGTCGACTCAACCTAAATTGACTAACATATTGTCCTCATTTAGGTCGACTCAACCTAAATTGACTAACATATTGTCCTCATTTAGGTCGACTCAACCTAAATTGACTAACATATTGTCCTCATTTATGTCGACTCAACCTAAATTTACTAACATATTGTCCTCATTTAGGTCGACTGAACTTAAATTTACTAACATATTGTCCTCATTTAGTCGACTCAACCTAAATGAGTCGATTTCCCAGCTCAACATACTCTCATTTTAATGGAAACTACACGTCTGAAGTATAATCTAGTATTTATCAACCTAACATGATTTTTAGGTGTCCAAATGGACAATGTTACTTTGAGAGGATCCCACTCTCTCAAAATTTTGAATATTGTGTTATTGGGAGTTTGATTTTTGGGTTTATCTTTTTTTGCCGTGGGAGTTGGATGAAGTGGAGGTGATGCCCGGTACTGCGTTAAGTCACTCGTGTTGGTAGAGATGTTGTGGTACTCTTGGGAAGGCTCTCCTCAATGTTCGGAATTCCTCCATTTCATTAGTTGGAGTTCCCACAGTGAAGGAAGTCTCCGTCCGTGCACTTTTCCTTGATGATTCTTGAGCCGCGTTGGGTTACCATGGCTTCATGGATGGGGTACCCAAGTCACATTTGAATGACCAATCGATGCTTCAAATTGGTATTTTGTGGTGCATTTGACTTTATGTGCCTTCTACCTCTTCTTTGTTCGAGGTTGATGTTGTGGTGAATTCACGCTCTCCTTTGCTTAGTGCTTTGTGTGTTGCATGTCCCCTCCTTCATTTGGCTTTTGTGTGACAATATTGGTGGCGTACTTTCTATGAGGAGGATGACGTTGGGTGTAGTGACGGCTTGGAGGTGATTACTAGCTTGGCACTCATGAAACATGGAAAATTGGAGTGAGCTTTCCCATGCTCCGGGAATACGTCTTTCAATACCATGTCCAATACCTCACCACAAGTTGGGCCTTTGTGTTGTTTGCCTCTTTCGGTATAATTTAATTCCCTAGATCTCTCATTGGGCTCATGGTGGTATTGTTTCTCTTGCCTGATTGTTTCTGCCCATTGTTTCTCCATTTCAAATTGCTTCTCTTGGCCTTCCAAACATCCAGTCCTTCCTTTTTGTGGTTGCCTTTCATTGTTTCTTCCTAGTTTGTTGTTGGACATATGGTATGTATTTCTGCATGTGTCTCCGTATGAGCGTCGTTAATAACATTGGCAACTTCTCCTTTGCTATTGGTGTCCACAATTCCCGTGTGTGAATTGTTGAATGTCAGTGTCTTGAGGTTGGGTTTTTGTAGATGTGTATGGGCTTTACCATTGGGTTGGTGCTTCTTGAAGCGTGGCGAAGACAGTGCTAATAGGAGGTACCTAGGAGTTGGACAATGACTGCATAGTTCTTTGATGGGTTGGCAAGGCACTTTGAATAGCACATTGTTTGCTGGATTGGCAGGCTGTGTTTGCCAAATTTGGTGCCCTGCAGTATGTTTGAAAAGTTGGATTGCTAAATTGCGGGATCATGCAAGATGTATAAGGGTGCCATGGATCAGTGGTGAGATGGAGCATCATGTTGTGTGATCTATGTGTTGTGTTGTCCTAGGGTGTTTGCTGAGTTCTATGTGGTGCATAATGACTTGCAAGTTTTTATGCTAATTGTGGGCATTTGAGGACTGGTCAGTGAGAGCCCAATGTTTTGATTGGTTGGCAGATCCCTTCTATCACTCTTCAATGCGCTTTGGTTGCGAGTTGTTTTTGCCATATTCCATGTGGAGGAGGGTGCCATGTTGCGTTGTGTACTAGAAGGACTAGGGATTATACTCATCCTAATATTAAAAAAATTCTCCCATAATTTTATTCATACTAATTTATATCTACTACTAGAAAAAATTGAGGGTTTTACCAATACCTTATTTTACATATAATGATGTTTCAAGCACTAATTGAAGGCTATGGTAGATCCAAGTCTTATATAAAATTTTCCTCCAATGAATAAAATGAACTCTATAGTTTAACTCACGTGGTTTACTACTTTTTGCAGGGTGACCTCCCCGAGTAACCCAGTTGCCATCTGAGCAAATGCCTAAGTTTTATAAGTACTATAGCGTGCCAAAAATTAGGCTACATTTGGACTTAGAATTACCTATAGGGTGCTGTAATTTCGACCAAGTAGTTTTTTTCTACTAAATTGGTTTCTTAAAATCATAATTACTAGGTAAATAGCCCCCAAACAAATACCTAGTTAACACACGTGGTTACAAAATATAAGGGGAAGTGACCTCCCCGAGCTGGGTTGGTTATGAATTATTTAAGCAGTGGCAGCATTGGTGGTGTCATCGTGGGTCTCTCTTGACATGAGAGGCGTGTAGACTTGGATAAAGTGTGTGTGTGTAGGAGCTAGTAGCAATGGTGGGGATTAGACACTTTTGAAGGTAATTTCTTTAAGTTTTGTGGGTTTGGTGGTTTGTTGTGATTTGAGGTGCATTCTATTATTTTTGTAAGGTAACGTTAGTGGCATTGGTAAGTTTGGAATTTATTGAAATTTTTAGTTTGTGGTTGGGGGTGTTGTGTTTGGCGGGTGCTCTATTTGGGGTTGTGGTCTTGGCCCTATTGTGGTGGAGCTTGTTGTTGGTTGGAGTTCATGGGGGTGATTAGTGCATTGTGGTAAGGTGTTGGATTATGGAATTTGTTCGTGTCGAGGTGTTGCAGAGGTGCAAAAGAATGGATTTGAGTGTTTAGAGATGTTGCTGGGGTCGGCAATTGATGGTCTATTTGAGGGTGAGTTTGTTGATGGTTGGCAAGTTCCACTTTCAACCAATGGAGCCATGGGGGCATGTGTGTGTGTGTGTGTGTGTTGTTGTGTGCAAGGAGTATGGTGGCTCCAAATCGGTTTCAATTTGTGCAACTAGGTCTTGCTAGGCATCAGTGCAGAGCGGCAATGGACCGAATGTGTGAGATCTTGTAGCATTAGTGCAAAGTGGTAATGGACTAAGTGTGTGAGATCCAGTAGCACTTGTGGGGAGTATTGATGAGATGAGTGTGGAAGGCCTTGGTGGGCATCTGCTAGTATCAGTGCGGAGTGGCGATGGACCAAGTGTGCGACATTTGGTAGCATTAATGAGGAGTATTGATGGATTGAGTGTATAGTGCCTTGGGAGATTGTTGTTGGCGAGAGTGAAGAGTATTGATGAGCTAGGTGTATTGGATTTGGATGTACACATAGTGTATATGTACACTAGGTGGTTTTGTGATCTGTAACAACAACATTGCTGCAAAGGTGAACTAAAGGATACTCCATAGTTGTGTAGCTACTTCCCCGCTCCGCTTGTGCTACGGTCTCTTGCTTGTTTTTGTGTTGCATTATTTCTATTCATTCTTGTGTGCTAGTTTTGTTTGAAGGCAATGTGGCTTTTGGTGCGGTTGCTGCATTTTTTGATCTCAGTAATCTTTGTTAAGGTAGAATTTAGCACTGTGTTTTAAGTACACAAATGTCTATAGTAAACCAACCTACCAAAAATTGACTAGTTGGTCACAAATTGTCGTAAGGGCAAAAAATGCCAGTTTACTAGTTGACGTCAAATCTGTCCCTAATGCAATTTGTTGTTAGAACGTCCACTAGTTGGTTTTATATTGTTTTACTGTTGAACAATCTATTCAATAGTAGTAATTATTTGATGTTAGTAACTTAGTTGGTCAGAAAATGACTCGTAGGCCCAAAGTTATTAAAATGCCATTGCGAGTCCTTTATTAGTTGACCGTTTTTAATGACCTCAGTGTGCTAGTTGGTCATGAACTGGACAGAGGGCAAAAACACGTCAGGACAATTAGTTGCATCGTTTTGACAGGGTGGCAACCTACCAAGTGGACCCACCTAGTAGGTAGTTGTTTTGAAGCATATGAGGATTGTCCTAGAGCCTTTTGGCTCTCATAGTACACATATGCGAAGATAGCTTAGACTCTTAGAGAAGGCGTGTATGCTTGTAAGTTTTAGATTTGGACATGTAGCGTCCTGGAAACGTGTGGCAATCTGGATGGACAACAGTCCTGGAAAACAAGTAGTAAAGTGTTGAAAGAGGGAATTAAAGAGTAGATTCATTGTTGGCATTTTCTTATTACTGCTCTTCTTGTAAGCTAACATAGTTCTTAGTGTTGACAAGACGAAGGTGTTGAATGTGTTACTGAAAGTGTGCATCGGACAACTTGTGATGTAGTACCAAGAAAGGCATTAGAAAGTAGAAAAAATGGGTATGTGCGGACGTGACGCTCATGGGAGGACGTCCAGAGCAAGTAGTTAAAATGACCTGAAAAATAGAGGCCAGATCCGGACTCGGTTTGCGAAAACCACCTCCGGAAGTTGGCCGATCTGACCAAAAACGTTAGCTGATTGGAAATATGTAAGTGGTTAGAATGACCCAAAAACTCTACCATAGGTCGATAGAATGTTAGAGAGGTCAGATCCGGACTCGGTTTGTGAAAATCACCTTCGGAAGTTGGCGGATCTGACCAAAAACATGAGCTGGTCGAAAATATGAAAGTGGTCAGATTGACCCGAAAGCTCTACCATAGGTTGGTAGAAGGTTAGAGATGCCAAATCCAAGCTTATATTGTGGAAACGACCTCCAAAAGTTGGCCGATCAGGCCAAAAACGTGAGTTGGTAGGTAGGTCCAAGGCATATTTTCAAGCCTTAAACGGAAGTTTTCGGGGATTATACGTCAAAGGAGCTTTCTAGGGATGGACTAGCTTGGGAGGTGTTTTACAAGGCTTGGACGTGACTATGTGGCGAACTAGTTAATGGAGCAAGGAAGGAGTGAGAAAACCCATTAACAATCTTTTTGTTTTGGTTCGTTCCCTCTGCTTCTAGACTTCTGCTAGAATTGTTTCTTGTTATTTGTCTCAATCCAATAAACACTTAAATTTGGTGTTTTGTTCTTTAGCTTGTTTGTTCATGCGCCTAGGGGGTGGACTCTTCATTGGAAACGTAAATGATGTGCATGGGTCACTATGAAATTAAACCCCCTATATCTCACCCTCCACGGAAAAACTAAACTGGCTAAAAATAATCACACGTCCAAAAGGGCGTCAAGAATGCAATAAAACAACAAAACTCGATTTCTAGCAAAGGAAAATGTAAAGTGGCTAAACATAGTCACGCGTCCAAAAGGGCTTCAAGAATGCAGTAAACAATAAAACTCGATTTCTAGCAAAGGCACCCCAACTTCTATTTTTAACTAGTTTAGTTTTTCCGTGGAGGGTGAGATATAGGAGAAGTTTATAGAGAAACAAATGTATACGTACTAAGCTCGGGGAGATCACCTCTTTAATTAATGCATACACGTGCGCTCATGACCTATTTATTGGGGGGCTATTTACCTTGCAAAAAATATTTTAAGGTATGACATTTTTCAAAATAAAGGTAAATGCTTGTATTTTAATACATCCTATCAATAATTATGAATTTTTGGGGGAATCATTTAAAAATACCCTATACTTATACTGCATTTTTTCCTTTTACCCCAAGTAACCAATTTTTTTGACTTTACCCCAATTTTTTTTTCTCGGAGTCCAACTGTTGTCCATTTTTTTCTTACACCATATTTTGTTTCTTACACCCCATTTTTTTTCCAACACACAATCCCCTGTAATCATCCTTAGTCCTACATCGGATTCTCATCACCCTCATTGAAGCTCTGATCTAAACCCTCAGATAGCCTAATAAGCTAACCCACATCAAAGCCTTGGTCCCTCTTCACCTAAGAACACACAACACAATGCCTCTCACCGAAGCAGGGCTTCCGCCCTCCGTCTCCTACTCTCACTCTCATGCTATCTAATGAGCCTCTCACCCCAGACTACCAAGACCCCTCCAACTTCGCCATTTTTTTTTCTGTGGTGCCTGGTGACCACTGGTCTCAGGGCAACCTGAAGAAAAAAATGAGTTTTTCTTTTTTCTTTTGGAAAGAAGATTGCAATTCAAACGGATCATTGAAATTTTCCTTCCTGGCACGTGGGTAGAGACCATTAACTCCACATTGGATACATTGGTTCAGTAACGTTCAAGCCAGTTAGCCTGCGAAGTCATCCATCCAAGCTTTTCCTACAAAAAATTACCACTTTTCATCCACTAGCACAAACCTACCCTACACCCGCTACCCCTAGTAATTGTTTCCACGCTATTTTACATGTATTGACTAGATAAAAGAGGCCATTATATGTGATGGTATTTTACATGTAAACATGTTTCATTATTTAAAAACCCCCTATATTATATGTACATTTTTGCAAAATTTGCCTACAATGAATATATTGGATCCTATTTTTTATCGCATGTTGTTTCTATGATTTTCGGCAGTGAATCCCCGAGGTACTAACAACAAGGGATGCACGCACAGTCAAGTGGACAACTCTTGAATCCCAAATAGGTTTTAAATGAAAGTGATTCAAAACTATATGTCAACTTTGAATTTTGTGAAGAAAAAAACCATAAACAATTAAAAAACACATTGATCTACAAAGCCAGCAATTTATGTTGACAAATTTTTTTGGAAGGAAAGTCTGCATATTTAAGAAGACGGTGCAATGGTGTGCAAGTAGGTCATATTGAACAAGTAATTGTCTAATTTTTAAATATGATAAAATTACATGAAATTGATGTTTTTCTACAAAATTTTATAATAATGCCCTCAATTTATAACGAATTCCATGAATATGAAAGAAAATCCACCTTTAAAATGTTCAAGGCCATGAAATTTACTTCCAAATGTAGCCATTACTTTTCACCATCACTTTTAATGATAAATTATGAAGGTCTCATCTTGATATTCTATATTTGAGTATTTAACACAACAATAGAGGTTGCTACGAAAACATTCCAATTTAAACAACACTTTGCTATTATTTTTAGGTGTTTGACTAAAGCATTTATGGTTTTAGTATTCTGGAGCATTTTTTTGGTACACTTGACCGTGCTTGCACCCCAAGCTAGAAAATGAACTTATTTATTTAAACTAATATTTTCATTTTAATGTGATAAATGCCTCCAATACATATATAAATTAAAAACATGAATTAAATAGGCTTTTATTACTTATAAAGTCCAAGTTTACTTTCCAATGAGAATGTCAAATGTTCAAATGTTCCGATGAGATTGGGCCCCCTTTTGGACATGTATCTTTACTTCAAAATTATTAATAGATTTCTAATGTACCCACTAGAAATATAATAAAACCTCTCATGTATATTATGTACGTTAATGACTCAATTAATACCCCTTCTTACACTCACGTTAGTTTGTACGTGGTATGAAGAATCCACCCCCTGGGGTTCATCTATTATTCTGTCATTGCGGGAGCGAGCACTCCGTAGCTCTTTGTCATGGCTCTAAAGCCTCACACAATTTATTAGCAATTACAATTGCATATGCATATATATATATATATATATATATATATATATAATATTTCCACCCTTCATGGATATCAAATGAACAATGTGTGTTGCTTTGTGAAAAAATGTGCATTTTGAACATTTGACATTCTTACGCATTTAGGGGTTAATGAAGTACACCTGCAAGTGGGGCTTCCTATGTGTATTGACATGGTTACACAGACCGATAACTGGGATTTTTCTTGCTCCACTTATATTTGCCCAACTAAATAACCCCTCATATCCAATATGAGACACTGAAAAACTATTAGATAGATAGATAGATATGCCAACTTCATGAGGAACAAAGCATGAATGAGTGTCATTGCCCATGGACTCCTACCATCTTTGCATGTAACTTTACTAATCAACTATCTACGCACATTACACACTATACAAATTATAACATGTTTCTATCTATCACATGCACTTCCAAAAACAAAAGTAAATTAGAGAAGGTTCGATTTTCATCCGAGTTTTGCTGATGCTTCATCATAGATTTGCTAATGCAACAAGTTTCTTGTGTAATCTAATTGAAAGAAATTGGAGATCATGAAAAATGAACCGATTAACACTGACATATCTTATGAAGCCCAGCCATACAATAACGAGCAATGCATTGTCAGCCAATGCAGAGACACACTCATGTCTCTCATCTAGTGTTTACAAATGGGTCATGAAAGGCTAAAGCTGTGCACACACTTGCATAGGACTGAACACACAAAATGATTCATACGAGATATGACCAAAGTCCAAAATTTTGCCCCGAGGATAATCTACTCAAGCATTTCAAAGCATGCTTCAGAGATGACGAGGACTCAGGAGTGACGGCTATGTGAGATGGGATTTTCTTTAAGTGGGGTACTAGATGTGGAGATAATTGCATTCTCCTATTTGTTGTTGTTTCAACTACCCATGTGAAGCACGGAAGGAAGCATCCCTTGCAGGCTAACTTGAATCTACATGTACGAAAGAAGCACACAATTTCAACATTGAGCAAGAAAAATGACTTTGAAATAGGCCAGTCATCTCAACACTTGAATGCTTGAGAAATGTAAGGCAAATTATGTGAATGCATGTAAGAGAGCAAACCTTTCTTCAAAATAACTACTACTCCTTTGCATTTGTGCGATTACAAGCTTGCACTACTTTGGCCATGTGACTGGGGAGTGCTTCGATTTTGACTTGACATGGATCCCTTCTTTGATTTCATTTTGCTAAATTTTGTTGTTCTGGGAGAGGGTACTATTGCTTATGAAGGAAACCAAATTTCCCTGCGTAACCTCCTGAATCAAACAAAATCTTGCTCAGTTTTGACATGCTTGTTGCTCATCCAAAGTGCTCAGTTTGACTTATAACATTGTTGACACCAATTGACAAGGACACTTAATCTGTAAATTATAAGATTTCAATATATATTGCAACGGATTTTTTTACCAATATCTGTAACTGGTATTCGTGGTACTCAAAACTGCCCTCCACACTCGTATGATTCCAGTGTCAGCTAGATAGATAGATCGATTGATCGAACTGTTTATGCTTCCTTCCCAAGGAAGCAAGCATAAATGAAGAGTGTCTTCTCCTCCATAATATTGTCACCTATTGGTGGAGGGTTTTAATTTCAGTGTGTCATATTAAACCATCATTGGGTGTTGGTGCTTCATTTCTTTATGACGCATGAACTGAGGTATCTGTGCCTTTTGGGGACAATAGTCTGCATCGGATGTCTATATTTGAGTGGTTTCTGACAAACCATGTTGTTAAGAACAGACGTCATAATAACATGTGTTATGATGAAGTTAATCTGTGTGCTCAAAACATGGACACCACTGTTGTGCACAGTTGAACACAAGTACCTCACTTTGGAGTCGCATCACTTTCTCATCTCTACTCCGAACCTAAAACTTAATATGATAATCTTTGTGATTCGCAATTGTTGATTGGATGAGACAATCCTCATGATGATCCAACGGCCAAAGGTGCATGTGGAGTTGGAAGTGCCCACAAGAGGTATTAACATCATGAAGGTGACATGTAACTTAATTTAATACTTCAGACATTCTTTCAATGTCCTGAGTTGGTAAGTACGGGCATGCTATAGCTTTACACAAAGAGAACAATCACACCACATGATGCTAAGCTATTTGAGCCTTATGTGGTCACGCTTCTTAACTTTCGCACCGACATTTGGGTGGTAATGACAAGGTTTGTAGTTAAGAACATACACTAATAGGACACATGTTACCACAAGATTGGACTAGGTGCTTTAAATATAGACAAGATACAAACATCATTCTAGGTTTAATATATGACACAATCGTGAAGGCCACTGTAATCTTTTCCAAATTTTTAAAGGAAGGAAACAAATCTTCATGTTGACAGTCTCGTATAACTTTTTGAATCTTTGGTTTTGAAATATGACATGACAACCTACATGATTCGAAATTGCCAACCAGATGAGGCAATTTTTTATTTCATCCAATGATCAAAATTGTCCGTGGAGTTGGAAGTGCTCACAATAGAGCCACATACCTAAAGTTTGTTGAGTGTCTTGAGTTTCCAACGTCCGCTCTAGGAGGTTTTAAGTTGGCAACCTTGAGTGAGTTTGCAAGTTAACCCTTAAAGGACAAAATGCAAAGCTTTGAAGGTTTCTCCCCAATTATTTCATTTTCATAATTGGCTTGAAATGGGATGTTATTACAAGAATAACGACTAATCATCCTCATGGATTGAATATAGCTATCAATATGTCCTTGTATGCAAAACTTCATATTATTTGAGAGTAATTTTACCGTAGTGATTAAATCTCCACTCCCAACATGTTGTTGGTTAGGTGGGGCCTCAACTAAAATCACTAATTTGAATCACCTCATTGTTATTGTTAGTGTTATTGCTTTTGATCTTTAGGCTTGCCTTGTGTGCATGTCAAATATGGGTTGCTTTGAGAAATCTATTCCATAGATTCCAACATGCTTCCCAACTACTCAAATCTAACCGGATAGATAAGAAGAAGATGCATGTATCTAGAAAATATCAGTAATAAAAACTTGAGTCCATTGGGGCCATTCACGGTTGGAGTACTACTTTTGGGTGTCTAACGGTTTAAGGACTTTTTTTGATAACTTCACATACTTGGTATAATTGGATTTGTATTGTGGAGCATATTTTGGATCATACCTACATTTCATCCTCCATATTGAGTACAACGACAAAGTTAATTTAGAAGGAATAGGGTCATCTATGATATCCATTTGATTCTTTAAAGGACATTCAGGAGTGTTGTCTTACTTCCTGACCTTAGGATCAAGGAACGAAAAGGACAACAAGAATTAATCGAAATGATCCCAATTTTTTTCCTCACAATTATCGTTCAAGTGTGTACCAATAGAACCAAATATGTATTGAATAGCAATTGCCCAACTTTACATGTGGCACCAAACATGTCCAAATATACATATACTCACGGCCACACGTAAAAGGAACGTCTAGTATTAGAATTGGACAAAAAAATTTATATGAATGGACACATGACACTTTTACCAAGGTACCAAGATACATAACAGGAAATAATTGACCACCAATGCACACCTAAATAGCAAAAAAATGCCACTGATGTGGCCTAGGGTTTAGGGTTTAGGGTTTAGGGTGATTATTAAATAATAATAAAAATCTTTCTTGATAAAGCTTATGAACTATCTACTTATTTATGTAAAATTTATTGATCAAATAATAATAAATCATGATAAAAACCAAGATCAATGCGACAAAGTCCTTAAGTCCTTTGTCCCAAAAGTAGTACCCCAACCGTGAATGCCCCCCATTTCATTTCTAATTGGACCTCTCCACTTATAAGTTGTGTTTGCCTTCATGTCAAAAGACATCTCCAATGTCCAAACATGCCAAATTTCTCATATGTCACCATTTTTTTATAGATAAAATATAATAGATCACATTCAATCGCTTTTATTTTTTTACCAACATGTGAAACCTTTCAAGACCATCTCCCCAAATTTCATGTATCATTAGCTAAATTTAGAACATGGTTTTTGGACCTAGTATTTAAGAAAAGTTCAAAACAACATATGAACCTTATGGCGGGACACCGGTGTCCCAAATAAATCGAAGCTTCCTTAGTGATTGGTTTTGTGGTTGTAAGTGATTGAAAATAGAACCAACTTTGAACATCAGAGCGTGTACAAGACGTTGAGATAATCTCAACACTGCTTTGATCGCCTTCAACTGACCATTTTTAACGTCAACATGGACTTTAAGATTTAACCAGTGTATTATGGGACACTGGTGTCCTGCCATAAGGTTCATATTTGGCCTTATGGTCCTTCGGAAATCACGCGCCTCACATCAGCGCAAAACTCTTGAATTAAATCTCTAAACGTACACCAGTAGCCTTTGATTCTATTTTTGGAATCAAATTTCCTTAAAATAGTCATTTAGATGATTCTTGCATTTTTTTCATCCGCATGGATGATTTTACTTGAGTGCCACGAATCCCCGGCCATGTACAAGGACATTAGACCTTTTATAGGCACTAACAACTTGTAGTTTTTGACTAGGCAAAACGCCTGCCTAGTCGACTGTCGGTAGTTAACCTTGTGAGAAATAAGTGACTAGGCAGACTATCTGCAGTTGCCATCTGAGAAATAAGTGCCTAGTTTGCCTAGTCAACGCCTAGGCAAAGTGCCTATCTAGGCTAGTAGATAACACATGTTCATAATATGAATATGAATATTGATTTGTACCTATACCAGTACACTAAATATGATATTTAGTGTTTGATTATATTTAGTGTTGTTACCACCCTATCATGCTCAACACTAATTTTCAATTCTTGACCCCGATTCCGATGAAAATAACGAATCACTATCTTCAGATGAAGATATCTATTGCAAGTAGACTAGTTAATCAATAAAACACACAACTGGTAGTTTGACTAGGTAAAGTTTTTGACTAGGCAAAACGCCCGCCTAGTCGACTGTCAGGAGTTGACCTTGTGAGAAATAAATGACTAGGCAGACTGTCTACAATTGCCATCTGAGAAATAAAGTGACTAGGCAAACTGTTTGTAGTTGCTATATGAGAAATAAGTGCCTAGTTTGACTAGGCGGGCGTCTATAAAAGGTCTGAAGGACATCTATTCATCACTGAGTTGACTACCTATGATTATCTACTAACTTACACCCACATTATCACGGGTCATCCATGAAATGTTGGAAGCCATTACGGGTGAGGTATATGTGGTGACCCTTCTTAATTGGTGGACACCTATATTTAAGTGATATGTTGCAAGGCGATGAAAAGGCTTGTGGTTACAAATGGACATTAAAATGACACATGTTACAATGAGATTGGACCATGCGCTCAAAATATTGACATCATTCTACGTTTCTACATAATTCAGTTGAAACTTGGAAGGGCCTAGTTGATCAATTCTGGAGAAAGTAAACCCTCATGTACACTTCTAAATACATTTGCATCTCAAACTTGGATTTCAGAATTTCAATCAACAATATGCATGCAATTGCGAAGTGGACGAGGCAAATCCCGATCCGATCCAACAATCCAATTTGATTGTGGAGTTGGGAGTGCAAATAATACATCCATGCACTTACACCTTATAGATTGAGAATTTACATGCTTCTGGGCCATGTCGCAAGATGACAACAGTATGTTCCTGGAAGCTTGTGCATGGGCAAATAGAATCTAAGATGATTGTTGTAGAATCATTACAAAAGTTGTGCACTTCGATTCCAATTCTAAAACTTGAAATGATTTTCTCTGTAACTTACAATTGCTAACCGGATGAAATAAGTTTCAAATTGATCCAATGGCCCAGATTGTATGTGGAGTTGGACGCACTCATAATAAGGCAAATACCTTAAAGTATAACATGCTAAAACCAATATTTCACCCAAAACTAACATCATAAAATCTTGCACAATAAACACACATTGATATTGTGAATGTCCACTGTCTAAACATCAAGTTCATGTGTTGGTTTTGGCTTGTCTACCAAGAAAATTTTAAATTCTTATAACTTTTGCATATTGAATTCAAGTACAACATGTTTTGGTGCATTGGAATGCCTTTAACAAAAAACATCTGAAACTTCATCAATTTAAGAATAGTGACACACTCATCACTTAAAGTGACGATATTAGCATCATCTACCTTAGACATTAGAGGATGACCACATGTTCTCAATACGGACACCTCTTAATTCAAATTGCCAAATGGAAGCTATAATTCAACAAATCATGCCTCGTGCAGTCTCACTATCACCAATTTAGAGGTGTCTTTTCCTTTCTAAATCCTTCCACCCCTTCAAATATGCAACTTTTAAAGGGTGAGTTTCAACTCCTCTAGAAGAGCATCAACTATCAATATCTCACAATCTTTGACCAAATAGAATCTTAGCTCCAACTGTTTCTATGTAAAGTCTTGTGTATTGTGAGATCTTAGTTTTCACCATGAAACCCACATAGAGTGAACGTCTATGACATATAGCGGGACAACTTTTCTCTAAAGTAATGTTATCCAGTAAAGCACCCCTTTGTGTTAGTGCTTGGTGTAAGGTATATGGGTATTATTCAGTTTGTTTTCATGTTTTCCAACTTCTTCCAATTAGATTTTACACTAGCAAATCTACGATGAAGCATCAATGGAAATTGGATTGAAATCGGACCTCCCTTATTGGGTATGATTGTGGAAGTACGTATTTGTTGATTCCTTAGTTGAATACATAAGTCCTCCCATTTGTGTTTGCTATTGAGTGTGGAATAGTTAATAAATTTTGAAACGTAGTCCAATCTCTTTTAATACATGTGTCTTTATGGTGTTTGTTCCCTAATCCTCACCTAACCACATACCAATCAAATATAGGTGTTTGGACAAGAAAAGTAACCAATTAACACCCACATGCCTTACAAGTTACAACGTGTGGTCATGCTCTTAGGGCCAGTTTAGACTACGGTGAAGAAGTGCACCAATCAAGAATTTTTGCGAATGGAGGAATATGATTGGCTAAGAAATGGATTCTTCTTCATCCGGGGTTTACACTACGGCCAAGACTTGTCGGGTGGAGAACTTCAAGCATGGATGAAAAAAGGACATGGTTGTCAACATGGCAACACTTTTGCTAGCGGAGTTCTCCAGAGGTCACATTTCTTGGGCAACCTCAAATGCTCGGACAAGAAACTTGGCCTCCAAAGAACTCCAACTTGAGGCCTTTTCCATCTTGTCTACCATACCAACCATTGCCTCAAATAACCTTGTCTTGGGCTGAAATTCTTGACCAACTAGTACACTTCTTCACCGTAGTCTAAACCGGCCCTTAAACGCTAGGAGTTTACATTTCTTGGTCACGTTTCTTGGGCAACCTCAAACCCTTGGACAAGAAACTTGGCCTCCAAAGAATTCCAACTTGAGGCCTCCTTTTTATTTTCCATCTTCTCTACCATACCAACCATTGAATCAAATAACCTTGCCTTGGGCTGAAATTCTTGACCGACCAGTGCACTTCTTCACTGTAATCTAAACTGGCCCTTAAACGCTAGGAGTTTACATTTCTTGGGCAACCTCAAACCCTCGGACAAGAAACTTGACCTCCAAAGAATTCCAACTTGAGGCCTCTTTTTTTCCATCTTGTCTACCATACCAACCATTGCCTCAACTAACCTTCTCTTGGGCTGGAATTCTTGACCGACCAATGCACTTCTTAACCGTAGTCTAAACCGGCCCTAAAACGCTGCTGCGGCCCGTGTCGATGGATGATGACACTCAGTTGCACCGGGAAGCTTGTGCATGGGCAAATTAAGCTAGCTAGTACTGGACGACTGCCGTAGAATCACTAACTTCCAAAGGTTGTGCAACTGGGGTACCTGAATATACTTATATGTGAGGAACCCATGCCCATGACGTACCACTTAATTTGTTGGTAGCTGGAGTTGACTCTAGGACCGCCATGACATGAGAGCAAGTGGGTTCAGTTGGGTGTCCAAAGCCTTCAAGTCACACTTTGTCGAGCTCATCTGCCTGCTGGGGACCGTCCCTACTAATTTAGTCCTTGGATCGCTACTTCCTTGCAAATTTTGTACATTCCATGCACCAAGGTAAACGGCGCTCAAACTGTCACTTGAGGCATTAAGCATAGATACAATCTTTAAGATTAAGACATAGTTTTACATAGTTTTTCGTTAGCAATTGACAGGGGATTCCAACGCACCAGATTATGTCGTGTTTGAATTTCATGTGCAAAAGTTGTAAAGGTTAAAGTTTGAGTTATTGAGAGATGATTCAAAGACCAACACGGCGGGAACTTGATGTTAAGGTGATGGACATTTTCTCGTGATCGACATATGTTTAGTGTGCAGGATTTTGGAGTGTTGGTTTTAGCACTATCTACCTTTACATCCACGACATGTTAGCATGAGAGAGAAAATGACGTCAACTGTAGGTTGGTGTGAATGGGAGAACTTCACCCTGTATCATCAAAGCTACAAACTCATATGTAAAATCCAAGGCGGTTTTGTGGCGCATGCTTGAGGGAGAAGGCCCACTGTCTCTTTGTCGGAGTGATCTTGACTCTCACTAGCATACAAGTTTCAGAACACACGTGTTGTGCAACTTAAAATCGATAAATCTACCCATCAATAAAATTTGCATGTTCTTTAGCTGTGCGTGATGTGTGCTCAAAAACTCGTTTGATGGTAGTGGACAGATGTATGGAAACCATGGCACGAGTGCAATTAGGCTAAGCTTCCAAAAGGTTCAGGTAACTCTGTGATGAGCTCATCTGCATGGGAATGTCCCTACTAAGGTAGAAATACCATAACCCGTTAACCACCCACTAGCGGTGCACTAGACCGCCTCATAATGGTGAAGTGCCATGTCTTAAATGGAGCATGGCTCGGCGGCAACTTCAATGCAGTGTAGCCAATGGGAGGCAAGGTCTAATGTACTCATGATTAACCGGTTTAGGTGATGTTCTGTATCGAAATGTGGAGTACCTAGTGAACGGGAAGTGGGTTGGACAAACTTTCCACTTTGAAAAATTGTGGAATTTTTTGTACAAGGCAAAAAAATACAAAACAACTTGCATTCTTTATGAATCCTTCTCGTCTATCTTGGAAAATTATCTCATGATTGTCAGACCAGATCTTCAATGCGAATCACCTTATTTTAACGGGTTATGGTATTTCTACCTTACACTGATTCTCCCAATTCATGCGTGTTACTATTGGGGGTTACGCATTGAAATAACGTCTTATGCAGGAGTTCAATCTTTACTAATGAAAGTTCAATAGGTTGTTTGGATATTATACAACATAAATGACTTTGCTTGGTAAGATTACATTCTCATTCAATAGTTATAGCACTGCATAACTCTGAATAGTAACACGCACTAATTGGGATAATCAATGTAGTCTTTGGTCTATGACTTTTTACAGTTTTATACATGTAACTTATTGGAGGGTTTGACACACTGTACCGACTACCTATGAGCATACTAGAGTCCCAAAGCACACAACCTGCAAAGCTGAAAACTGTAAATATATCACAATGAGAAGTTTACAAAAACAAAAACACATACTTAAGCTTTGGAATGTAATTACTATGTATATATAAACATGAATATTGGAATGTCATGTCATTATTCAATACCTTGGTTGCACTCCACGGGAGCAGGTTTTGAGTGAGCATAATTCTCTTAAATGGGTTCATAGTTCTGAGGTTCCCCATTTATGGGGAGCACTCAAGTTGTGAACTATGGAGTTTTTAACAAACAACAATAACTCATCAAGGTTTTCTAATCGCAACCTCTTTCTTTGGAAAGAGACCATCATCTCTAGAGAAGCTTAGTAATGTTATGGGATTATGGGATTTAGTGTGTATTAACATAACACACATTTTGTGTAAAATTTGCGTGTTATATTAGTGCATGCTTGTAAGTAGTCATTGGGCCTATGGAAACATGAACGTTGGGATTATTATTGGGGCACATGAGAGTACGGGCGTGTATGTAAATTTGAGCATCTCCAATGCAACCAACCAACCCAACCACCCAAGGAATTGAAGACCTACCCCTCAAGAAAGGAGGTAACATGTATAACTGGACTAACTATATAATGTACAATATTTGTACATCATAGGTAGGCGGCGTGATGATAGATTCACCAACATCCGAAAACACTCCACCAAAGTGAGGCCCACCACCCAATCAACATACGAGCCCAACATCATGGTGATTCAAAACCACCCTACCTATTGGTTGCCCATATGACTACAAGCATGCAAGTCCCAAAGCACACGTTCCGATGAAATAGAGTGTTATTCGCTTCAATGAGTCTTCTTTGGTATCAATGTGGCTTTCAACGACAATTTCCCATGCACAATATTGTTGCATGGAATCATTATTGTCACAGGAAAATTGACGTGCCTATTGTTATGGCCAAGGCGATTGACAAAGGGTGAGATTTGCATTAGAGTCCAAGGCCAAAGCAACTCTTAGATTAAGCAATCTTATCGGTTGAGGATACCACATTGGACCCAAGAAATGTCCAAAGTATGTGAAAATGGAAGTAGCGCAAATGCTTAACATAATCATTAGCGTTTCCTTGTACCCCGTGGACTCAAATATTCACATAGAATTACTCTTGTGATAAGTTTGGAACTTATCAAGCAAGTCTTGGAAATGTGAACGTTCATGCTTCAAGTGTTGTTATTTGTACTCATCATGTAGCCATTATGTATGTGATTATATATTAAAGACCATGGACATGATGCGCGCAAACATTTGACACCATAGTGGAGATCTCAAAGTGGGCGTGCAACAACAATTTAGTATGGAACTGGTCACAAAGTCCATAATTATCTAAACCACTAGTTTATGTGTGGCATTACTTTCCTACCACATCTTGTTGCTCCGCACGCAACATACCTCCACCCGATTTGAGATATCAAACTTCAAGGTTGGGTCCAACCTTGAGTCCATAAGCAAAGTCCATGAAGGACATCAAGCTTATTGGACATGAACTCTAATGCAAACCCATCTTGATACTACTTACCCATTTTATCCGACATAAGTTTTTCATTCTCAAGACCACTTATAAAGTGAGAGGGAAGACACTTCTATGTGAGTGGAGAGCGGAGAGCGGACAAGAGGTAAAAATAGTAACCTATTTTTAGTAACATGAGATATTTTGGGCATAAGATTCGGATATGCCCGGAATATTTGGCGAATTTGCTTAAAATAGTAATATTTTTTACCTATTACCGTGGAGTGCCGAGGCCGAAAAAAACAAATGGGCACTGAATTTGAAAAGGTTTGATTCAGTTTGGGAAGCGGGTAATGCTAAAATGATAGAAAAATTTATGAAATAATAGACAAGTATATAATTGAAACCCAGGATGATCTCAAGAAAGGATAAACGGTAATGGTTTTTTTCAGATTCGTGTGATTGAAGATTGAATCGATGAAAATACAAAGGGCGACCAACTTGCTTTGTTTTTATTCCATTACTTTTGTCTTTGTTCTATCTGTGGCCGAACTCTACATCGTGGACTCCAACAATTATTATTTGTGGTTGAGGAACTTATCTTCAGCTGAATATATATGAAGACATGATTTAGACTCATACACAATATGAATGTATAAACACATACATACGATGGGAGAGGAGAGAGACATGTTTGGTGGCCTAGGATGGGAGAAGGAGATTAGAAGCTTAGGAGATCCCCATGTTGCCTTTAATCCATCGCCGGAACGTGATAGAAGTGTTGTGAAGCGATATGGTGATGACTACGAGATGACTCCATTTTCGCAGTCCACACAAGCATGGAGGTGGAGGGTGGAGGAGGAGCGGCAACGATATGCAAAAAATGAGAAGATGCGGGCGGATGTGCTGGAAAAGGACGCAACAAGGTGTGTTGATAGGGAGGCAGATGATGGGGTTCATTTGAGTGGTGACAAGTCGACCGCCGTGGAGGAAGAAATGAAGGTAATAGCCGAATCTTCGAGGTCTTTGTCGTTTCGCGATAGGATGAGAAGATTGTCACTGCATCGACATCCGTTGAAGGAGCGGATGAAAGACCGAACGGTTTGCTATGTTGATTTACTTCGACCGGGTCCACCTCCATCAAGAATGAACGATGAACTGAAGCCACAAGCATCTAGGAGGTTGGCACAACGGAAGTAGAGTTGATAGAAAGAAAAGGCATGTTAGATTGAACATGTAGTCGAGTATTGTAATGCAACATTCTCAAGGGAATAAAGATCATCCATGAGATTATATTTCTTATGGCAAACAATTGTGAGTACACATGAGTTCCATAAATGGCCACATCCATTAAGGCACAATGTAGTCCTAGGTCAAGAGGAATTCTAGGAAGTAGATTGTGTCAAGAGGCCCCGCTCGAGGATGAGTTTGACCTCATTGAAGCTAAATGTCGGGAGGTGAATGAATAAGTCAACGTCAGGATCTATATTGGAAACCTTGACAAAGATGAAGTAGAGGTGCTTACAATGCATAAACGAATTTCGTTTGCGGCCAAACTTTGATATCATTTCTTTGAAGGCAGGGCAATTGCACTCAGGTAGGGAGCTCACTGTGAGTTGGTAAACTGATTGTGTAGGTGCAAGCTTGGGCTGCAACATGATAACGGAACCAAATCCAGGGTGGGGAATCATGGTTACCTTCAAGATGGTTTCATCCATGGCTCGTGTGGACGCGACCATCTGCATTTGTTTTGCTGATGGTGCGGTGGCGGACCGTCACGTACATTTGGAGTGCCTAGAAGTAGGGTAAGAGTTGGGTTGGCTGGAACGTCCACACCGGAGAGGTCGAGGGGAGGAGCGGAGGTGTTAAAAAGGCGAGTTGGAGTGATGCGTTCTTTTTGCTGGAGTTGAAAGCCAGCATTTTCAAGCTTAAGGGTCTCCAGACGAGTGAGGTTAGTACCAAGCTTGACAGGCCACACGGGCGAGATTGGAGGTCTATCTTGGTCAGCAGAGAATTTGTCGACCCACTTGCGACGCGAGCCCTTGACACAACACTCAATGTCGTCCGGGCAAAAGAAGAACTTCTCAACTTTAGGTGTTGTGAATTTGTAATAGTTCCAAACTCCAAGGTATGTCGGGGCAGGGGTGCTCTTGCCGTTGGTGACGATTTTGGCAGTACATTTCTTCTTGGTGATCACATGCATGGCCCAACATGCCTTGGAGGAATTATAAGGAATGCGAGCAATATGCCAAAGCTTCTCGTCCACTTTGGATTCTTGAACAGTAGTGATGTGGGGAAAATCAAGATCAGTAGGTGGGGGTGGTGGAACCTCTAGCACTGACGGAGAGGACTCCTCGACAATGGTAGGTAGAGGTGAAGCATGAGATTGTGTGGTTCTATGAGCAACACGAGGGCGAGAGAAATTGACAGTGTTGGGGCGGTGGGTCTCTTCGTCAGCTCCAATGGGAGTGTTGGGTTTGCGCTTCTGGCACTATAAGAAAACTACGTTTTTTGATGATGTTTTTGAAATTTTAGGCGACATCCAATAGAACATCCAGATGTTACAGTGGACGTCATTATTGACATTTGGATGTTCTATTGGATGTCGCCTAAAATCGTCTGCGTTGTCCAAAAACGTCATCAACAACGCAGTTTTCTTATAGTGTGGGATCCAAACCCCTCGGCACCCTCGAGGTGGGGATTACGAGTGCAGAATTCGTCCCCACTAGGCATGACGAGGAGAACCTTCTACAACACAGCGGGGTCACCAGTCCGTTGAGCGCATCGAAGCTTGAGTTCTTCTTTGCTAGGGCCGTCACCGCCAACACCACCCTTTAGGAATTGATGGTATGCAACGACTTGGAGGAAAGATCGAATATAGTCATCCACAGTTGCCACATAGAGATCGCCACCCTTGTTGCTAGACGCTTGAAGCCATTTGTTGTGAATGGATTCGGCAAGGTTGCAATTAGGCATTTGTGCAATCTCCTCAGCGGTCATGATTGTTTCCTGCGTAATGGAATGGCAGTGTAAGAAATTGGCAAAGCTAAAGAAAAAAAGAAGACAAAAACATGAAGTAATAAAACTACAGACGCACCAATTCCATGAAGCCACCCCATTGTCGATAGCGGAAGTGCCAAAACGCTAGCCAGAGTTGAAGGTGTTTGAGACTATCCTCGGAGGTGCAGTTGGACGAAGCCCACCAAGCCTTGATAGCAAGGTACCTCGTCTCTGCCTCCAACATAGAGGAGGCGTCGCGGTACTGGAGGTAGAGATGTTTGTGTTGGTCTTGCAAGTCGTGCTTGATATAGAGTTTGGTGTGTTTTTCCAAGGACTGGGTCCAATGGAAGTAGCAGGTTATTTCGCGCCCTTTGATCGGAACCTTGGGATCTCCGGAGCCGTAGACGATCCTGACGGCATCCCAATTGGCTTGCGCACTGTCTGCCATGAAGCCTTTGAAGTGTGGGTGGGGATTCCATGCCGAGCCATGACGTGGTTGAGGTTATGCCAGAAGAGCACTTGGGCATCCTTATCCTCAGATTGGAAGTCGCAACAAGCAATGGTCATGACGAGTTGGTACGTCCCGTCGTATACGTGGCAGGCCATGGTGGTCCACTTGGCGACGCGCTTGACATGGTCGGACATGATCCAAGCATGTTCGAGATCCCCGCCAGGCTGCATGCGTCTAACCAAGTCGACCCCACTTCCGGGGCCGACCTCGGACATCTTGAAGACGAAGACTTTGTCCACATCGTCACCCTGGCCCAGGAATTCATTCTGCTGAACATAGGCCCAAGTGCTGATACCTCTAAGCTTAGCAATGCCATCCATAACTCCTAACCTACGTAAGTATTTGAACGTTGTAACTTTGTTACGGAGGTGGGGGAAATTCAATTCCTTGCAGCGATCAAAGACGGGCTCAAGTTCTTCCAATGAAAGCAAGTAATGAGGATTAGTATCATTGCGGAGGAGGAACTCACCCACAAGGTCCTTGCTGGCTTCGAGAACGATTTTGTTGTGAGTGGCTTGGGGCGTTTGCTCAACATGCTCCTCGATGAGGGCGTCGATACGCCTACGGCTATCCCTGCAGTTGCCGATCTTGACGGGGTGACGATGGTTGCCAAGATGAATGCACGCACGCTGAGTGGTGTCATTGCCGTGGACGTAGAAGATTTTGGCATCGCATGGTGCAATGCACTTGGGAGGCTCCTTGCAGATCCTGCACATTAAAGTGGAGAAGGTAGGCACAGGACCACCAATGGGAAAGGGATCTTTGGTGAAGCCGTCGAATTCAGTATCATTGACCGTGGAGGTACGATGAGCATGTTGGAGGTAGTCGCAATGAGGATTTTGGCACTCGAGGTGGCCAACGCAGGTGGAGGAGCGGAAAGCAAGGCCTAGGTTATTGTTGATGTTGGTCGTCTGGGTTTTGGTCCAGACATGGCCGTCGTAGCGCTTGTCCATGCCGTCCATGGATTTGGCCTTTGTATGACAGGACGAGACGACAACAGGGGGGAGGACAAACATCCGATTACCATCGAAGCGGGGCGGGAGGAAGTTCACCTCTTCAATTTGCAACGTGTCATAATCTAGCTTCTTGTGGATATTCTTCCTACCAGGCATAGAAGCTAGAGTACGTAGACATTGAAGAATGGAAATGGATGGCTTGGGAGGGGATGGACCAAGAGGACACAAAGGTTGAAGGCGTACAAGAGGGGGTCACAAAGGGGGGACGGATGGAGGACGAAGATGGCTTGAGAATGGGAGTGGATACAGGGGGCTCATCACCATCGGAGGAATCAAAAAGATGTATGACAGTGTGTAAACCAGGTTCAATCTTAACTGTGACCACTGGAGGAGTGTTTAAAGTGGAAGCGGATGAATGGGGAGGGGTACGGATTTTGGTGGATATGTTTGTTCGAGATTGTGGGACTCCGTACACCCTGTATTTACCAGCGCAGAGTTCCCACATTGAAGATCCGTTGTCAGCAAGCCTAGAATTCTCACACATGGTCAATGACAACAAAGATGTAGTAGGATCATAAATCTCGCGTTCGACCCATATTGTACTATCTTGCAATGAGAACATGATACTAAGGTGGAGGGAAGAGACAGATGCAATGCCGTTTGCATGAATGGGGAAGAGAATGGGGACTCCAAGGCCATTAGCACGAAGCTCGGCCATTTCTAAGACACATGGCACAGTAGATGAGGAAGCCATGGAGCCAAAGAAAGGGAAGAGAGAAAGGAGTCCAAAAAGGAAAAATGAGGTAGGGCTGTCAGGCAGCTGTAAACCCTAAACATTGAGCACTGGCAATATAAAGATAAAAGAAGGTGAGTAGAGGGTCATTTTATGAGTGGAGTAGAGTGATACCTAGAGAGTAGAAAGTAGGATTAAGGGAATTGGAGGGGAACCGGGACGCACACATGAAGGAACCAAGTCACAGTACAATCCCCACAGTTGATCCAACAACAAAGCGGAAGAGAAGAAAGGGAGGCACGAGTTTCAGCAATTTGAAACAAAGGAAACAGAGAGAACTTAAGAAGAAGGAGCTAACGGGCAGAGAGGGAAGAGGGACCCCATCAGACTTGAGCAAGACGTGTGTTGTGGAAGAGATAGGGTCTTGGAATCGGCATTTGATCCTGCAGCCAATAGAGGAAGAACGGGAGGATAGTGGTTCACGCGCACCATCACTTGCAGAGAGCGAGCATTGCACCAATTCTAATCGACGCGGTACAAACGAAGAGATAAGAGAGGACTCAATTAGCACAATAAGTCTGTCTTGGATGTTATATGCACCTGGGGTAGTTCAAGATCCAAGTGTTTATGAATATGTCATTTCAAATATAAATCTCTAAATATGGATTCCACAACGCCTCACAATAGGACGACCAACATGTGAATGGGGCTCTCGGAACCGAGAGGGTACCTTGGGTTGGTTGGTAAAGTTTTAATATGGGTGGCTGCAATATGGGGGGTCTCGGAACGGACAGGGCAAATATCGTGGGTTATAGGAAGAATTCCATGGATGCAATGTAGCACTGTAATCCACAAGGAAGACTAGGTCGATGGTGCTACACCTCCGATGATCTACTTGATAAAAATTCCCGACATTCAGATATTCAGATATCTATGTTGCGGGGGCCCTATCGGAAAAGAGAGGGTGGGCAATTTGGGGCAATAATGTGAGATTTTTCATGGGAGGTGTTAATGTTGTGCATCTAAATCTAGGTTGGGGGGCCCTCTCGGAAACGAGAGGGTGGGCAAGTAGAGGCCATTTTCTGAAATTTTTCATGTTAGGTGTCAAAGTTGTGGATCAGAATCTATGTTAGGGGGAGCCTCTCGGAACCGGGAGCGCGGGTGAGTGGAGGCGAGACGGTGGGTACTTTCCGAGACGGTGGGCAAGTGGGGGCCATTTTTTGAACTTTTCAGAAAATGAGTGGATGTTATGCATCTGAATATATGGTGGGGGGCCTCTCGTTTCGGCAGGGGTGGGCGAGTCAGGGTCATTATCTGAAATTTTCAAGCTATGAGTGGATGTTGTGCATCTGAATCTATGGTGGGGGGCCTCTCGTTTCCGAGAGGGTGGCCGAGTCGAGCAATTTTTTGAAATATTTCATGTTGGGTGTTAATGTTGTGCTTCTGAATCTAGGTAGGGGGGGCCATATTTTGAAATTTTCGAGTTAAGCTTTAATGTTGTGCATCTGATTCTATGGTGGGGGTGGCCCTCTCAAAACCGAGAGGGTGGAGGAGTCGGGGCCAAATTTTGAAATTTTCAAGTTATGTTTTAATGTTGTGCATCTGAATCTATGGTGGGGGGGCCCTCTCGGAACCCAGAGGGTGGGTGAGTCGAGCAATTTTTTGAAATTTTTCATGTTGGGTGTTAATGTTGCGCTTTTGAATCTAGGTAGGGGGGCCATATTCTGAAATTTTCGAGTTAAGTTTTAATGTTGTGCATCTGATTCTATGGTGGGGGGGGCCTCTCGGAATCGAGACGGCGGAGGAGTCGGTGCCATATTCTGAAATTTTCAAGCTAAGTGTAAATGTTGTGCATCTGAATCTAAGGTTGAAGGGCCCTCTCGTTTCCGAGAGGGTGGAGGAGTCGGGGCCAAATTCTGAAATTTTCAAGTTATGTTTTAATGTTTTGCTTCAAAATCTAGGTTGGGGGGCCCTCTCGTTTCCGACAGGGTGGGCTAGTGGGGGCAATTTTCTGAAGAAAAAAATTTAGTGTAGAGGTTGTGCATTTGAATCTAGGTTGAGGGCGGCCTCTCGTTTCCGAAAGGGTGGGGGAGTTAGTGCCATTTTTTGAAATTTTCCATTTATGTCTTAATGTTTTGCTTCAAAATCTAGGTTGGGAGGGCCCTCTTATTTTCGAGAGGGTGGGGGAGGTAGGGCCATATTCTGAAATTTTCAAGTTAAGCTTTAATGTTTTGCTTCAAAATCTAGGTTGTGGGGGCCCTCTCGTTTCCGAGAGGGTGGGGGAGTTAGTGCCATTTTCTGAAATTTTCAAGTTATGTTTTAATGTTGTGCTTCAAAATCTAGGTCGGGGGGGCCCTCTCGTTTCCGAGAGGGTGGGGGACGTAGGCCTATTCTCTGAAATTTTCAAGTTATGTTTTAATGTTGTGCTTCAAAATCTAGGTCGGGGGGGCCCTCTCGTTTCCGAGAGGGTGGGGGACGTAGGCCTATTCTCTGAAATTTTCAAGTTATGTTTTAATGTTTTGCTTCAAAATCTAGGTTGGGTGGCCCTCTCATTTCCGAGAGGGTGGGGGAGGTAGGGCCATATTCTAAAATTTTCAAGTTATGTTTTAATATTTTCCTTCAAAATCTAGGTTGGGGGGGCCCTCTTGTTTCTGAGAGGGTGGGGGAGGTAGGCCTATTTTCTAAAATTTTCAAGTTATGTTCTAATGTTTCGCATCAAAATCTAAGGTTGGAGAGCCCTCTCATTTTCGAGAGGGTGGAGGTGTCGGGCCCATATTCTACAAATTCTCAAATTATGAGTGGATTTTGTGCATCAAAGGCTAGGTTTAAGGGGCCAAATTCTGAAATTTTCAAGTTATGTGTTAATGTTGTGCATCTGAATCTATGGTGGGGGGGCCTCTCGGAACCCAGAGGGTGGGTGAGTCGAGCAATTTTTTGAAATTTTTCATGTTGGGTGTTAATGTTGCGCTTCTGAATCTAGGTAGGGGGGCCATATTCTAAAATTTTCGAGTTAAGCTTTAATGTTGTGCATATGATTCTATGGTTGGGGGGCCCTCTCGTTTCCGAGAGGGTGGAGGAGTCCGGGCCATATTTTAAAATTTTCAAGCTAAGTGTAAATGTTGTCCATCTGAATGTAAGGTTGGGGGGCCCTCTCGTTTCTGAGAGGGTGGAGGAGTCGGGGCCATATTCTGAAATTTTCAAGTTATGTTTTAATGTTGTGCTTCAAAATCTAGGTTGGGGGGCCCTCTTGTTTACGAGAGGGTGGGGGAGGTAGGCCTATTTTCTGAAATTTTCAAGTTATGTTTTAATGTTGTACTTCAAAATCTAGGTTGGGGGGGCCCTCTTGTTTCCGAGAGGGTGGGGGAGGTAGGCCTATTTTCTAAAAATTTCAAGTTATGATTTCATGTTTTGCATCAAAATCTAAGGTTGGGGAGCCCTCTCGTTTTCCGAGAGTGTGGAGGTGTCGGGGCCATATTCTACAAATTTTCAAATTATGAGTGGATTTTGTGCATCAAAGGCTAGGTTTAAGGGGCCAAATTCTGCAATTTTCAAGTTATGTTTTAATGTTGTGCATCTGAATCTATGGTGGGGGGGGGCTCTCGGAACCCAGAGGGTGGGTGAGTCGAGCAATTTTTTGAAATTTTTCATGTTGGGTGTTAATGTTGCGCTTCTGAATCTAGGTAGGGGGGCCATATTCTGAAATTTTCGAGTTAAGCTTTAATGTTGTGCATCTGATTCTATGGTGGGGGGGGCCTCTCGTTTCCAAGAGGGTGGAGGAGTTGGGGCCATATTCTGAAATTCTCAAGTAAAGTGTAAATGTTGTGCATATGAATCTAAGGTTGGGGGGCCCTCTCGGAACCGAGAGGGTGGAGGAGTGGGGGCCATATTCTGAAATTTTCAAGTTAATTGTAAATGTTTTGCATCTGAATCTAAGGTTGGGGGGTATCACCAAAAATCCTCCACCCTTCAATTTCGTCCTAGCCCGAGTGGAAAAGTTTATAATGACATGTAGAGACTTCTCTCTTTGTAACCCAATATATAATTCCAATCTACCCTTGGAATATACACAACTTGATTAACACCACACTATGTAGTTTTACATTCCTTAATGTCGGGCAAGGTTATATCCTTAGCCTTTTCTAATGTCCACTCGGCCGCTTTGGCCACGCATGCCTTCAAAGATATCCCTCTTGTGAATCGAGTCCTTGCCGTCGACTCCACACTACTACATGAGTTCTCGCTTATTGATTTCGTGCTATCACATGTCATCGTGGTTGATTCCGTATTGGTACATGACACTTCGCTTGTGGATTTCATGAGCACATAGGCTTTAAATATAAGTATTAAAAAATACTTATATACTTATCATTGCCCTTCCTTCTCTAAGTTCTTCTTGATGTAAATCTCTATCAATGTCTTCCTACTAAACTTCAAAATAGTATAACTCCCACCCAACTTATGTTCTTCAAGTGAAATTTGGTACACTTGTTAAGTCCTTATAAAAAATCTCCACACCAAATTTTGGCACAAACAAAGTTCATATGCAAAAGTTATGCATGAAATTCTAACTCTAACTACTTAGTATGAATGCTGTGATAAAGCATCCGGTCATTAAATCTCTAATAACTTCCAACTCCTACGTCCAATCAATCTAAAATTTTGACACAAGATAGATATATAAGTTCAGAAGGTAGTGTCAAATTTTGGTATCCATATCTATAACCCTCTAAGAGATACATATTTTCAAACCTTGCTGCTTTGTTCCTAGACACCCTCCCCTTCAACTTTTAATAACTCTTTCATCCCAATGACTGAAGCTCTCAAATTTTTACCACAACTTCCATACTTTATAATAAACAATCCTTCAAATTTTCATACCCATTGAACACTTTGATCATCCATAATTGACAAATCTCTCACTATAAAGTTCTGCTCAAGTTCATAACTAATAAAACACTACAAGTAATGCACCTAGTACAATCTAGTCACTCTAAATGCCACAAGTTTAAACAAGTTTGAACTCTCTAACTTCAATATGAATTTCAATGCAACAAGTTGAAGTTTACAATCAAACTCCAAATTCCTTAAACCCAATCTACTTCTAACAAAAGGTCAATCCCTCTTCAAGGCTAAATAGCCTTGGCTCTTCTCCTAAGAACTAAGCACACACATGTGCTCCTATCTTGCTTCCCACACACCCACACTTATAACCCGTGGGGTGCTTAAGGAGCACGAAGGAAAGAGAGGATGAGTGAGGGAAGAATGAGGGATTATATAGTGAGTTGAGAGGGAGAGAGGGCATGAGGTAAGGATAGGGTGAGAGGATTAGAGCCTCCAATCACAACCCCTTAACCTTCTCCTTCTAAGTAGGGACTCATCCCATTCACAAGGCTCTCGATAAGCCTTCGAAATCTCCTCCTACTTTGTAGGCTCTCATCTAATCTCCTAAGCCTTCCTCCTTCAAATGATCAACAAAAATCCTAATTCAAACATTTAACTAACCTTGGCTTTCTACCTACCACACTTTACCAAGGTATGTCCTCATACTACTTAAGTCCACTCCACACAAGCCTAATGCTTCAAACTTAGCTTTCTTCAAGCTTCAGTCTTTTTATATTTTTGTGAATAATCATAAATCAACAAAACACTACTTGTAATGTTTTACAAGTGTTAACAACACATGTGGACATCAATTTGGGCTCACAGGGGGCCCTCTCGAAACCGAGAGGGTGGAGGAGTCGGGGCCATATTCTGAAATTTTCAAGTTATATTTTAATGTTTTGCGTCAAAATCTAATTTGCGGGGGCGCATTTTTTGAAATTTTCAAGTTTTTTATTAATGTTGTTCATCTGACTCTGAGTTGGGGGGCCATATTCGGAGTTTTTTCAAGTTAAGGGTCAAAGTGTGGTTCTGAATCTATGTTTGGGGGGCCATTCTCTAAAATTTTCAAGTTAGGCGTTAATGTTGTGCATATGAATCAAGGTGGGGGGGGGGCTCTCGTTTCCGAGAGGGTGGGGGAGGTAGGCCTATTTTCTGAAATTTTCAAGTTATGTTTTAATGTTTTGCTTCAAAATCTAGGTTGGCGGGGCCCTCTCGTTTCCGAGAGGGTGGGGGAGGTAGGGCCATTTTCTAAAATTTTCAAGTTATGTTTTAATGTTGTCCTTCAAAATCTAGGTTGAAGGGGCCTCTCGTTTCCGACAGGGTGGGGGAGTCGGGGCCATTTTCTGAAATTTTCAAGTTATGTTTTAATGTTTTGCTTCAAAATCTAGGTTGTGGGGGACCCTCTCGTTTCCGAGAGGGTGAGGGAGGTAGGGCCATATTCTGAAATTTTCAAGTTTAGTGTAGAGGTTGTGTATCTGAATCTAGGTTGAGGGGGCCCTCTCGTTTCCAAGAGGGAGGGGGAGGTAGGCCTATTTTTTGAAATTTTCAAGTTATGTTTTGATGTTGTGCTTCAAAATCTAGGTTGGGGGCCTCTCGTTTCCGACAGGGTGGGGGAGTCGGGGCCAAATTCTGAAATTTTTAAGTTATGTTTTAATGTTTTGCTTCAAAATCTATGTTGGGGGGGCCCTCTCGTTTCCGAGAGGGTGGGCTAGTCGGGGCCATATACTGTAATGTTCAAATTATGAGTGGATGTTGTGCATCTAAGTCTAGGTTGGGGAGGCCATTTTTTTTAATTTTGAAGTTATGTTTTAATGTTGTGTTTCTGAATCTATGTCGGGGGGGCCTCTCAGAAACGAGAGAGTGGGCGAGCTGGGCCCATTTTCTGTAATTTTCATGTTATGAGTGGATGTTGTGTATCTGAATCTGTGGTTGGGGGGGGCCTCTCGGACCAAGAGGGTGGGTGAGTCGAGCCATTTTCTGAGATTTTCAATTATGTGTGGATGTTGTGCATCTGAATCTATGGGGGGGGGGCCTCTCGAAACCGAGAGGGTGGGTGAATCGCGCTATTTTCTGAAATTTTTCATGTCGGGTGTTAATGTTGTGTTTCTGAATCTAGGTTGGGTTGGCCAAATTCTGAAATTTTCAAGTTATGTTTTAATGTTGTGCATCTGAATCTATGGTGGGCAGGCCCTCTCGTTTCTGAGAGGATGGGCGAGTCGAGGTCATGTTCTGACATTTTCAAATTATGAGTGGATGTTGTGCATCTAAGTTTAGGTTGGGGGGTCATTTTCTGAAATTTTCAAGTTATGTTTAATGTTGTGCATCTGAATCTATGTTGGGGTGGCCTCTAGGAAACGAGAGTGTGGGTGAGTTGGGGCCATTTTCTGAAATTTTTCATGTTAGGTGTCAAAGTTGTGGTTCTATATCTATGCCTTGAGTTAAAGTTGTGGTTCATGTGTTCATGCATCACAATCCATGGAGCTTACTCAATCACATGGGCCTTCGATGGAGAACAACGACGTCTAGTTGGAGCCTCCCGTGGTGGATGTTCCGGTTGTTGGTGATTGTTTGCAAGGAGAGGTGTTTGATTCATATTTTTTGTTTGGATTTTGTGCTCCAACATTATTTATAAATTCTTGTATGGTTGATATATTTGATGTCTACCTAATCTTTGCTTAATTTATCTTATAGAATGACGTACCGGTTGCACCTGACACCCTTAGACCTTTAGCTGAGTTTAATCCAGATGAAACTGAGCCCTTAATACGAAGATCGCAGAAAGAAGACTCCAACGCATTCATTCACAGGGTTCGATTCAAACCTCTTTGTAAGTCACGTTTCTCAATTCCATTGTGCCGATTGCGATGTCTTCCTCTTGTTCGGCCCATCAACGACGTTGATGTCGCTCGGTTGGAAAATAAATTCGTCATGGGTTACCGTGATGGTGATCGAGTCATGTACGTCTTTCCGTACAACAATCTTGATGAAGTCCTTCATATCTCCGACGACATCCAAGCCTCTTGGAGTTCATTATGACAGGAGGCCAATGATGAATTCGACGTCATGCTCCAAAAAGATTCCAACCTTGCTCACTTTGCTGGCAAGATGTTCTACGTGTGGGAGGAGAACCATCGGTTGACAGCTTGGTAGAGGCACATCAACAAGCATCACTCGTTGGACAAGGATTGGCACATCTCTGTTAATTGTATTGTCGTGGACCCAAAAAATTGTACCGCCGTCTTCTTCAATGTCATGAATGACATCAATTGGTGAATTTTGGAGCTCTTTTTTTTGGTTCTTTTGTCGGTTTCTTTTTTTGTTTCTTTCTTACTTTCTCTTTGTTTAGGTCCACGGAGCATGACCACGTTAAGGACAACCTCCCCACCAAGTTGTTTCGCATCCGGATATTTGGTAAGATGAAGCTAGAGGAGTTCAAAGATCTCATTTTCGTTGCCAACTATAAGATGTATAAATCCAAGATGGATAAGAATCCTACTTGGTATCTCCTCACATTGGACGTCTTTGTCAAATTCTTGTACAAGATAATTTTTCTCTTCATTTTCTTTGAATTTTTTTTCTTTTCCTTTGAATGCCCTTTCCTTATACTCTTTTCTATTTGTTAAGAGGGAGTTATCCAACTTTGCGGATACAGCAGCAAGGTTATACCGTGAGGCCACTCCTGAGGCTCTCCGATCTGCTCCTAAGATTTGGGACGCTATGACAAAAGCCCAAGATAGGTGATTAAAATCATTCGATCTCGCAACTTCGAGAAATTCATTTATGTCGCCCACAAGGACAATGGCGAAGCCTTCTTCCACGAGGTGCATCGCCTTCTTTTTTGTTTTTATTTTCCTCTATATTTTCATGTATTTCTCTTCATTCTACATGTTTCTTTTATTTCATAACACTCCTCTATATTACAGATTGACCGTCACTTCTCCACCTTCTTCGTGATAAATATGACAATCAAGAAACTTCAAAAGGTGGCCACCACACATGTGGATGCCTCCTTCAAGGCCAAGTGGCTTCGATGGTGGAATTCCCCCGCCAACGTCAAAATCAAGAACAAGTTCTCCTCTTCTTTTCCTCTCAGAGAGAAAGTCCTCGAAAACTGACTCAACAAAGTTTATTTCTGGGTACAGCTACATCTACATATTCTCTTTTTCTATTTTTTCCTTTTTATTTTTTTGTCATTTCTAACCATCGATTTCGTTTATAATAGTTGGAGAAGGGGGTGGAGGCTGAGATCGCATCATTTGAAAATGAGTGCTCCGTCGACATCGACTGGATTTCTGCAGAGGATATTTTCCAACCTGCCAATTATGTCGAGCATTAGAGGCTTATTTTGTGAAACAAGGCTTTTCGGTTGTACTTTGATGACAAAGGAGTTTTGAAGTTTACTAAGGGACTCGATCTCATGGAATTTGAGAAAGGCCCCAAAGCTATTAAGTGCGTTGCTTACTGGTAATTTTTTTTTCCATCATGTATTCTACATTCTCTTCATTTGTTTTTTTTATACCACTGCATTTTCTTCTTCTAATGTTCTTCATTTCGTAGGTACATTCACCGTGAGCTTGTTGTGAAGAATGCTCTGCCTTCTTCGTCCTTACCGACTTTCCTTGTAGATTGGGTCAACAACAACTCCAGTCTTTGTGTATACACAAACATACAACTTGCTAAGTTTCCAGTCGTGCACTTGGTCGATGGTGGTTGGTACTTGGATTGCTCCCGTGGTTTTGTGCCCGAGGTGGAAGAACCCCTTTACAACACCTTCGTTTGTTCTGCCCCTGAGGTGATTGAATTGGAAGAAAAGATGGAAGAAGATGATAATCTAGCTCCTACTGCCAATAAGAAAGACGTTGCGTCGGTGAAGGACAAGGGTAAGAAGGTTGCCTCTCATTCCTCTACTCAAGTGTCCACTCGTTCTTTCACCAAGGCCTTGGTTCCCCGCACTGCTGCTCCACCCACCACCGTTGTTGGAAGTCCAACAACCACTCCTTCTCTGATCATGTTGCCGCTCCTTCTCAAAGTGACGCCACCATTCCCTCCGTGCCTCGCAAGAGAAAGGCCGTCGCACCGGATACATCCGCCACTTCTTCGAAGAGGCCATCTACTCTCTCTTTGATTGAGAATGTGGACATGGGGGAACTCATTGAGGATCTCATAAGGACCAAGGTTCCCCCTCCGGCCTACTGCTGCATACAAGAATTCCTAACCAAGGTTTGTGTGGCCTTCTTTCATTTTATCCATTTATTCATTGGTTTTCAATAGCTATTTTTTCATTTACTTTTCTCTAGATTTTTGCTCAGCAAGTTGGAGCGGGCCGTACTCGATCGAACGCCAAGCCAAAGGTTCACACGGGCATTGATCTGCTCTTTGCGAACGTGCCTGAGAACCTTTGGGTGCCGAGGATCTCGACCTCATCCTCGGATGTTCATGCGTGGACCAAACGAACCTCTACATACTTTGAGATTTTGTTTGCTTTCGCAAACGCCAACCTCCATGATGACGGTGTCATTATCTTCACGCACACCGCCGATCCTGATGTCTCCAGGTCAATTCACAACTGGGCACACACTGAGGATTTCTACGTTGCCGAAGACTGGTTTGGCATGAATGACCTCGATCTCTAGTCGCCCGTTAATCCTTCTGAGTTGGTAAATCCTTTTAGCCCTCATCCATTTTTATTCTTGCCTTGCTTCTTGCATTCTTGTATTTCTAACTCTCCCGTGCACATTTCGTGCAGACCCGCATGTTCTTCATCAAGGTCCTAGTGCGTAATGAATCCGTTCTGAATGTCCGTACCTCGGACTTCGAGGACATGGGTTACAATCTCAAGAAAGATGGTTGGCTCAACAGCTTTACTGATGAAAAGAACCAAGCGATAAGGGAAGACGGGGTGCCTTGGAGAGGTGCTCGTGAAAAACGCCACAAGTTCTTCTCTATCATTTTCTCCGCCCTCACGGACAAGGATGACATTATCATGGATTGGCAATGTGGCGTTGGTTTGTTCTTCATCTCTTTGTTTTTTTATGTTTCATTTTTTCTTGTACTTAATGCATTTCACATTCATTTCCTTATTCTCACATTTTAGTTTATTTGATGTTCTAGGGGGTTCCGTCATTGCTTGCCGCTCCATTCAACGCCATATTGTGGCGCTCGAGTCAGACATCGACATCTTCAAGTCTCTCCTCCTCCCCATGTGTGAGTCTGAGCAGGAGCACACTTCCCGGCAAGTTGCCCCACAACGGGGGTCCGTTTTTGCTCATCCTCCCCGGAAGATGGCGAAGCGAAATTTCGATTTGTTATGTGTGTAAGTTTGATGTTGGCTTCTAATTTGTTCGTTTGCATTTCTATCTTCTTAGATTGCAGTTTTTTGCATGTGCTCATTTTTTTTTCTCGTCCTGTATGTTCAGAGTTTCAAAGGAGAGCCCCATCCGTGTCCTCACTGTGGACATGTTTGCAACCCCTTCAACGACGTTTGAGCTCCCTTCGTATGCTGCTGAGCTTGCCCATCATTTCGTGGAGGCACCGTCCCCACCTCCTACTCGCACCCGCCCTTTCAAATAATAAAAAAAAAATGCCATATTTTTCAAATGACAACTTATGGCACCTATTTAGCCCCTAAATGCTCAAGCCTTCGCATTCCATTTTTGGGCACCTCCAACACCAGTGCTGAAAATTTATGTAGAAAAACAAGATTTGTTTTCTTCAAATCAAACCCATACAAATGTGAACTAAACTACCATATTGCATTGTTTGAAAATTTGACATCAGTCGGATCACATTTGCTAGGTCAAATTGTCATATGAATAGGGCCTTCATCCCATGGGCAACTAGAGAAAACTCTAATTTTTCTTTGTTTCATGACCATTTTGGTCATGCCACAAATTTTAGAAAGTTGGCAACTTTGCCATAATATATTAGAGTTATCCGTTAACTAAACCCCAGTTTAGTAGGGAGTTGGTTGCTTTGCATGCAAAGACTTTCCATGTTCGGTAAGTTTAGGGTGCATGCTTGGAATCAATGCGGAGGCTTGAATCTGGGACATTCCATATTGGTTCATTGGGTGCCAAACTCGTTTTGGCATGCCTTACCTTATTATGTGGATGAAAAATGAGCTACTCCCCAAAATTTGGGTTTTCTTGAGCAAATTTAGAAGAAGTCCGTCACCCTCAAAGTTGGAGAGGCCACATGAGGTCATTTTGGTAGATTTCCTCTTTTTCAGGGAGTGAGCAACATGTGCACTAAGTATTTTCCAAATCCATCCAGTCAAGTTGTGCACAACTACCACCTTGTCCTAAGGGGAAAAAGGAAAAGAAAAAAAGGCATCATATGTGAAAGATATTGGCTCCTAAATTTGAGCAACACATGAAACTGTCTCCCAAAACAAGCAATGCCAATCTATCACAAAATCCTACATGCTTGGAGTTTGAGGTTTTTATATGTTATTTTGGCCACATGGTAGTGGGCACCACCCTATACCAATAGATATTTTTCCATCCACGTATATTGCCACCTAGTGGGTCGCAAACCCCAGTAGAATATTAGGTGGCAACTCATTTCGGTTGCTTGAGCATTTAAGGGTCAAGATCTACTAAAACACAATGATGATATGTATATAGTGTGACTAGTGTTTGTTATTGAAATAAATAGCTTATCATTTAGGATATACAAAGTTTTTGGGGAAAAAAACATTAAGGTCCATAAGGTAGGAAAAACTAGAAAACGGTGAATGATCACTTCTGCTGCACTAGACTAGGAGAAGAATGATTATTGAGTGGACTCAGAATGACTAATCGTAAAAATGATGGCATGGAAAGGATGTAGTGATAGGCCGGATGCAGTGTTTGGCTAGATAGATCTTGTTTCACACCACTTGGATCATTTTTGGGTGCCATTGAGTTAACCATTTTGTGCATGTTCATATGCACAAAAAGATATTTTGATGCTCAAATTAAGGAGACTCTACTAAACAAGTAGGGGGTTTGACCTACTTGCCTCTTTGAAATAATGTAACTAATTATTTACAAGAAATAGAATTACAAAACAACTTGCAGTCCTCATCATTTCCTCTCCATTGCACAAATTTCAAGCCACTCTTTTTGGACAAATTAGGTTATTTTCACCGTTTTCCATAATTCTATGCTACATCATCAAGTTGATGATATGAGTAGAGAGATTTGAGTGTTTTTTTAATTATGCACAACATTTCTGCTATTGTTTGAGTGGGTTTAAAAGTCATTCTAAGAATTTGTTTATGATGTTCATTATTCAGCTTCAAGATTATATTTGTTTCCAATATCGATAGGTGAGTCATCATATTCACATGTGGCTTGACAATTGCCTTGAAGTCACCAAAATTAGTGTTGAATATGGTACTCTGAAAGAGAATATTCCTTAATTGCTACATGTATAATTTTCTAGTTATTATGAGCCAACCTAAGCATGGCCCAAGTCTAAGTATTGTTACGTAGAGAAAGAGAAAAAAAAATCCAACAACTTTCTTTTGGAGAGAACTATTATTGAGGATTGATAATTTTGTTTTTATTTCATTTCATTTTACATACCTAAATCCGGGTCCATATCCCCAATTCAAGGGTTGATCCAACTAATAATATTTGTCTTGGGGCTATACAATATTTCTCACCATCTTCACCCTCATGGGCAGGGGGGGACTCATAGTGTCTATGCAAACTCATCCATTAGGAAGGTAGAAATGTAGCAAGCTATTTTATAACTTTATTTTTTTGCAAACAAAAGGCCAAATAGCCAATGTCAATGCAATAGCAACCAAGGAAGACACACCCACTTAGAGGGGAGGCAGAACCCCTCGGACGCATCACACCGCCACGTAAAAAGTAATAAAGAGCCAAGTGTTAAGAACCCTACCAAGGACAACCCACCCAACCAAGGACTACCCCCACCCCACCTGCAAAGACAACCCCAGAACCACCAAGAAGACAAAGTAACAGGTAGCCAACATACATAGTTATGTCCAACCTCATGCGAGTTGCCACCCACAACTAGGAAGAAAAGCAAGCCCAACTAACCATGAGGACCAAGATGGTTACTTGGCCATGATCTTCTAGTTCCATGAAACTATGAGTCCTTAGCAATGGCACAGGATGCCCTACACCCCCCAAGATGTGTCAAAATCACCAATAATGGAGGCCTTTACCAGGGGGGCATCTCTCAATGTGTTTGAGAGACTTTTTTTAGGCCACTTTACCATAAAAACTGCATTCTTCCCAAATGAGGTTCTTAATTTTGAGTCCATGCCACTGCTCATGGTTGGAAACCATGTCATTCCGCTCAATCCAAATAGTCCACATGGCAATGCCTGAAGGAGGTGCCAAATTCCCAACCAAGTTTTGTATTTCTTCCAAATGCCATTTTTCCAGTTAAATTCATGGAACGGGTAGTGTCGGGCACTGTTAAGTTCAAAGAGGATTTGTAAAGTCCATTGCCAAATTCTTCGAGCTTGGATGTGGTCCCAAAATGTATGCTTGAGGGTCTCTTTGGTGAAGGGGGGCAATATGTGTATTGGGCAGAGATGTTGACCGAAATCTTGGCACGCCATTCATTGACCACTACTACTTGGTGCCAAATGGATCAGATGAAGGTTGCCTCTTTACCAACTCTCCCTTTGTCCCAAATGCATGCCCACCTTAGTCAGTATGTATCCGGGAGGAGCCCTTGCCATTTATTAAGGGTGACTGGGGTGAGGAGTGGAAGGTCAAGGAGGTTCCGACTAATCTTACTAGTATAGTGTAGGAATTATGTAGGGTCTTTCCAAACCCATATGTCTAGGTCCCATCTAGAGAGGCTCTTTTGCCGTAGAAAAATGATACCTCATATTTCTTTTGGCCTCTAGTGGTTTTAGCAATCATCACTTCATGATAGGTCCCTTCAAACTCTCCTTTTGGCTTCTTCCACTTTTGTAGACATCTAGATTGTAACCTCATTTTAAAACATGGGATGGGAACTGGAAGGATCAACCAGGTATTCTTAATGCATGGAGGGTCAAATGCAGCTTAATTCTTGAATACTATTACTGGGTCTGAAAGATGGTCCGTGAAGAAACCAACCCACATTCCATAGTGGATCCTATCTATGTCATTTTCAAGAATATCATGCCATTCATGCATGACCGACCCTATGATAAGTTCCCTTTTGTATTAGAATTCCAAATTTTGATTGGGTTTTTTTACCATGAAATGAATTGGCTATGTTCCATGTCCCAGAGTGGAGAACGCTATAGAAGTCTCGCGGTGGCACTTGGACTAGTGAGTGTGCCATGTGCCACCAAGCCTTGGTGATGTGGCCCTGCAGTTGGACCCTGAGAAGCTCTGGTGTTTGAGGATGGTAAACCAATTCAAATTAGTTCCCCACGTACTGCCTTGTTGCAGATTAAATCTTGAAAGTCTATATCTAAGGAGGATTTGAAGATTGGATTCTTTGGGTTCCATAGCATAAATGACCCATTTGCATAAGAGGTTGTCTTGACTGAGTTCCGGGTCAACGAGGCCAAGGCTGCCATTGACCTTCTTCTTGCAATAAACATTCTAGGCCACCTTGGTATGGGCTTTTTGCTCATTTCCAAACCAAAGGTAGTTTCTAAGAATATTGCGGATTTCCTAAGGGCTTTACTTGAGCCTCCCCATATGGAGATGAAAAACCAAAGAATAAAGAGTAACATTTGGTTAACAACAATTGCCCTACCGGCAAAGCTAAGTTTCATTGTGCTCTAGTAATCTAGTTTCTTGGAGATTTTACTAATAAAAATTTGGTCCACATCCCCTATGCTGAGGTTGAGGCCAAACGGAATCCCAAAAAGTTTGGATAATTCATTATCTTTTGCCAAGTCCAGCCGTAAAGATCAAGCCAAGCAGGGTTGAGGGTATGTCGGTCAAACTAGTATGCACACGACTTGTGCCAATTGATCTCCACACTTGCTACCAGGCTAAAAACTCCTAAGAGGCGGACTAACTTGTTGATGAATAGTTTTTCTCCCCTACTGAGAAAAGAAGGAATCATCAACATATTGTGAATTACATTTTTGTTTACCTCATGGAAGTTTGAGTCCCAATATTCTCCCTTCTGTCATTGCTTTCTTAATGATGTGGTTAATAACTTCTCCTACTATAAGAAAGAGGTAAGGTGCTAGTGGGCACCCTTGCATAACCCCTCTTTCGTCTCTAAATTCCTTGCATGGACTGCCATTGAGGTTCATGGATGCCTGTGCATTGCCAAAGAGCACCTTGGTCCATTTGATGAAAGTTTCATGCATGCCTAGCCTACGCGTAGTCTCAAACAAAAAGTGCCAAGACACTTTATTACAAGCTTTGGAGAAATCTAGTTTGAGGAAGATTGTGGGTTGATTGGAGGTCTTGGCCCAATGGAGCGTCTCTTGGACCATAACGATGTTATCAAGTATAAATGGTAGTGGGAGGAAAATTGATTGTTCTGAACTAATGCCCTTCGTTAGGGGAAGCTAAAACATGACTTGTCCCTCAGCCTACTAACTTCCTCTTGCAAATCCTCATTGTAGATATCCTCATGTAGCTATTTTATAACTTAGAAGTGTTTATTTCCAAGCTATTGGAATCCAAAAATAGCATCTAAGACAATGAATCAATATAGTAAGGTTGAACGGGAATGAATCAACTTGTTTTTATACTAGCCCCTTAATCCACGATGGATGAGTTTACATAGACACCACGAACCCAGGCCTCCCACATGGGAAGTGTCATGAAAATTTACACAAAATCTCGGGGAAAATAAAGTCCGCCTTGAGAAAGACATCTTTGAAAAATGCACACAAATGACTTTTTGGTTCTTATGGGTTAAGATTCAAGGAATCAGCATGCTATTTTGTTTTCCTTCTTAAAAGAGTTTCCAAACTTCCCAAAGTCACAATTTTACTAACTCAAATATCGAGGATTAACCCCCAAATGCCAAGAAGGAATCCTTTTGGTCCAAGCATCCACCTATGCCCAACCATACTAGAGCGTATTTTTATGTTATAATATTATGATTCAGGCCACATGGACAGTTGAAATTTTGTGTGAATAAGGTCGAGGCATCCATATTCAACCATATCCATTTAACTGCTCACTAGGGTCTTATAATGCCAACATAAATGAGATCTATGTTTTTTAGGCGAACAAAGTTGAAGTTTATGTGGTGGCGGCTTGTGACTAATTACCCCCATAAGAGTTTTGACAATTGTCGTAGCAAAGGAGTAGCATTGAGATGAGCGGTTATGGGTTAACCTACATATCAATTATGTATAACCCTCAAATTTACACTTCAAAATTTGTGGCAATTTCCATATTCATAGTTTGTTTATGAAAAAATGTATTCTCCTTAAAATATGTTTCTATTTGCAAGAAAAATAATTCCCCACTATTACTTCACCCAAACATATGCAAACTCTCTTATTTTATCGATTAAAGATGCCTCAAGCACAATCCTAACTACACAAAGATGTTGTCCGTATGGTAAGATCCCCCATCAAACGTACAAAGCTTATTCAGAAGGTTGATGGATGGGGATGATCATTATTGAGGAAAACCTTCTACATAAAAGATCCTATATTCCGCTTGGGAGAGAGGGAATTGTCGTATACGAGCGTACCTCTCATCCATCCAACCTAAAGGCCTTGAAATAGTATGCAACCGAGAGGTTGTTGTTTTTAAGGTTGATTTGACGCCGAAAATAACTCTAAAGACCCTAATTAGATTACTCAAGGTCATTTGAGATGAATCAGCAACCAAACCTATAGGGGGTCAAGTTTTTATTTGAATGAATGAGATAAATGCTCATATATGATAAATTCCCCCTCTCTCTCTCTATCTCTCTCTTTTCGCTTAGTAGGATATAAGAGGTTAAAACTTAATAAGCAATTAACCCTTCACATGGAAGAAGGGTTGCCAAAAAGCAAGCCAGGTGGGGGGAAGTTATGCTGAAAGATATTCCCACATTCAATGGGCCGCCGACAGAATTGGCCCTAGAATGTCCCAAAGGATAATTGGCCCTATGTCCACTTTAATAAAAACACTCTCAACTGCAAACAAGTGAGTCAGCTCATAGGCATAAGTGTAGTATATGAGGAGGAAGCCAATATATGATCAATAATCATATAGCATAGCAGCCTACCTCTCCTAGGCCCTACAGCAGCCACCAACTCTTGTATTCTAGTGGTTAAGTTATTAAGCCTTTTTCCTTCGGTGTACCTACCTCCACAGCTTCTAACTTCTCCGCCCATTAAGAAAGGAAGCCCTTCAATGCCCTTCAAATAATTACCCCACTTGAGGATAACTTTTGCCCACCTTTCCCCCCCCCCCCACTCATGTAGTGCAATGAATGGGGAGAACCAACCGGTAGTTGCAGATGAGCCGGTTGCATTCCAAAATCAACCGGTTGATGTTCAAGACTTCCGGAAAATTACCCATCATTTAAGAGGAATCTATGTAGAATACCTCAAATTGATAGAGAAAACCCCAATGATAACAACATGGAACCAGTTGGGCTTTGGAAACACGAGGATTTTGACCAGTTATGCCCAAAAACCTCCCCGGACACCGAGGGTCACTTCACACACGAGCCAAGAGCCGTAACCATGAGATTGTGAGAGCCCAAAAGAAAGTGTCCAAATGCCATCCCAAGACACCTCCAAAATCATGTAGTGTGGTCACGGACCCTCAAGTGTAGTGTGAAGTCATATGTGACCGGGCCCTCAACCAAATGCTATTTCAATGAATATCTATTCATGCATGTCCTCACACATGATAAAATAGGATAAATCAACGGTTGGGAGCATTCGGAGTACCATGGTCTCCCGGTTTTGTGTTAGGCCTACCTCCAAGAGGTGGTTTTTGAGAATAGTCCAAATGACCATGAAACATGATCCATTCAATGCCATGTAGGAATCCATGTAGACTTTACATCCATGCATTCACATACTCCGTTGGTCCCTCAAGCATAGAGTGAAGCGAACTTGGACCAATTCCGCCTTTTCCACCAATGAGAGTGCTTGAAGTGTAATGGTCACGGGCTCTCAGTCTCATATGTGAAGTGGCCCTGATTTACTGGCACCCTTCTCTCAAGAACCTCCTCTTGAGTTAACATGGCCTCCCTCATACACGCCCCACAATGGGATTCAATATGTTGCCATTCAATGTACCTCTATAACCTCTTTCCCTAATTGAGGTAGATGGCGCTAAATCTGTCACTTTAACCACTTGGCCATATACACTACATATTAGATTTTGAAGTTGAAATCATAGGGATTTTAATGCACCCAAGCATGTCTTATTTGAATTATGTATGCAAAAGTTATAAGGGTTTGAAGTTTTGTGGTAGATTATCTAAAATCAATATGGGAAACTGATCATTATGTCTTTATTATGCAAGATGTTAGGGTGTTTGTTTTAGTACCATCTTACCTTAAGGTTCTTGGGCCTAAACTGAACGATTTTAGCTCAACACCCGGCGCCCATTTCTCCTAGGATAGCAAATATGCAATTGTTACTACAAGATAAGTAGCAAATCCAAGTTGAAGTTGTAGCCATTCTCCTCATGATTTCTAGAATTTATATGAATTTCTCATCATTATCAAGGTGAATATTCTTTTTAATTGAATGGTCATATAAGTGTGTCCCCGATTATGTCAATCGTTGATTGTTGAACCCATAACAATTACCAAAATTTGAGCAAATAGTCCAATCTTTTCTAGATATACAATGCACACCTAGCACACAACATTCAAATATAGGTGGTCAATGAAGACATGTAACTGAATTAGGCTCAATGTTTATAGCTTTAATTTCTAGTTTTGTAGAGAAGGACTTAGGGTGAGTTTCCATGTAGGCCACTCGCCCACTAGATTCTAGACAATAGTGAGCCTTCTCTACATTATAATGTGTCTTGTTGATAGCTCCATGCTTTGATGGGATTGAACCATGTGTCCCAAAAAGCATAGAAAACGGACACAAAAATCATAGTGGATTTGGAATGTGTCAGGTATCACAAACATGTTATACCCGAGTATATGCACTCAAAGTGTTTGGGCGCACAAAGTTGGCTTAGTTAACTAAGTGATCTTATGAGTAGGTACGAGAGGAGAGAGGCTAAGTATATAGGTTGAAGTTTCATGGTGTCTACAAACCTTACTATCTCCGTCCCAAAATGATTGTCCAGTTTATTTGCCCGGCTAGAAATTTGAGGCTCAAAGTCAAATATTTTTGCACCAAACTTTCTATATCAAGAAGTCTTTCGACACCGCAACTTTTAGAGGCGTTTCAAAGCAGTTGTTGTTTTCTATTTTAAGAGTCATATTTACAACTACTCGGTCAAGGTCAACGGGCCTTAATTTTGTCAAAGTTAGAAACACGGATAATCGTTTTGGGACGGAGGGAGTATTTATTATGGATGAAAGAGTTTTACTCAAAACAAGTCCCCACAAGTTGAGGGCTGATTTATTCCAACTGGATCCTATTAACTATTTCACATTTTTTATGATGCTAGAAGTGAAGTTACACCCACATTTCTACAATAGTAATCACATTCCTCATCTATTGAGGACCGATTCGTTCCATCTGAACTCCATTAGACTAATTCAAAGTTTATGGCACCATTATGAGAGTAAATCAATCCAAGACAATTACTTTCAAACTATAGAATGACAAGTTGTATTGTCACCTTCCTAATGGATGAGTTTGTTGGTGAAGGTTCACAACACCTACCAAGAGGGAGGGGACAAACCAGGGATGGGGAAGATGAAAACGATGATTGCTATTGTAGAGTCATGTGGGTATTATTTGTAACTAAATTGACTTCTAAATTGGGTTCAAAGATCCCTAATTAATCTAGTGAACTTAAATTGGGATGAATCAACAACCAACCCTTTTTTCTCTTCTTTTAATTGCCCCCTTGATAGGTGTGAGGAGCCAAATAGAATTTACATGGACACCACAAAATGTTGCACCATATATGGTATTCACTATCGCTTACTATTTGGAATTATGCAAGTCTAGAACTTCTTACCATATATTTCATTTTTTTGAAATAAAAGCTATTAAATAAATTTCCTTAACATTATACAACATAAATTACTTTACATGGTAAAAACTTAAATTCTTAGTGAAAAGTGATATCACTATGTGACACTAAATACCATAAATAATGTAGTCACATATGGGTGCTCTTCCTAATGGATGAGTTTACACAGACATGATGAAGCTCTAGCCATATATGGATGCTCTTCTTGATGGGAGAGATTGTACCTCAACATAAAACTCGACCCCTATAGGTTTCTTGCCGATTCATCTCAAATGACCTCGAGTGGACTAATTCATGATCTTTAGTACTCATTATGGTGTCAAATCAACTGGAAAAATTAAATTAAATTAAATTAAATTAAATTAAATCCAGGCTACATATTATCTCAAGGTTTTTATGTTGAATGAATGAGAAGTACGCTTGTATACGATAATTCTCTCTCTCTCTCCTTCCTAATGAATGAGTTTACGTAGACACTACAAAGCTCAAGCCATACATGTATGGGAGTACTTGGAAGTAATGATTTCTAGAAAAGGATGATAAGGTGATGGGAGCCACGAACACGAAGTGGGGTAAGTTACACCCACAAACACACTTTTTTTTATGACTGCAAAAATCGTAACGCCCAATCCGGAGGAAGTACAAATTGTTGTAAACCAAGGGCATGTGGACAAACGAACGGAGGTCGAACTTCGACGGGGAGAGGGGGCGGGTGAAACTTAACCTACCGTGTAAAGGGGGCAACCGGTTGAGTGCAAGTGGAGTACTTTGGTTGCAAAAAGATACTTCAATTGGAAAGAAATCATGAAAGTGCGAGGCCAAATGACTCGTTCACCCATCATCACCATGATTATTATATGTTCCTTTTCTTCTTTCTTTCTTTTTCTTTTTCTTTTCTCGGCTTTGAAATGTTCAAATATGGCATTCAAGGCCCCCCTCCATCAAGTGAAAAAAGCTCCGGAGAAGAAGCAGGTTTGCAAATGCCGGTGTCAGCACATGAACGTTATTAATGACTCCAAGAACTATCAATAGGTTTGCCATTGTAAACTCATAAGTGTTAGAACTATCTTCTAACTTGCGTAAGGTATTCCAAGCATATTATATTATGATGGTGTAAGTATGGCTAGGGCGAACCGACCCATACATTGGTACCTTATCGGATGTCTAGTGATGTCACATTCGAATGAATCGGCCCTCAACCTCATAGGGGGTCTTTTTGTATTGGAGCCACTTCATCCACAATATGTAGGATGGTTGATTTTAAGTGAGTGCCACGAATCCCCAGCCGTTCGCCCTCCCCGGTAAGGTACGGATATATGGGTTGGTTCGCCCCAGCCGTGAAAGTATGATGCGTGGCAGTAATTGTTGTAGCTATAACATTCCAAATAAGATGTGTATGACGAAGTGAGAAAGGGTGAATGCTCACAACACCTATGCTACCGAGGGATTTGGGCGAACCAACCCATACACTTGTTCCTTGTTGGATGCCTAAACCCTTGCCTCCAGGGAACCAATGTACGGATTGTTTCGCCCCAGCTGCTACCGAGGGGAGGGCGAGGTGGGGCGTGGGGGGGGGGGAGGGGAGGGTGAAAATGAGGAATGCTATTTCATGAGCAGGCTCATCTCTGGATAATTCTATTTCCATGGAGTAGTCCATATGATCAAGGTTTTTTCACAATCATGCTAAGGATTTTTTTCTACAAACCCCATGTAGTTAGTTTTTTTTACATGATGCATGAGTTTCCCGGATTGCATGGGGACAATATTAAACTTAAGTACAACACTTCACGGGTCTAATTTCTACATTGATATGTGGAATTGGGTTGCATTCGCAAATCGAGGACTACCCTTGCAAATCACCTTGGTCAAAACTATATCACATAAGATTTCTCTTCAAGCAAATTAGTATAAGAAGATTAAAAGATTAAATGGTCCATCGAGGCTAGCCCTTTTCATTTGGAATGTGCCATTTCTTTAATAGCCATGTTTTCCAAAACAAAGGCTAGGTCCAATGATGATAAGGAAGTTTAATGTAGAATCAAAACAACAAATTAAATCAGAACTAAGATTATTGGATTCCAATGGGATTCCAATTATTCCAATAGGTTACTAATGACAAGAATACGTGCACCTTTTGAAGTTATTATGCCAAAATCTAGATATGGTGAATGCATCATAGTGTTTATGCAAAGTGTGGTTTCTAGCAATAACAACTTGCACCTGCAAATTGCACTTTACTCGTGCCATTAATTTGACTATTTTAATAGCTTGTTTTGTCTATATTTCTATTTATTTTTTGAATATCTAAAAAAATCATTAATTTTCTATATTGACACTCAACTACTTGCAATTGTTTGGAGATAGATAACATTGTAACAAATTTTTCTCTCAAATGTTTACACGTGATGCAACATGCATACAAGTACAAAAGTCTACATGAAATAAGATTGTATGTTACAACAAGAGTTAGGTTTAGGAAGAATTCAAAATGATTGGCTACCTCCAACAAATTGTTGTCAACCCTCCTCTCAAATCAGACCTCAATCCTTCATGCCACAATCTTCCACAACATGCCATCAACTCAATTGGCACCATGACCTTGCTGTCCTTTTTTGAGAATACTTTCATCATGCATAAACAAGTGGTGAAACCTAGGTTGTGGAGAGAAATCAATGTTTCTTAACCATGGTGTATGTATGAATCACGGAGGCATGATGCAAATTCAGTGAGGTCAAATGATTTTTGAGGGGGCTTGTGGACTCATGATTTTATAGAAGGGCATGGATAACACGCATGGCCTAAGAGGGAAGGACAAATGATTGGCATTCTAAATTGCCTTCTCCTTTCATCCAAGTCATATCACAACCCCACGTACCACTAATTCAATCGGGTCCTTGGAGGTCCCAAATATTTGTTGACATATTTTTGGAAAAAGTTGTTTCCAATATGCAAAATTCATAGGGTAGAGTTAGAGTTACAAAAACAAAAGGGGGGGGGGTAGACTCCTTATTGGAAACCTGAATGATGTGTGTGAGTCACTAAGAATTTTAACCCCCTTATATACAAGTTTATAGAGAAAAACAAATGTATACACACTAATGGCATGCTAGAAAATGGACTCATGGATTTATACTAAACTGTCAATTTAATGTGAAAATTTACAAATATAAATATGAATTTAATAGGTCTTTATTAGACAAGACCATAATAACTTAGCCACAATTTGGAGAGCAAATCTCAAAAGAGCTCAAGAGTCTCCGTTTTATGAAAACCTAGAAGTCAAATGTAAACCTTATCAAGAATGGAGAGGGTAGTCATTGAGGAGTATTTCATATGATAACAATGGACAAAAAAAAGAATCGGATGAAACTAACATATCTAGTGTCAAATTTTTCTCTAAACCTTAGGGCTCTCTATTGTACATCTACCGATTTAAATGCACAAGTAGAGAAAATTGATACCTCTAGTTTAGTATATTATGTATACTAATGCCTCAAATAATACCCCTTGTTACACTCACGTTAAACTAACATTTAAGTATATTTGAACAAACCACTCGTCCAAAATTGGTAAGGGATGTGCACTTGTATGGACAAAACATCAAAACAACATTGCAACAACCACAATTTTGAATATTTTTATACTATGTTTGCCAACCACCATATTAATGTAGTTTTGTGATCCAAGGTATGTCATATTGGGGGTTGGAATTGTCCAAAATTCATGCATAAATCCAAATGTGTTTAAATCATGTTGTTAGCTCATACACTCACGCAATGGTTTATGGCGTTTAGACCTTCTAAGCACTAAGCCCTGAGCCCTGAGCCCTAAATCCTATGCGAAGTCATGTGCTTGGTGGCTCTTGAATCCATGATCCATCTGCAAATTCTCCTCGAATGCGCTCCATATTGCATTGCAAATGCAAATTCGTCCTCGCCCTCCCCATTTTTGGCATTCTCCCTGTAGTTAAGGTTTTTGCTAGGGCTCAAACTAACCCAAAGAAAACAACCCAGGGACTAGGTCTTAAGGAAGACTGAGCTAGTGTCTATAAGGATTAATGTCACATTGGATTAAGACTCTAATAACAATCTAGGTCTTTTACTCCTTTATTTCCTCTTCCTCAGGCTTAATTTCCACTCTTATGGTTCATTGGTGCTTTGAGTCGTGTGTGAGTCTGTCCTATCAGACGACTCCTATCACTCTAGTTTCATACTTTCTAATTCCGTCGTGAAGCTCAAAAGCTTTGGCAATAGTCTTTTCGTAACTTGGCAATAGTCTTCCAATGGATTTTCATCCTATTGGGGTTAGTATTTTTTTGCTTCCATAAAACAACAATGCAATGCCATTAATCTTAATTCAAATGATTTCAGTCAAAACAATGGTTCAATTAGTTATTTTACTTGCATTACTATTTCTTTAGGAACTTATCTCATTCATGAACCATCACACATAACATCTGGGTCCGCAATCTCTGTACAATTCAAGATAAAACAAACATACATGGCTATATTCTGTATTAGCTTAAAGTTTTAATTAGCCAAATGTTAATCATGTTAACAAGATACGCAATATTAATCCCTAATTCCTCAATTCATCATTTCAGTGTCAAGCGGTAAGGTCACATCTCAAGTAATGATGCCTAACACACACTCGGCCCATACTGCTCTCATATCCAGGGCTAACATGTCCCTATTCTTATCATTAAATTGCACTCCTCTCCATTCTGACAACATTCTCTCTCGGCCATTCTCTCACACTAAGCCTAACTTACTCTCGGGGTTCTTGCATCTCTCTCGATGGCGATAGTCTTTCTTGCTCCCTTCCCTCTCTCTTGCAGGTCGCTAACTTCCTCAACTAGCTATAGTCTCTCTGATTTCACAGTATCACGATTGCGCCAAAGCCCTGTGGCATTCTCTCACATAACTTCGCTCATGGCCGTAGGTTTGCTCTCTTACTGGTTCTCGGTGGTATCAATTAGGTTAATCTCTGATATAACATCCATGTGTCTTCTCTCGATATCTAAACTCTATTTGGTGATAGTCGGTGGCTTCGACTGCACTATGTTCCTTTTCTCTATGGCTTATTCGACCTTTCGTCTCTCTCAGACATTTCACTTTAGGTTTCTCTCTCTCTCTGTTGTCTCTCTTCCTCTCCTGAGATGCCTACACTTGCACCTACTTTGTAAAACTAATTATTCTCATACATCTGATTCTCTGGATTCCCACTCATACTGTTGATCCTTCATTTCTCTTCAATCTACTTACTGCATGCATTCTTTCCACAACAAACAGTAACTCGTACTCACATATTTCTTCAACAAATTAGAATAACTTAATTTCTTGATGGCTATAGCCTGAATTGATGTCCATTACAATGCCTCACTTCGCTCTATCACAAAGTCAATACAAAGGCATTTAACTTCGGCACCTTGGCCGATCCTATACATTCTTCGCTGACTACGATTACTCTAGCCTATTGCCCGAAAAACTCTTTGATTATGGCATGTCTTCTCCCTACGGCAATAGTCTCTTATCCTACCTTCTCTCAGACGGTTACAACTCCTTCCTAAGGCTATTCGGTTGCTAAAACCGCTACTGAAGTATTTTCATCTGACTATAGCCCAGTATTTTCATCTATTCTTCAGAACGCTCAGTTCATAAAATCTTGATTCGGACTATAGCCCCAAAAATATGTTCTACACTCCCTCTCCTTGTTCTTCGCTTTGTAGCAAAACCGTGCAATGTGGATCGGTTTGCCGCAATAAAACACAACCTTACGCCTTGGCATAGAAATGAGTTGTCCCCTTTGCTTTGTTGCAACACCATCGCCGCATCTTCGCCTTGGGCTCCTTCTCCTTGCGCTTCGACATCACGTGCATCAAACGCGCTATCACATACTTCATCATCAAATTCTTCATCGGCATCGTCTCTAAGGTAATAATCAAGTACTCGTACAATGATGGTAAACTCTCAAGTATAGTCATGACAATGTTTTCTTCCCGTACGTGTATATCCAAACACGCAAGTTGATCCGCAAACGCTTTGACCTCGTTGACGTGGTCCAACAAATCATCGCCTTGTTACATTTTCTACGTGAAGAACTTACGGCGAATGAAGAGAATATTGGACAAACTCTTCGTCTCGTGAATGTTGCAAAGAATCATCAACAACTCCACGGGTCATTGGCAACTCTTGATGTGCGCAAATTGGTTGTCCGTCAAGTTAAGGCCGATGATGGACATGGCCTTCTCGACACGCCTTTGATATTCCTTCAACACTTTGGGATCTGTGTTGGAAGATAAAGCCTTATTGGATCCGTCTACAATGTCCGAAAGGTCCATGGACGCGAAAACCATATCTATTTTAAATTTCCAAAAGTTAAATTTAACTCTGTGAAACTTGTGCATGATTCTAACCCCTTCGCTCTCAAGATATACCATCTTCCACTCAAAGAATGGGTTTCTATGCTAAAATGGTTTGTAAAAGGGTTGATTTCCACTTCCAATTATTTCAATTTCAAGGTATGAACAAATCTGATTGTTAAAAAATTTCAACAAATCATACTGCAAAAATTGTTTTGCATGTATAATTTTGTGTGAAATTCACAGTGATCTTATTAAGGACTATGTATTCCGCTTTGGATCTCCCATCCATGATCTTGGAACTCAATCTTTGTTCATTGGTGATGATTTTTGATGTCTTGCAATCTTCACTCTCATGTTCTGTGGATGCATGTATCTTGAGTACTCTAGGTTAGTTGGCTGGTTGGCTGGCTGGTCGGAATTGAGATTTTTTCCTGAGGATATAGGTGCAATTATCTGACATTTTTAAGAATTAGGTATAAGGGCCTTGGAGGGGTCCTAAAAGGGAGGGTGAATTCTCGATTAAACTAAACCATTTAAAAAAAATCAGGGTTTCTATTTCATTCTAGTTTTTAATTTGTTTTCTTTTGATTGCTTTGGATTTCAAAGTATGGAATGGACCTCTAAAAGCATTTGGAATAACTATCTTTGTTGATTTCATTTTGAGGTTAACTGATCACCTTTACTTATTTACTTTGATGTTTGAACATCCATATTCACAAGCTTTAAAAAGCAAGCGTTGAAACATATAAACTTTGAATTCAAAGATCCCTATTGATGGGTAATTACACATAGAAGAAAATTTTGTATTGACGTAAATGAATTTGGATAAGCTTTTAGCGTTTAGAGGTTAATTGGTTACCTTTATTTGTAAGTGCCAATGTTTAAACATTGATAGTTATAAGGATACATGTGATCTACCACCATCTCTGTGGGGGTTTATTGGAGTTTTAGGGTGAAGTGGTATTGTAAGTTTTCAGCATACTTCATTCTTATGGTCTATTCTTACAACATTTCTAGATGGGGTCTAAAATTTGAGTAAGATTTGGATGTCCACCTCGAGATTCTCAACAACTTGACCTTAATACATATTTCTCTTTAAGTTCTAGATTAAGTGCGGAAAGAGGTCCCATTGATGTTAAGGGTAGTATTTCACATCAAAATGTCAATGTTCCAGAAGATTTTAACATGAGCAATTCAGAAACTTTGTTTCTCAATGAAGAAGAGCCTAATGTTGAGATTCGTGATGATAAAGAAATTGAATCGTTGGTGAATCATTTGAAGATGTTCAAAAATATAATTTGACAAGCTTAGAAAATTGGTTGTAAGTAATTATATTATGTCAGGCTTGCAAAAAAATATGCACATGGAGTTATAAAATGCGAAGCTTGTGAAGAATTCAAACTTAAAAAACATTGAAATCGAGATGAATGTACAACTTTACAAAAATATGCTATCAAAATTCATAAAAATAGTGAGGACCATAAACTTGCCATAGTTCATTGGGAAGCTAGACATTTTTTTCGAAGTAATATTATGCCAATTAAAAAACACATTCAGATTATGATAAAGAAAAAAGAAGAATTTTTTTTACTGGTATGAAAATTCTATATTTCATCATATGAAATGATCAACCTTTATTGTATTTTGTTAAACAATGTAAGATACAAAGGTTGTTGAAAATACTAGATTTTTCCATTAATTCAAAGCACTCTGCTTATACGAATGTGACAACATGCATGCGATTTTTGGATGCAATTCCTTCTCACATGTCGAAAAATTTGTTTGTTGATGTTTAAACCATTATTGTATTTTGAACACTAGTGAATAAAGCCACTAATCGGATAATAGAACCTCATTTTATTATATATTGTATACTTGAACAAAACATGAGAAAGATATGTTTTGGTTAAATATGTTGAGCTCATGCCACTTATTCAAGGTACTGAAGAATGTATGTTTACAGCCATACTTGGGCTTCTGAATAAGATGCATTTGGATCTTAATAAACTCGTAGCTATAGCTATGGATAGAGCTATATCAATGACTAAAGAACGACAGGGATTAGTTATAAAATTGATAGAAAATGTTCCTTAGTTGATTGATGTTCATTATATTTTTCATCAAGAAACTTCAGCAACGCAAGATGCTAATAAGTATTTTCTGAACTTAAATTTCATAGATCAAGTAGCTAATAGAGTGTATGAATGGTTGGATCGATCATCAATTTGAAGGAGAGTAATTCAAAGATTATTGAAAGCATTTTGTGATGAAGTTCAAACTATTTTACAAATACAAAATGTACAGTGGTTATGTCGAGGGAGAGTTATGGACCGCTTAGTTTATTGTATGCTAGTCATCCTCGAGGCATGAGAAATTGATGAACCTATTTGGTATCACAATGTGACATCATTTTATTTTTAATTTTTTGTTCATTTTCTAGCAGATGTTCTTGTTGAATTGAACAATTTCAACAAAAAAATTCAATATGATCATGTGGACATCATCGCAATTGCCTTCACATTGGACGTGACAATTACAATGTTAAGGGGTCAATATTTGGGATTGCATTTTGGATAGACTTCTAAGCAATTAGGAAAGTTTCTTTGTGAGGTTGTACCAATAGGCATGATGACATTTGTTGATTATTTTGGTGTAAAAAAAACCCATTTTCTTCATGGAAACAACATTCCTGGATGTCAATGTGCTGGTACCATTAAGTCTTGTAAAATGTTTTTTGCAAATTTTGCTCAAAAAGTGATTGATAGTTTGAATGCCCATTTTTTCAATTTGCCTATTTTCAATGCCACAAGATTATTTAGTCCCAAACATTACCCTTTGGATGAGATTGAGAGGAGTCAACTCACTGAGCAATGGCTTGACATATTACTTGTGAGGTTGGATCGGAACAATAATATAGTAGATCGATGCAAAGGAAAAATACTGGAATTTATGAAAACTTTGATGAAGGTATGTGAATAGAAAGGAATGCACGAAGCATGGTTGTTTTGTGGCATTGACCGGGAGTTCATGCAAAATTGGCCTACAATGATGAAACTGTGGCAATGGATACTTGTAATTCTTGCAAGCACAACTATATGTGAATGTGGATTTTCCAAAAAGAATTGGGTGAAGATTGATCGCACAAGTTGATTGAAATTTGAAACATTGGATGCATTGATGCGAGTGTTATTATGTGGTTTTCCGATGGAAAATATGGATTAGGCTAGAACTTTTGACATTTGGAAGTTGACGAGAAACCGGAGGGTTGTGCCTTTGGAGTTGGATAATGATTGAATGCATTATGTAGGGAATCTAAATATTTTTGTGCCCTAGAACTATCAAATCATTCAAGTCATATCTGTCACACCTTAAATGAATCCACTTGCTTTCAAATGTGTATTGAGACTTTTAATCATTCAAGTTATATTTTGTTTCATTCAAATGAATGCATTTTCTCTCAAATATGGCCTTTGCACTCACCAATCACTCAACTCAAATGCTCTTGATCTCAAATCACATTCAATGCACTCACATAAGCCTTTCCACACTCTAGGCACTTAAACAACATTTTCTTCAACTCAAAACACCTGGAATGATTTCAAACAAACCTTTCAACACTCAACCCTCACAAATAAGCTTCAAACATTTGAAACACTCAAGTCATATTTTTAAAACTCTAAACACCTCCAAACCTCTCAGCAAGCCTTCAAACACTCAAAACGCTCAAGTCAGATGGTTTTAAACTCTAAACACCTCCAAACCTCTCAAGCAAGCCCTTAAACACTCAAAACATTCAAGCTAGATGCTTTTGAAGTCTAAACACCTTGAAACCTCTCAAATAAGCCTCTCAGCCCTCAAGGGTCACAAGTCAGCACTCTTTACATCAAATAAACATTCAAGCAAAACCAAAACACAAAGAAGCATTTACAACAGCCAAGTGCACCCTTAGACACCTCCAACACTCTGAAGCTCCAAAACACCAACCCCCTTGATCCACTCCACAACATCAAAGCAATCAAATCTCTAGGCATTTCACTTGCATGTGTGGGCCGATAACCCATTGGAAGTCAATAGGATTAGAATTGAGATTGCACAAGCACATACACATACACAAAGGCATATGAACAATGCTTGGAGTGAGATATAGTCTACTCCACCCCTTGCCTTGCCCTTTATTGCTTATTTTCATACAACTAATATGGGATAACTCTTCTCCCGCTATGGACCATCCTTATAGGCTTATTACAACCTTATTCCTTCTAGTATTACATTTCTATGACTATGAGCAATCTAATGCTCCACCTTCAACAAAAAGCTCTTATGGCCACCTTAAGGAAAGAAACAATAGTTGGAGTCACATGTTGGGAACTCGAATTCTATATATTCGAAGCTTTGGTGCTTCCAATTTTCACATATGACATTGAAATTTGGGGAGGTGACTTGAATAACTCTCTTTGAAAGGTTTATAAGAAGGGCATGAAGATACATATGATGTCTCACTTCACAGTGCGTTCTTTCACAACCTACTATGTTTTGTTGGCCGAATTTGAACTTTCCATGGAAAAATATGCCTTTAAGCAAGTTTCGGATTTTTACCAATAGCTTACCCACCTACCACGTCTTGGTTAGTCAATCATACAACGTTATTTTCTTGACACCTTGCTGAACAAGGATTTGACGCCTAATACAATTTGACAACCATGTGGAAGGCATCATGGGGTCCATCTCAATGGGAAAACCATGACAACACAACATCATCAAAACCCACATTTGAAGATCTCAAGGAGGCTTTTCTCGCTAAACATTAACTCTTTCTTTCTATTGGGGAAGAAACTAGACTACCTCCATCCCAAGGATTTTCTCAAATACAAATGTGAATTGTACTTGAAGCCATCATTGACACCACCACAACGCAAAATTATTGATTTTTACCACACCTCAAATCATTACCATTAAAATTGGACATCGGTTGACTATTCCTATCTCTAGCGATAAAAGATTATGTCACTTTGCTCTTATGATGTAGTTGAACCTGAGCCATAGTTTGTGTTGGAGTGCCCCCCTATATAACTCCAAGAGGAATAGTCTCCAATCACTTTTTTGACAATGTAGTATTAAGGAGTCTCGAGTCTTTCTTTAAATTAAGTCATCAAGCCGATATTAGCCTCTACCTCATGGAGGCTACCGCACTTCTCCACTCTAGGGAATCAGCCAGTTTGACACCATCCTAATGTAGTTTTAGTCAATAAGCCTTTTGGCTTCCCAAACTTTTGAATCAATTTCATTTCATTGCTGGAAGCAAGTATTACTAAATAAAAATATTTGAACTTTTAAAAAGAAATCCCACGAAACTAGAGATGTGGATTGAATAATATTTATTCATTCACCTAGCTCAAGAAATATTATATTGCCAAGCAATTTTTTTACAAAGTTTTGAATGATGTGTATAATTCTAATTGTCTTGCTCAATACTAATTGTAAGTCGCGGTGTAGTGTCAACAAAACTAAATGTAAACCCAACATTATTTGTCATTCCTTGTAAAAAACTTGAGGGATTATAGATTTACAGTGCTGCAATTATTGTCACTGACCAAGTGGTTTTTCATCCAAGTTTTAATCATCCATGACAATATTTTTTCATCATTAGTTGCTGATAAGAGAAGGTAGGGTTTTGGCCAATGGATGAACTCATCCATCATATGACACTAAATATCATATTTAGTGTAGTTCCACCATAGATTTAACTTAGATAATGGCCATTAGGTGGAATCATGGTGGACGTTCATAACACCTACAAGGGGGAGGGGGGGAAACCAGGAGACAGAAGGTGAACATGTTGTTTAATATTGTAGATCCCGGATATTACTCTGTAATATGAATTAGCCTCTAAATCGAGATCAAAATTATGAATCAATCCAAGGATAAACCTGTTGAATGGGCTTTTGGCATCGGCCGGGTCCACCCAATGACCATTATATCTTGAGTACATAGTACTTTTCTATCAGCCCCGATTTTGTGATTCTCATGAACATATTCCTCCGCGGATCAACTCTTCAAGTTTCTCCAATGATAGACGATTTACTAGATTAATCCTCACCCTTGCTCCCAGATTAGATAACACTAATCATTGAACCGGAGAAGGCCGGGAAATTGGAAACCCAGAATTTGAGGTGTTGTCCGCAGAGGGTTCAAATTTGCCTCCAAAAACCCAGATGAGAGAGACATGATTCATGGCAAAACATTCTGCTTCGCATGTTGGAGCCCCAAATGCGGAGGATAATTCATCCCCCGGGCTAAATCACATCTTCATGCGGCTGGGCCCCGCCCCTCGCGTGTCTCCTTCACTGCCTAGTCTTTGTGCCCGCACCTGCATGGGAACTTATCCCTGTTGGGAACCAATGTGACAATACCCGGTCACTTTAGCCATTAAGCGCCCACTCACTTAAGTCATTAAGTTCCTTTGGCATGTGAAAGAACTCCATCAATTAACTTGGGAATAATGAAAGTCATGTCAACTTGAATACTTGTAATTTTGACTGGGTATTGTCACATTGGTTACCAATGAGGAAGAGTTCCCACGCAGGTGCGCACAGGAAGACCAGGTAGTGGAGGAGGTGTAGTTAGTTTTTTGCTATCACTTAAACACTTCAAAGAAAACAACCCAGGGAACTAGGTCACAAGGAAGACTGAGCTAATGTCTATAAGGGTTAATGTCACATTGGATTAAGGATTACAATAACAATCTAAGTCTTTTACTCCTTTATTCCTTCATTCCTCTGCTTATTCTCCACTCTTATGGTTCATTTGTGCTTCTCCAGTCGTGAGTGATTCCATCCTATGTGTTGTGTGAATTCCTAGCACTCTAATTCCATCCTCTAATCAGTCGTGAAGCTCAAAAGCTTGGCAAGTGGTCATTGGCAATTTGTCAGGACAAAGTCCGGGGTAATGTCTTTTGAATGCCACATCGTCTTTAAATGTCATGAGTTATGCTTTGCAATAATTTCAAATTAATTCCTTTTAGTTTGACTTACAGTCATTCGGCCATTCTTCCAATAACTGTAATCACCATCTTCATCTTCAACTTATCTGGCAACTTATCACCACAAATATCCACAAGATCATGTATAATCAATGCATCAACAACTAGGCTATATTCCTTGATTAAAGCATTAGTCCATTTTAATCTCACGGTGAATTGTCTTGGGTAATGTCTTACACTAGTTTAAATAACTTCTCTTCTTCGAGATGGTAATGTCCTTTGCAGTTTATCGCCTGCTACTACATTTGTCCCTTGTCTGCAATCACGACATTAGCTTCATACCAGGTACAGGCTCCTAACTACTCTCAGGCTAAGTCCTACCAGCGTCACTTCTCTGCACTCTCTATCTCGCTCAAGGACGACACCTGTAAAGTCTATAGCCTATCTTCTCTCGTTTCTCTCAACTTTACCTTCGTCATCACATACTGGCGATAAGCCTTACGACCTAGGCGATAGCCCTTTCTTGATGCTTCGGCTTCCTCTCTCTCTGGTAGGCAATCGCCTCTTCTTGGCTAGTTGCCTTTACTGGCTCGGCTCCAAATTATTGCCCTCTAAAGCAACTCTCTCAAGACTATTGCTTCCTCTCCTTCACACTCTTGATTATTCGCCTACAACTTAGTCTCACAACTTCCTTCTCTCAAACTCCCCTCAACAATCAAAACCTATCTCAGGCAATTTGTCTTCACTATTGTTGGCCTATCGCTTAGACTCACTCTCGGTCTCTCACTCAACTGGCCTCGTGCCAAAGCTTACTTGCCTTTATGAAATTTATGCTCTCTCAGCCTTATGTTGATTACTTGCCTTCCTGACTTCGACTTTTCCTCTTCCACTAGGCTATTGCCCTTCTTTCTCGGCAACCGGCCTTTACTTCTTTAACATAACTGACTCACATGCTAATGGCCATAGTCTGACTTTGACCATTGCTACTTTCAAACATTACTTGCAAAGTTCCTCGCCCTCTTGGCGGATGATACGTCTATTTCACTGCTCACGGCTATTGCTAGAAATCACACAACACAATACATATATTCAAACACCAAGATCAACAATCAAAGTTCCACTTTAGTCAATTGCCACTTTTACTCTCAATGTCAAGTTTCCCAAGATATCTTAGAGTCCGAATCACTCGGCTCTTCCAACTAAGTCTTTATCTACAAGCTTCCTGCTTGGCTAATTGTCTATGGCCAAACTCAATCACTGAGTTTCGACATTCACTGCCTATTGCTATCTACGCTGAGACTATGTACGATTCTGTAAAATGGTAATAGCCTACTTGGGCAATAGCCTGCTTCCTTCTTATCAGTCAAGGAAGGAGAAGGTGGTTGCAACCGCCTCGGAACGGCTATAGCCCTCTGTTCACACTGTAAACTAACTCCTCAATGCCTATGGCCGCTAATTCTTACTAACTTAAATATTTTAGCTCGAAAGCTAGGCGATGGCCCAAAAATTGAGTTTACAGGAGGTGTGGGAGGGGCGGGCCTAGCCGAATGAAGATGTGATCTAGCCCAGGCCCCCGGGCCCGACCCCGACCCTAGCCTCTTACTATTCTTGGCCTACCCTAAATCCTAAACCCTAAACCTTAGTCCAAGCTTCTTTTTTCACTCATCAAAAGCCAAAAGAAAGACATATAAAATATAAAATTAATCTTTCATGTAAAGGGGGGAAAAACGAAATGAAAAAATATCCATCACATGGAGAGAAAGAAAAAACAGAAAAAAGATAAAGATAAACGAGTCTGTCAAAAGAAAGGTCCATGCAACCATTATTAAGCAACCATGTCCCATAACTATGGGCAAACAATGTTGTATTGCATAATATATAAGCAAAGCTTCGATTTCATAGTGACTTAGGAGATATGAATCAACTTCTACACTTGTAAGTGACATATAACTAAATCCATCACTTGTTGAGTTTTCAATGTGATTGTGATCATTGAAGAGGGTTTCATAGAAGAGTATGAGAGTAGACATGAGCTAATTGAAAATTGCAACGATTCTCATAAAACTAAGATCCACTCATGTTTCCAGAAGCAATAGCAAGTCTCAATGACAATACATCCTATGTTATATAAGCATTGAGAGCTGAATAATGTTATAGATCAATTACAACTTGTGAGGTCAATTATAGTTTGGTGTAAGTTTGAGCGTTTGGAAGCAAACAATAGGGGGACGCCTAAAGAGGTTGGTTGAAAAGGTTGGTGATTTTTGCACATGCAACCTACAATCAAATTGGATGCATACTATCATTAATTGTCACTAGCAAAGACCATAATGATGAAAGATAATATGCATGTAGAAAAGTAATTTACATAAAGAAGCAATTGTGAATCATGTCCAAGTCATAGTTATAGTTTGGTGTGAGATGGATGTTTAGAAGCAACTAGTATGGGCGAAGCCTAGCAGGGTCGGCTAAAAGGTCTTTAATCATTGCATCCTGCACCCTACAAATAAATGTGATGTGGACTACCCTTAGGTCACTAAACTATTTTCAGTCAGCGAAAATGTCATCTTCTTTACAATTATGCTTTACACTCAACCTGTGGTGAACACTCGTCAAAGAATGAAGAGTGAAGAACGAAGATTGTGAGGTGCACAAAGGTGGTGAACCATGTGGTGCCTTTTTATCATTTCTTGAAAAAAATCGAGATTATTCAATTGTGATGTCAGAATGTGATGATGTGTGCAAAAGAGCCGTGATGTGATTTAATGTGATGAGGTTCTAGGTTGGTATATTTTAGTGACTTGTTGATTTGTTTATCCTCGCTTATAAAAGTAAGGAGGGCGGATTGAGACCATAGAGCTTGATGATTCCTCTCATTATTCACTTTTCATAAGAACAAGTGCACAATCTTGTTCAATCTTAATTGCTTGTTTTTATCAAAGTAGATTATCAAATCAACCTCAAGATGGCATCATGAAGTAAATCAAGGTTGGGCAAACCAAAGAGGGATCCTCACCAACTCTCCATAACATCCTTAATTGGTCTTCCAAGTTCACAAAAACATAAACCTTCTCAAGAGGTACATTTTTTAAATCATTTCCTCTAGGCTATGTAAGTTTTGAAGATATCAACTATGTATATATTTTTATATATAGATGATTGAATTGTAAATAATATGCAAAAAATAGGTGAAATTTGTATTATCTTATAATATCATATATTATTATTATTTGAAGTGTTTTTATCACTTTGTGTCATTTTATAGAAGTTTTTAGTTTTCATTTTCTTACACTTTAATCACTCAAAGATGGGTTTGAACAAATTACATTCCAAACTCAAGTGGACAAACCACTTTCAAATAGTAAACATTCACCTTCCAATCTTGCACCTACAAGAGGTCATGCACGGACATATGAATGGAAGTTTAAATCATTTTCAAAAATTGGCAGGGCATGGCTCATGCATATGAGACCACATGGTGGTCCTACATATGGTTATATGAAGTGCTCCACGTGTGAGGATTTTCATGTTAACTCACCATGGGGTTCAGGAGCATGTTTGTAAAAGTATGCAAAAGTCGTCCATACGTGACCACGAGAAAAACACTGATTACAAATCCGTGATAGCTAGATGGAAAGACCTACATTTTTTTCCAACTAGTTTGGTTTTTATTACTCATCATGTTCAAAATACTATTGAAAAAGAGCATACAAGGATTATCACTTGCATGAAGATCTTATATGTGACAATATTTAATGATCATTCTATGATTAGTTTTGAAAGAAATTATCAATTTCTACAGCCTTTGTATTAGAACTGAATAGGACTAAGCATAAGATTGCAAAAGCAAGAACACACACACAAATGCATATGAACAATGCTTGGAATGAGATAGTCATCCTCACCCCTTGCCTTGCCCTTTATTGCTCATTTCCAACTTGGTTGATACAAACAACATGGATTAATTTTTCTCCCACTACAGACCAGCCTTGAAGGCTTATTACAAACTTATTCCTTCTAGTATTATATTTCTATGACTATGAGCAATCTAATGCTCCACCTTCAACACTTCCACTTTGCGCGTAGTCAAAGACTTGTAATATTATTGCATTTCTTAGTTTTTCAAACCTATATAGTGAACTTCTAACATTGCCCATAAGTTTTGACATATTAATTCTAATTGCTTCACTTCAACTCAAAGGAGCTTTACACATTGCCACATTAACATGTTCTTCATCACTTTGAGGCAAAATATAGTTCTTCTACAATTTTACAAGCGGTCGCCGCTCCCTTATGGGGTATTGCCGCTCCTCGCCAAATCCCTCAATAACAATGATGTCATTTGCCGGTCCTTTACATGGCTCTTCAATCGCAACTTCATTACCTCCCATTGCTCGTTGTCATCTACGAATTATCCACCGCCATCAAATAACGGCGATTTGGAAGATTAGTCCACCACCATCACCATAGGGCCTTCATTTCTCTCACTTGGACACATCTCCAAATTGTTTCTAATGCTCCTACTATCTTCCATAAACACAACATCTCTATATTTTATGATTGTCTATGTTTCTAAACACATCAGTTCATACCTTCGCAATATCCAAAAAACACGCGTTTAATTTCTTTCATGTTGAGCTTGCCCTTCATATCATCCGGACCCATTGCATAAGCAATGTTTCTGAACACATAAATGTATGCAACGCAAGGCCTCCTCCCGCTCCATGTTTTTTCGGATGTAATGGAGCACAAGGCCCTCATCGGACATTGATTTAGTGTATAAACCGCATTTGCCACCGTTTCGCCAAAAAGATTTCTTGAGCTTCTGAGCTTTGAGCATACGCTTTGTCATTGCGATAATGGTTCGATTTACATACTTCGTTGGTCCAATGTCTTGAGGCGTGCTCTCAATGCCATGTTCCATCAAAAATACTTCAAAATCCTTTGAAATGGAATCCCCTCCGTTGATCCACCAAAACACCTAGATTTCGTGCTCCAATTGTATTTTTACAAATGCTTGGAATCCTTTAAGCCTCTCAAACCACTCTCCTTTGGATTCCACCATGTGAACTCATACCTTCCTCAAAAAATCATCAACAAAAATAACAAATTATTTTGTCCCTCCTAAGGACGCATTCTTTATGGGGCCGCAAACACCCTAATGCACAATCTCCAAGGGTTTTGTTGTTTGCCGCTCCGCATCTTTGTCCCACATCACCGCATATTGCTTACTCTCATTGCATGATTTGCAAACCAATATAAAGGTGGGACGAAAGGTATTACCTAGGTTTATGCCCTCATCATGTTTTGTAATGCATAAACACTCCTTAAATCCCAATATATGAGTCGGTGGTGGCAAACCTCCACCGGACCGCTATTGTGGTGAGAGGGTTTTGCTATGGAAAAATACGGGGTTCCTACCTGCAATTAGTCTATGCCCAAGGTAGGAAAAAATATCATAATGCACATAGTTGCTTATGCCATTTAAAAATACCAAATTTATGTGCACAATGCAAAAAAATTATTTATTTTAAAACCGTGTAGAGGCTTGAACCCTTCAAATTTATTGCTAGCATTCAAATGAGTGTCACATGTGCATTACTGATCCAAATAATATGTACAATAGCTTTTCGGAATGCCAACACAAAAATACACATATAATAAAAAAATAAAAAAATGGTTTACCATTTCATAGATATGGCATGCTAAAGTTGAGACTTTAGTTTTTGTGGCAGTTATACACCTCTCCGCTTAAGAAACCATAACTTCTTCATAAGTACTCCAAATGATGTGAGCCATGACTCTTTGGAAACCCAACTTTATTATCTATGCTACCTATAATGTTGAACTTAAAATTCAACTTTGTCCATCTTCTATGGCTTCTTAAATACGGACTTCTTAAATTCAGTAGCAAATCTACATCTTTACGTTTCTAAGATCATAACTTTTACATACTATGTTTAAATTGAGAGTTTAATAGCTTTATAAAAAATTTAAAACATAATTCAAGCTCTCCTGAAATCTGAAAACAAAAAATGTGTCATATTTTCACATGCGTTCAAAGCACCTACTTTTGGATTTTGATAGCAATAAAATTGCTTTTATTCTAAAACCTATTATTTTTTCATAACAACTCCAAATGGAGCAGTCTACACATTATTGAAATCACTAAAGCAAAATAAATATGTTCCCAAGTTTTTATTGAAATTCATGCTATACAAAATATATGGTTCATTTTCAAAGTTTCTTCAAAAAAAATTCTAAAGTCTCCAAAATTGGAGAGAGTCCCCTAGGGAGAGGAAAACCGCCCTCCTTATCCAAACCACATGTATAACCATTGGGTGATTTACATCATCCTCCTTAATCATATCTATCTATATTTTTTAAACATAAACCACAAAAATCAACAAAAGTGAAAAAAAATTCACCTTTCTATTCAACAACAACTAACTTGAAATCAAATCAAAATTATCTCTAATGACATAAGATCTTCAAAATCAACATAAGTCGTGAAAATAATCTCGGTTTTTTCAAACCTTCTCTATTACTTTATTCTATACGAAAGTCAATGAAAACTAATAAAATAATAATGCTATATAATTTTTTACATCGTGTAAGAATTTGCTTTATGATACCGCCTCCTGCATATGAATGCACGAAGTTGGCCACATCCGCTCATCATACCTCCGTGAAGGTCATTTGGTATAAAATCCCTTCACATTGAGCTATTGCAACCACGTCTTTGTTCCCACCTCCCACAATGCAATCGTTTATGTGAAATTGTATTTTCAACCCCTTTAACAAAAATTTGCTCACCAATAGGAAATTGGCTTGTAACTTGAACATGTGAAGCACATCCGTAATGCGAATTCTAGTTGTTTTGCATCTCGTTTCAACTCCAAGGACAATGGACCCCATTCCGATGGCTTCGGCCATGCTATTATCACCCGAGCGCACGTTGCGTGGAAAAATTACCTCATAAGTGTCGAATGCCGCCATATGCGAAGCCATGTGTATTTGTAGCTCCCGAATCCATGATCACATTGCACACTTTAATCAATCAAGTCAAATTTTTCGTACGTCAAATGAGTCCACTTGCTCTCAAATGTGTGTTGGGACTTTCAATTACTCAAGTTAGACTTTGTTTCACGAAAATGAATGCATTTTCTCTTGAAGGTGCCCTTTGCATTCTCCAATCACTCAAGTCAGATGCTCTTGATCTCAAATCACATTCAATGTACTCACATAAGTTCCACACTCAACGCACTCAAACAATAATTCCTTCAACTCAAAACACCTTCAATGGTTTCAAACAAGGCTTTCAATATTCAGCCCTCACAAATAATCCTTTAAACATTCAAAAAACTAAAGCCAGATGTTTTTGAACTCTATACACCTTCTAACCTCTCAAATACACTTTTAAACGTTCAAAAAATTCAAGTAAGATGCTTTTGAAGTCTAAACACCTCCAAACCTCTCATGTACACCCTTGAACACTCTAAACCCTTAAGTCAAATGATTTTGAACTCTAAACACCTCTAAACCTCTCAAATAAGCTTCTCCACACTCAAAACACTCAAGTCAAATCCTTTGGAAGTTTAAACAACTCAAAACCTCTTAAATAAGCTTCTCCACACTCAAAACACTCCAATCATATCCTTTGGAAGTCTAAACACCTCCAACCCATTCAAATAAGCCTCTCGACCCTCAAGGCTCACCAGTCAGCACTCTTTGCATCAAACAAACGTTCTAGCAAAAGCAAAACACAAAGAAATACTTACAACAACCAAATGCGCCTTCATACACCTCCAAAGCACCAACTCCTCAAGATCCACTCTACAACCTCAAAGCAACCAAATCTCTAGGCACTTTACTTGCATGCAATATGAATGTGGGGAATATTTTGTGGAATATTATCAGTCCCACGGAACAAAGTTATGGATATGAATATTGTTATGTTGAATGGCCAACAAGTCCCTAGAAATATATAACCTCTTACTAACATAACAATACCATAGATCCCACCTACTGGAAGAGAGCCAATACACCCTACCCAGTGTGAAGCAAAATGGCACAGTACTATTTTTGCAATCAATGAGAGAAATTAGAAAGTGTTGGTTACAACCTCTGGTCACTAGAGTAAACAAGTGTTGGTATAGCATAGGTTTTCTTTCCTTTTTTAATAAAAAAACATTTTGGTCCCTAATATGAAGATTTCCCAATTTCTTATACCAGTATGATATGGATATTTGAGGGTGTTTTTGTTTTCAATACCGTTCGGGCCTACACACCATGCAAAAACCTTCATACCTAGGCAAACATCACCCTAGTGTCTACTCTCAATATGGTTTACAGTGGATTATGACCCAAATAATAACACGAATATACAAAGATTTCTCTCACCTTGACATACCCATCAAGTAACGATATTTGACTGACATTATATGTTTGATACTCATGGGTAGGTTATTTGATACCATTATTGATGTTAATTATTGATAGTATGTACTCACCTATATACCGAACCAACACTAGTGTAAACACGCCCTAAGAAGAGGGAAACATGACATTATTGCATACAAGCATACCTCTCATTCCTCAAACATAAAAACCCTAAAATCATGTGCAACCCAGATGTTGATATTTCTAGTTGATCTGACTGAGCAAATTAAGTAGTCCAAGTCACTTGAGATGAATCAACAACAAACATGTAGGGGAGTCAAGTGTTTATGTTGGATGGATGTGAAGTACACTCTCTCAAATGCAGCATTTCCCCCCCTCTCTCTATCCTCAGTCCCATTATCATTTAAGTACCTTACTGGAAGGTTAAAGATCTCATAATGTCCCCTCCAGAATTTTGACGAGTGTGCTTGCTTTTTATATTTATGAGCTCTGGGCTGTGAGATTTGGGGGTGGATTGGTTGATTAGCACTCATGGCCTGTACTTTGAGCCAACGGAGAATGTCACCCCCCAACACAGCAAGCAGTCACTCTACTGCATAAGCTACACTCCCGATTACACAATTATGTAAATTAATTGTGTAACACAATTAATTAAATTCAATAAATTGGTATATTCTATTGCACAAGCTATTAGATTACACCATTATATTACATAATTGGGCCCCGGGCTAGATCACATCTTCATTCAGATGGGTCCTGCCCCTCTCACACCTCCTTCACTGTCTGCACCTGCATGGGAACTCCTCCCCGTTGGGAATCAATGTGATAATACCCGTTCACTTAAGCCATTAAGCTTCTTTGGCATGTGAAGAAACTCCATCAATTAACTTGGGAATAATGAAAGTAATGTCAACTTGAATATTTATAATTTTGACCGGGTATTGTCACATTGGTTCCCAACAATGAAGAGTTCCCATGCAGGTGCGGGCGGGATGATTGGCCAGTGAAGGAAGCGTGGGGGGGGCAGGGCCCACCCGAATGAAGATGTGATCTAGCTTGGGGCCACAATTGAGAAATTGTCCTAATTGTGTGTTACTATTTGGAGTTACATAGTGCAATAATGCCTTACTCAATAGTTCAATTTTTAGTAACAAAAGTTCAATACGTTGTTTACTACACTCACTTCCCATATGCATTTTTGGCCATGCAAAGGGCATTGGATGGACGGAAGATGTGCCTCATCCTTAATTAGTTGCCAACCTCCGCCAATCTCATCCACGACGCATACATACATATGTAAACTTACCTAGTGCACCCTTCACTAAAAGTGTTGATCGCTCAATGCTGCATCCATTTAACATTCAGGTTTGCAAACATTGTTTGGGTAGCCCATGTAATTTGGTAAGTCGCAAACCGTACATTAGGAGGCATCTGTAAAGTCTCTCAAAGAGGGAAGGGACCATGGGTTTGATCCTTCTTTGAGAAAACTTTCTATTACGAGTGCGTTAGTTCGTCGTGTATTGGAGCATATTTTGAAGGTAGGTGAGACTTTGGGATGGAATGTTTTCACTTTTCAAATTTTGAGAGAATGGTAGGATCTAAAATAGGGTATGCGCATGGGACCTATTGTCTTAAATCCCGGATAGGCCTATGCAAGGCTAGCTTGGCCCACCCATCTTAGTAGGATAAACTAAAAAGCCAGTTTTTAAATAGCCCAACACCACTCTTTATGTATGGTACTGTAATTTAAGCATTAAGAAAACTTGGATAACTTTATGTTAATTCTCATAAACTCGAGGCTTGGGACCAAACCAATGCTTTCATCTGCTTTAATTTACAAGTAAATCTTATCATTGTTTGAATCATTGAACACACCAAAGCCTACAATATTCCCAAAAAATTCATTGTATGAACTCTTGCACCAGTGGCATATTCGTGGGGAGTTTTATTTTGAGGGAAGGTGGTGGATGACGTGAAGTGATATATATTGACTATATGTCCAAGATTGTGAGTATGTGTCACCCAACAATAAATTTAAAATGTGTGTGTGTGTGTGTGTGTGTGTGTGTGTGTGTGTGTGTGTGTTGCTTGCGTGTAGTGAAGAAGCAAACAAAATTGCAAAATCAGAAATAAAGCACATGCAACTCTAGTCAATACAAGACATTTTCGTTGACAGTCTTCATTGTTCATTGCATACTTCAATCTTGTTTCAATGATCACAATTGTCCAAGGAATGCACACATGACCTAATAGGTCCTTAGCTCAATTCTCCTACTTGCACCATTCCACCTTGGCTTATCTTGTGAACTTGATATGGAAGAAAATGTTGATATCTTGCTAGACTTCATCAATATATTTTTTGCATCAACAGTCTACCTTCCCTTGCACCCACCCTTCACACCAACCCCCACCCTCAATTAAAGGATGGAGCCCCACATGCAACAAATAAGGTAGGATGGAAGGGACTTAGAGAGAGGTGGATTTTACTCGTGTTTGTTAAAATCTATCCAATCGTCTTTCCAATGATGTGGCACCTCCAAATACTTATGGGATATTGCTAAGGGGGCCACTATTGAAGGTAAATAAGCATGGTTGTTTGGATAACCAATATTACTTTATTACAACTACATGTGATACATATATCACCTTAACATGCTTAGCTCTTGGTTAATGACATGGTAGCAAGAGGTCACTAGAAAATAAGATTGGCCATGTCATAGATCAGATGAGAAAGTGACATGAAACCGTACATACTTTAAAATGGATGATGTTTGGTGGTCACATGGATTTTGTGGAAAAACCATTCAAATATATTGTCTCTACCTTGCATAAAGCCTACCCCTAAAAGGGGGTAGTAGCCCATGGGTGAAGAGGTTCTTCATTCATGCTTACTTCCACAAGAGCTGGTGTTTATATGACCAATATATCTCAACAAAAAGTGAAGGTGATTGCATGCTTTCCATTATGTCCCGTGACCGAGGGTTGTAAATGTGATGTGGATTTCTCATGGCTCTCGATCAAGAGCCCTAACCATAAGAAATCCTAAAAAATAAATTCTCGCAACCCTTGACCACTAGTGTAAACATGTTCTTAATTAGACGCTTACATTTGAGTAGTATATGACATGGTTTCTAGTGAAGAACGGACAACAAACAATATATGTGTCACGATGCACTCAGACTATGCATTCAAACTGTAGACATCGTTCTAGGGTTAATAGCTAACACAATTGAAAGTTGGCAGTGCCCCAAATAAAGCCACATACCTTGCGCGAGTCATCATCATCAACTCGTGTTGTCATCGTATGAATGTGCTTGCCACACAACTTCTACTAGTCAAGAATTCGTTAGAAGAACTTGTAAGTAATGCAAGGGCTTGGAGTTCATGGCATCTACGTAAACTCATCCATCGTGGATGAAGAGGCTATAGTAAAAACAAGTCCCCCTATATGATGAGAGCCGATTCTCTCCAATTTGACCTCACTAGACTAATTCAAGGTATTTGATGTCATTTCCGGGGTTAAACCCTCTAAAAAACTAACTATCTAGGCTATAACATATAATACATTGCAATTCTCACCTTCCTAATGATGAGTTTACATGGACATCACAAATCCTTAGCTGCACCTGAATCCCACACGTGAAATCCCACATTGCCAAAGAAGTTGTAATCAACACATACATCTGTTTTGTGATTTAGTGTGGCCCACACTTATCCACAAACAACATGAAAAGTACTTACATTCCAATCCTTCAGGTGACACACAACTCAAGGATAGCAATCATTTGGTGCACCAACTATAAATAGCCTTATGAATGCCAACACACAAGTCAATTGCACACTACTTATAGCCTCTTGGTTCCAACAAACACAAATGTCTACCAATGCTCAACCTTGTGGTTGTCTATGTGAAAGTTGCTTCTTCACTTATAACATAACTCCCATGACAATTGGTGCACACCATAACAATACTAAGCTCTCTCTAGAAGTTATGTGGCCCCAAGAACAAATTAGGATTTATCCCTCTATACATTTCTCTATATATATTGAAGAAGATTCAAAATTGGATTTTGAATGGAGTATGACAACTTCTAGCTCAAAATTGCCCTTGAATCATCTCAATCAACTGCTTCGTCATCTATTCGGGTCCAATTTTAGTCGCGAGTGGAAAGAATGAATGTGCACAAAGGTGATGTGAGAGGCTTTGTCATGCCAAACCTACCATGGTAACTTTCCAAATGGGGGATAGCCTAGCCCCACCACCCCATAGGTAACCAACCTCAGATATTCCAGTAGGACCACAATGGATTTATGTGTAGACATGTCATAGTGCTGGATTTAAATAAGAGAACTAAGAAGACATGTTGAGTAACATCATGGTAGATGAACTATGCGATATGGAACATACGACCAGTGAAAGAGTTGATGAGTGAAATGTGGTAGCAATGAGACATCCACCCACTCTAATCGCTCATGGGTATAACCAACATGTTCATGGATCAAAAACACATGTAATGGTTGTATGTTCTTTGCGTAAATAGAAAAGTGCAAAGGCACCCACTCAAAATCTTCACCACTTGGATGAACAACCAAGTATATAACAAATGCTTGTAAAACCATTTCATGAAAATTCTACCTATGCCACGGTGTGAGCCCAATACGGTGCCCACATGTGGTTTTAACCGCAAGGGTTCATTAAGACTCAACTTTGACATTTCTTCAATTACTCAAAATTATAAAAAGTGTGAAGTTTGGGTGTTTTAATTTAAGATTTAGTTAGAAGTGTTGAGCGGGTGTTGTGTTGGGATTGGAGTTGGAGGAATTAGTGGGTTGGTTAGTTAAGGGTTAAGGAAAAATTAAGTTAGTTAGGTTATTAGTTGAGTGAGGATTTAGTTGAAGTGTGGGTTTTTGCCTTGACTAATTGTTTGGTTTAGGGTACCTCGGAGGTGGTTTTAAGGGGGGGTTTAGACCTTCTCGTGTGGATAGCTTCCCGATCTCCTGGATCCGGAAGGGGAAGAAAGGCCTGGTAGAGGCTGGGAGAGGCTGGAAAAAGAGTTTTCGGAAGAGGAGGCTAGTCGGGGAACTGGGGGAGGAGCAACAGAAGCTCTGTGGATTTAGGGCTTAGCCCTCGGGAGCTGAATGTGGATGCAGGGCTTAGCCCTTTCGACATTTGAATTTGATTGGGGCCAGGGTGGTGGTTCTAGCCAACTTGAGGCAACTCAAAGCGTAGGCTTAAGTAAGAAGTAGGATTAGTGGAAGCACAGTTGAAGAAAGGTTAAGGAACCCCAAGTGTGTGGTGGTTGCCTTGGGACTCTAGGAGTCAGATTAGCTTAGTGAGTTTCACACTTATCATGCAATAGATTAGGAAAGGGAGAAAGGGTTGGTGTGGCCGTGTGTGTAATCATCATAGGCTAGCAAGCATTTTTCAATGCTAATGCCTTTCGGGGTTTAATTAAAAAAAAAGTGTGTTATTATTTGAATTTGTTGGAGCATGGGTGTGGAGTTCACGAGGCTAAGAGACGACAAGGACATGTGAGCCATAGACTTCCACTCGGATTATAGACGCAAAAGAGTGGGGGCTTATGGCTGACACACGGCTTTTATAACACTACTATGCACTAGAGTGTTGCACCTTACTACTGGGATTTTTGTAACAATCATTCCTCACTCGCATTCGATCAACTCTGCACTAGATTGTTGCACCTTACTACTGAGATTTTTGTAACAATCATTCCTCACTCGCGTTTGGTCAACTCTACACTAGAGTGTTGCACCTTACTACTGAGATTTTTGTAACAATCATTCCTCACTCGTGTTCATTCAACCCTTGCAAAATGAATAATACTTCCTCTGTCCCAAATTGATTGTCCTACCTCCCGGATTTTTTTGTCCCAAAATGATTGTCTGGTTTATCTGCCCGACTAGGAATTTGAGGTTCAAAGTCAAATATTTTTGCGCTAAACTTTCATCATGAAGAAGTTTTTTTGGGGACAAAAGGCCGACAGTCCAGCGCCAAAGCACAAGAGGCAGTTAACCACCTGGCAAGTTTTTGTCAAGTAGAGATTTCACAGCCGGGAATCGAACCGCCAACCTCTTCCTTAAGATTTGGGTATTTCTCCACCATCATCCAGTAGTTTAGGGTTGTCTCGGACCATCATCAAGAAGTCTTTCGACACTGCAACTTCGGGGGGCGTTTTAGAGTAGATATTATTTTCCACTTTAAGACTCATACTTACAACTACTCAATCAATGGTCAACAGGCCTTAATCTCGCCAAAATTAGGAACACGGACACTTATTTTGAGACAGAGGGAGTACTCATTTTGAAAGTTTGTGAGAAGCAAGAAATTGAATGTATCGAATGGGTTGACATTGACGAAATAGTAGTGCCTGCATATTGGGGACTCATACTATAGGCTAATTAACTTATAAGCTGATCGATCTGCAGAGTGGGATGCAGATTGACTAAATAAGAGCACCCACATGAACTTTTATAAAAACATTGTTGGCATGTGCGGCCTTTTGAGAAGTAAATTAGAATTCTTTGCTGAAAAGTTTCTCCTGCCAAGCCTGCCGGGAGCCGGTGAAGTCGTAAGTTAAGCCAGTGTGATATGAGAGTGGGAATCTTATTGGCAGTGGAGGGAGGGCCGGGCAGCTGCATAGAGTCTGGCCCCTTTCTCAACCTGTACATAACCTAATTTAAGTTACACCTACCAATTTTTTGTGCATGGGCGAAGGCTTGATGGGCTTCGTATAACTTAAACGCATAATGCCAAATCCCCATCAGCCTCTGCTGTGCACGCCTTTGCACTCTGCAGAAAAGGACTCCACTTAACTTATCGAAAAGATCACCCTCCTCTCACTACACTAAAGCTGTAATTAAGTTAGGGGCGCACATCCCGAGGCGAGCTTTGTTGGCCTCTCATGCCCCGATCACACCAAACTTTCTGTCCAGTTCTAGTCGTGAAATTGTTGGGGATTATGTTCAGAAATAGATGTTGGCCCACCACTTTTCACACTATTACAGCCGGAGATGCCGACGGATGGTGTTTGAACTGGCCGGTGTGATCAGCCCCTCAAAACCGGTCAAGATCACTACACCGTTTAGGGTATTGGGTGTCACGCACACTATTTGCGGAGGGCCTCAACTAGATGCCTAGAGGTCTCAAAGTGTCACGCCCGTTGATTACCGATGTGATTCCATTTGTCAACATAAGTAATTTCTTTGAGTGAAAAAATGTCTACATTATGATACATTAGAGTAGCATATTGGAATACTTTAGATGATGGTGTTGCATTTTAGTATGCAAGGAGAAGATCTTTTTTAGCATACTCGTGGTAAGTGTCATGTGTTTACATTTTAGTATGCAGGAGGAAGATATTCTTGAGCATATGAATGGCATGTGGCAGTTGTATGCACTTTAGTCGACGTGTAGATCATTGTGTAACAGAGGTATACACTTCATAACATTGTTGAACATACGTATGCCAAGATATTAGTAAGTGCACTTGAACACCAAGTGTCATGAGGTGACACTTATGGTGGAGTTGTTAATCATCAATGTAGCCAAGCATACACCTCAAAATAGGGTAAGCAACACTATTTCGCATGTGACAATAATACCATAAATGGTGTAGTAGGAAAAGGGGGGGGGTTTAGCAAAACTCTGCGGGATGACACCAAGTGGAACACAGTCATGGTGCATGTGGTACAATTTTTTGTTTTCCCTAGCTTTATCTGAAAATAAGTGTAAATAGGGTCTAAGATGAACTAGAAATTTCTTAGTGAGTAGGTCTGCAAAGGCTATTGTCTTGAGATATCAAGAAGTAGAGATTGTAAAGACCATAGTCTAATAGGAAGGGAGGTGTATGTTGGAATCTACACATGTTTATTGCAAGATATATAGACTCGCATTTTTTTGTGGAGTCAGAGAGGGGGAGTGAACAACCTAATAGGTCGATGATTAGAGATTTTTTTTTGAGATAACTTTTTTTTAGCAAGAGAGGAGAGATTCCCCACTTGTGAGTCAATTGTTAGTACTGTGAAAGCTTTGGAAGTTAATCCATGGGGTTGGTACTGGATTGTGAGAACTTAATTTATTTTCAATACAAGTAATCCACATGTGATTCACTTTGTCTCCTCACAAAAAGAGTGATTCATCCTCGGTGATATTTAATTGTATGTTGTATATGAAATTATGGTCTCAATCTTAATTCAAGCTATGGTCTGAGATGAATCTCGTCTTAAGTTGTTGATTGAAGACAAGTGAATGATAGGGCAATTGTCATGTTGGTAATGTAGCATGTGCAAAGATGGTTTAAATGTTTGACTTCCTCGAAAATAAAGCAGGGATGGTAGCTTCAGTGCTTACTATATCAAGGAAGGAATTTGTGTAATTGGAGAATTAATAGTTGAATAGGGTAAAAATGATTGGAATCATATTAAGGCCATTGTCTTACAAGGGGTGAACTACAACCGAATCACATGTATGCTTTCACTATTAACTGAAGACCAACAAAAGGATTATTGATAGAAGTAGCAGTGAACTAGAGAAGTGCCCACCCCACAATTTAGCCCTAATTGACGATTTGTGTTGTGATATACCTAGATTAAGATATTTGATGTTTGATTATGCAAGAAAGAAAGACTAATAAGAGATTGTTGTATTTAGCATGTGAGCAGGTGGTGTTTGAAGTCAAGCAACTCCAAAGAAAGAATTGGGTCATATAACCCAAGAGAGAATGGTGCACAAGGGCTAGACAACCCATAAAGGAAGTGTGCATGGGAGTTAGACTCCAAACACCATATGCTCACATGCTAAGTACAATAAACTATGGTTTGTCTTTCCTTCTTGCATACCTAAACTTTAATTATTTTGATCCAAGTTTATCACATGTGTGGTTATAACAATGTGTTGGTTCACAAATGAAGAGAGAAAGACTCTCCTATAATCTATACATAAATATTGCCTTCATTGTAGCTTGGTCGCGGTGGAGATGGTGGCCATAGGTTTTTAGAGTGCCCTCAAACGCATGGGTTTTAGTGCTATTCTTGGTGGTTGTATTTTCTTTCCTTGCAACTTGTATTGACTTTGTTCAATTTGTGCCAAAAAAATGAAGAAAAAAAACGAAAAAAACGTGTTCCTATAAACAAACAAAGAACATGTTCGCTAAGGGCGTATGCTTTGCAAATGCCAGGGCTCCTTGCAACCTCACTTTAGTCAATCCAACCAATGACTATACCATATGACACTATGACCCCCATGACTCAACATTAAGAACCATACTAATTATGGTATTTGGATTCCTCCACACCAATTTGGAGGTTGGACATATGTGGATCTAAATGCACCTTCACTTGGAGCCTCCCACATGCATGGAAATGGTTGGTAAAGGAGTCTTTGGGAGTTTGCCATAATTTGATTATTTTTGGCATTAATGCACCACCAAAGACCTTGCATTTATAAAGAGTGAAAGTGATAATCAAAAGAGACATGATTGACCACCAAAAGCATTCAAAAATGAGCCATGAAGCAAAGATCTAGATTAACATGTATATATGACAATTTAGTGGAAAAGGGTGGAATCCTCCTCTAGGTTGGTGTCATCATAGGAGTTTGATCGGCCATTGCGCAATAACATTGGGTTTACATGCTCTAATGGTGCCAAAAAGAAATTGTGATACATGTCATACTTGAGAGTAGTGTACCACATGCAACATTAGCACCTAGGTCAAGGTGCTCTACCAACATCTACATTGCAAGTGTCAAGGCCACCTCCAACCTCACTTTGTTTTTTTTTGAGACAGAAGGCCAACAAAGCCAACGCCAAAGAATTAAAAACGCCTCCAACCTCACTTTGGAGGGGAAGTAAGGGACAAAATTCCTCATCTAATCCCCCTCCAACTCCTAAAATTTGAAACCATGGGGGGCCTACAATATTAGGGACTCCCACTTCCTAAAAGTACTTGCTTTTGTGAAGAGCCTCTATAACCGGTTAAACCTTCAATAATGCATGATAGGTAGAGTGCTTTGCATGGGTATTGTAGTAGTTTTTTGAACAAACATATTCTCTTTGTTATTCATGTTCATATTAGATCAAAATTTATGGTGATGCAATTGGAGTTGTAAGGGCGGTCTACACATTGCTAGTCCCTCCATTTCAAACTTGGAGGAACATATGAGGAGTTCCCAATGTACATGCTTTAAGTTGAAGTCAATCTCTAGACATATGCAATGCTATGTAACGTGCATCAACCCAAAAATATCCCTTTAACCTAATTCATTCATATTTGAATGCACAGGCCCATGCTTGCACCTTCTTGCTATATTTGAGTTAGCATATAACAATGGAGAAAACACATGCTAAATTCAAAATACTTGGTCATGAAAGTGGCTCATTCATAGATACATAATGCCGTATACTTAGGGAGTTTTCACTCTCCTCATATTATGAACTTGTTTTGTTAGCAAAGATACCCTCTGCTAAACTTATCAAGCCGTTGAACCAATGCCTCCCATCATCATGACTGCCACATGGCATGGTTCAAAAATTGTGCCAAGCTAGGCTCCAAATTGCGCTCTCGGTGGTTCTAAATAGTGACATTTTCATGTTTCCTCCACAACAACTCATTGTGTAATATGCCATGGGTCGGTTGTGCAATTGGGTTCAAGCTTCCCCCTGCATGCTATTGATTGTTGATGCCCACGATTGCCTTGCTCTCTAGAATGGGCATTTTCCATAATCGTCAACATTGCCTTATAGATCTCTCCCCCCTTCCGCCTAGACCTCGCTCTTACCTCATATGTGGGCAAGCAATGCTCTATCTTTTATCCCTAGAAAGAGGTTGGTGGACACTCCTAACTTATGTATGGCAGCGATGGCATGTGCACGGGGGGGGTCACTCCATTGTCAAGTTGAACACCACGTGCGGCCAAAAAAAATCTACTTTTGGTAAGTTGCATCACCAAAATGGGTCAAAATTTTATCAATTTTTTTTCATGGGTAGATATACACGGTATCTATTACATAGTAAAAAATTGTAACCAAATTTGATGATCTGTTTTTTTAATAAAACATACCGTTTCTAACTAGAATGACGCAGAATTGAACTAAAATAATTACTACAAAAATTGAAGATGACTAAAAATTTCAAAAAAATATAAAAAAGATATTATCAATGGTTATGTATATGTAGAAAAAATATCATAACTTTTAAATTTATCTATTCCATGTAATATAGGGGTAGCAAACTTTGGCCGCACGGGGTGTTCAACTTGACATGGAGTGAACCCCCCGTGGGCATGTGTTACACCAGAAACTCGTGGGCGTCGCCTTTGTAGCCAAAACATTTGATTTGTTCAAATTCCATTGCCGTCGCGAGGCTTGAATTCGGTGTACCCACATTGGTTCTCTTAGTGCACACATTGACTACAAGGAAACACTTGACTCACTTGAGCATACCTCCGTACTACTAGGTTCTAGTTGAGCCATGAAACTAGGTTGGTTACCCTTGCAACAAAGTGCCACATATGTGCCTTGAGGCAATGGAGTTCCGGCCTTTATCAAATATTAACTTCGAGCGGGTTCTATGTTTGATGTGCAATCCTAAACCACCATGGTATGGACTGGGAGGGGTGCATTTTTAGGGTTGACAACGTACCAAGGATAGAGTCTTATGCATACTTGCCAAACCAATGAACTACTTTAGTGTAGTCCAAGGACTTGTTTTGGCCACCCTTATATGAGACAATGTAATGTGCCAAAAATAGATTCCTTTACCATACAATGATCACGGGCCCAAGTTAACTAGGCAAAAAAAATTATATTCACATCAAACCAAAATTGGTTGCCATGAAAATAATGTTAAAAAAACATGGCATGCACCAAACTTCCATTTGGTACCACCCTTGCACTCACACATTTGTTATCCGTCTCCAAAGTATTTATGGCCAAACAAACGAGTGCAATAACATTTCACCTAATCCCAAGAATCCAATTCTCAATTTCACCAAATTCCAAAGGTGAATTGTGAGAGAGACTACATCTGAACGGTGTGGCAATTGCATGGTGATGCCTTGACTTTCAACCCCCCACTTCACCCGCCCTGTAACATAACTCTCCAATAGCCATCTCCACTTCAAATCTAAATTGAAAAGTGCGGCCACCTCGGACTCATGCCCCAATCACACCAAGCTTTCTGTCCGGTTCCAACCATGAAATTGTTGGGGATAGTGTTGAGAAATAGATGCAAGCCCACCACTTTTCACACTATTACAACCGGAGGTGCCGACAAGTGGTGCTAGAAGTGGCTGGTGTGATCAACCCCTCAACCCCCGATCACACCAAACTTTCCGTCCGGTTCCAGCCGTGAAATTGTTGAAAATTATGTCGAGAAATAGATGCAAGCCCCACCACCTTTCACACTATTACAGCTGGAGGTGCCGTCGGATGGTGTTTAAACTGGCGAGTGTGATCAGCCCCCTCATGGGAGCATTCGTGGTACCCAGTAACTAAAAAGCTATCTGATAACAGTACCAGGAAAATCTGGGTTCCTACTAGAAAATAGTTTTTCCTCGGAATATTTTAAAGCACAATCATCTACTCCGTCTCAGTGCACTGTCCCCTGCCACATTCGGCGGCCCAGGGAGGCTTACCGTAAATGAGGCTTGCCTTGACACTCATATTTTACCAGATTGTAAATTATAGTATGTTGTCATTTATCCAACGCAATAGGGCCACAGGCGGGCAGGCGGGCCCGCCATAAGATATATCTATCTAGTTGGCCTGACAGGGCTCATACAATACAAGGGAGTCATGAATCATGGCCATGATTATGAAACCTTGATGGGCACGACAATCCACAGGCGGCCAGCGTCGCAACCGAACTTGAGGTGGCAGCTCAATTATTTTAGGCTGCCTGCTGCTGCAACCAACGGGCCTGCCCGCCCGCCCGCCCGCCCGCCCGGGCACCCTGCCAGAAAGGAACGGGATGGGATGGGATGGCCACAAACACCATCTACGAATTTGCAACCTCCAATCATGTAGGCGAGGGCTACATGGGTGTAGGGTTTCTTAGCACCTGCCTGGGGGGTGAAAAACTGACCTCTTATAAGTTGGTTGTTATGTTGTCCCAATTTTTATGTTCACCATATTGATTATCTCAAATAGTGCATCGACAATCATTGTTAGTACATTGCTTATGTAAAAACACATCCTTATCGATGGATAGTGCCATGATGAATAGTGCCGGTACTTTTCAATGAATAGTGCCAAGGTGAACAATTCTTCCTAGAGCTTTTGGTGGCACTAATTTCGTAGCAATAAAGAAATTTAGCAACACCTTCACTTGTCCCACACGCACGATTTGCCCTCCCTCACTTATTGGGATAATTAGCGTAGACAAATTTGGGGTCTTCTCCTGTCATAAAATCACACAACTCTTTGGTTGTGGTCCGTGGGGCCATGTATCATAAGCATAATTCTCCCTTAGTTCGTGGATTCCCTATTTATGGGGTGCACTCGGATTGTGTATTGTGAACTTTTCAACAAGCATATGTAAATAATCCATAGGCTTTCTTATTGGAACCTCTTTCTTTGGAAAGAGAGCAACATGAAGTTGCTTAGTATGGTTGTATTGATTCAAGGGTTTGTTTGACTAAAAGTAGAAGCATTTGGGCTTCAATAGCAATCAATATTCTCACCCTATCCCTCTCCCTTCCCGCACTTGTCCTTCCGTTTTATATGTAAGGGATAGCTTGACCGTTGGTGTATGTCATAGTGGTGATGACTTCAACATGGGATGTGTTAAACTTTTGTCCATGAGATCTTTGGTGAGCCATTGTAGTACATCCTTTATGGTATTTAGTGTCACACACACTATTGGTGAACATTTTAAACTAGATGCCTAGAAGTCTTGAACTATCACGTATGCTAATCGTCAACATAGGTAACTTATTGGTTACATTATGACATCCAGTGTAGCACATTGAGATACTTAAGATGGTAGTTTTGCGTTTTAGTACATGCAAGAGGAAGATATTTTGGAGCATACTAATGGCAATTGTCATTTGTGTACATTGTTAGTCAACTTGTAGACCATTGCATAACATAGGCATACACCTCATAACGCTATTGAATACACTTATGCCAAGATATTAGTAAGTGCACTTGAACACCAAGTGTCATGAGGTGACACTAATGATGAGATTGATCATTATTTCAACCTAGCATATGCCCCAAAATAGAATAAACTAAGGAATGTCAATAATGCCCCCTTCTCACCTAGCTTTAGCTTAGCCTAAAAGTTAGTTCTAAAACATGGCCTTCACATCATTGACGCTATCTAGTCCCGAGACTACTTGGCAAATGATGTGGCATGGTTTAAAAGCAAAGGTTTTAAGCCTCAAGCATTGACCCTCCCATTGGTACCTAGAGACGAGGCAAGAATGTAGGACCTTTAAAAGTGTTGCCTTGGCCTTTGTGATTGGTTGCTTTTGAGTCTTAGCTATGAGGGCACAAGGAGCTCCATTAACAAAAACCGATGGTAAGATAGATGAGTGGTAAGGCATTTGGGGATGCGACAAAACTATCCAACATTCATTGCTTGGTAGATAAAACAATGAACATGTGCGAAAGCTACTTAACAAAAACCTACTCGAAAATCTCCGGAGCAAGTTCTTGTAGGTGCACCAGGATAGTTGGGTGCCTCTGCTATAACAAAGAGAGCTTTACCCAATTTTTAGGAAAGATTTTGATTATTTGGTAGAGTTAGGTGGAAAGGGGGGCATAAGTGATTTGAAATCCTTCGTATAACATCTTGTAGCCCAAAATGGGCCTCTTAAAACTTCAAGGTTTAACATGGTACACCAATTTTAACGCCACATTAAATTAAGATAGGTGTACCTATTTTGGTTTGTGACCTATTGTGGACACCTCAAATTAAGGGCATATTTGGACACGAAGCATATGTTAGATGGTCCCCCCCTCCAAAAGAAATTAAAACCAAGTGGAGGCACAACATGAAGACCTATGTGCATACATGTCAAGTCCATCATGTAGCACTACGACATGCATAAGTGAGTCAAGGCTCCAACATAAGTTGGGTAAGGCATAGATGTTCCAATTTTATGTTTTAATGAACTATATATAAGGCATTGGAAGCAAGTGCGGCATGTAACTTGTGGTCCCACATTGTCGCAATCATAATAGGTTGTTCAAGATGCACTTTATCCCATGCAAAAGGTGGGGGCAGGGCTGAGATGGGTAGCACTAATGGATGCCTCTATGTGGCCACAGTGGGTCGCAGAAACTGTTCGCTAAAAATAATGTAAGAAATTGGATTTAACTCAAATATCTTGAGTTGCACAGCTTCCAAAGCCGCTTTGAATTGCCAATTTGATGAAATAATCAACATCTAAATTGGATCATTGTAAGTAACCTTACTTGCCAAAGTGTCCTTAATAGGTACATGGTTACCTTATATGTTTTGTGTGCTTTGTTTAGTCGAATCAACTTCAAATTCAAGAAAATCAAAAGAAACATCGTTGTAAGGCATGTTCTCCTATACATGTATAGGTTTCATGTTGTAAGCCATGAAAATTATTTTAAGAAGGTGCATTAATTGGGGTGGGAGTTTGCGGCAAGTATTTAGGGTTTGGGATATTGCACATACATGGACGTGGCCCCCATCATCCATGTCCCAAGCTAACGGTAGCCCAAGAACAAAATATCTTCTAGGGGTTCATGTGGAAGGGGGGGGGCATATGTGCATTGAATGACAATTCTATGCACCTACTTAGACGTTAGACGTTGTGTAAACTAACAATTTGTTACAATCAAACAAGCATATCTTATGTTAGAATCTTTGCCTATGAAGTACTTATTGGGTATATGGGTGTGGTCTCAAAGTGGTATCAAAGCAAGTATTCGTTCCTTTGTCAAATAGGTTCCAAAGCAGTACTGCTCATTTTTCAATGTATGCCAACATCAAGTTTCACAAATAAAAGTGATGGATATTATGACGTTGTGGAACTTTGCCGAGAATGACATGATCACTTCTAATATACACATGATCAAAATCTAACCAAATTATATATTGTAGTACCTTTACCACTTCGGCACTAATCAAACTATTTCTAGAAACCCCAAATTTCAAATTTCAAAATTTAATATGGGGAAGGGAGGATTTTGCTTTGAATCCAGGATTGTCAAATATTAAAATATAAATTATACCACTTGTTTCCTATAAATAGGTGAAGGTACTACGGTATGTTGAAGTTCAATGATAACCCAAACCAATAGCCACATAGACAAGTGACAACATAAGGCACACATACCATCTTACTGACACCCAAACAAATTCAAGTCTCCACAAAACTACGAGAGCTCAAATTTCATTGACCTCGTTTTATCTGAGTAAAAAGTAGGTGATGCTAAACTCATCGCCCACACAAAACCAACACCCTGAAATCTTGTATAATCAATACATATAGATTTATAGAATGCCCACCACCTTGACAACAGGTGTTGGTTTACAATCATATACCAATAAAACTTTACTCCCTCATAAATTTACATATTCAACTCAAATTAAACACACTTTAGTACATTGAAATCCCTAGACTATTCCATAAATCCCTAAATTATAATATAATAATAACATAATATGCTCACCGCTTAGAGTGATGGTTTTAGCACCATGTAAGCTTACCTTAAGGGCCAAGCTCAAAGAGCAAGACATGTAAGTTAGCCTTGGCCAATGGCCAATTAGCTTTACACTGTCATTGAAGGGGGGGGGGCTTTGAAAGTTATAAAGGGGTGACATGGCCATAGGGTACGGTAGGATCTCCCGAGGTTCACGGGTGGCGTTAAATGGAAACACACCACCTTTTAATAAGGCCAGCAGTAAATCCGTGAAGCCAATAAAATGGAAACCTCGGAACTTGCTCCCTGGGCCCCCTCTAGCTATCAATTGGACTCAACGATTGCTCGTAAAGAGACATCATAAAAGCACCCACATGTTTGGACCTACCGATCCAAAGGCATCCTATGCTCATTCGGGGGCGGCCTAGGGCGGCCTAGGAAATGCATCCCACTCATGCGACTTATTAATGCCTTCCCGTCCCTCCCGCCGTAGAAACGGTGGATGTCGTAAAGCCATCACCATGTGGTACATGAGGTGGCGTTCCGAGATTGGGGTAGAGGATGACCTTCTCATAATGTGTCCTTTGTCTTCCATTTGCCTTTAATCTAGATCGTTTGTCTTCATGATCAAAGGCTCCTGAGGGGAGCTGCCGAAATGGTTCGTTGGCTCTGTCTGTAGGACAGAGGTTATGCATCGACTTCTATGTTTCAAGAGCAAATTTCTTAACCACTTTGTGTTCACACTTGGACATTACTTGTTCCTGCTATTTGTGGTCCAGTTTATTGGCTTTGTTTGTAGGACACAAATTATGCATCAACTTCAATGTTTCAAGAGCAAATTTCCTAACCACTTTGCGTTCACACTTGGACGTTACTTGTTCCTACTATTTTTGGTCCAGTATATTTAACATGGATGGTGAAAGCTTGCATACCTTGGACAACTAACCAACTGATTCAACTATTAGTTAACTAGTTGCCTTTTGTTAACTATGGTTATTTGCAATTTGACTTGCCAAAAAATGTAGTTTACTATAGTTGTTCTAAAATCTAGTTAATTATAGTTATATATATCTAGTTAAATTTAGTTGTCGCCTAAAATGTATTGAAAAAACATAATTGACTATAGTTGGTTATAGGTATAGTAAAGAGCCATGGACTAGCATGAGCAAAGTGTACAACTACAATTGTAGTATTTCATAAGAAAGGACAGAGCCTCACGGTTCTACCGTTTTCTTGTTTAGTACTCAGCTTGGACCTCTTGATCCTTGGAGAATATCTAGTCCATGAATACCTTAACCTCTACGTGGGATACCAAACAAGAGTTTAAGTTGGAGCTTTATTATGCTTGACACAAGACACAAATGATACAAACCCACAAACATAAAATAATGTACACAAACAAAATCACCATGCAAGTACAAAACACAAATAGAAATTTAGTATGCCATGAACTAAGATCGAGATAGTATGTAGAGTGTGTTCTACACAATTGCTTTTATCAACTCATCAACACTAGAAAGTTGTAATATCAATGCTTTGCATTCAAAGGGGAAAAAAATACGACGATAAGTTTGGAGCCTTATTAGAACTATCCATAAAGTCTACAATGTGACTTTGAGAGCTTATGCATGAATTGAGCCAAATTATATTTAAGGTTTAATTAACACGCTGAAACAACAAGGCTAGGGTATGAAAAAAATTCAACCTTCTAGCCCAGAGGATCCACACCCCATACCATGTACAAAGTAACGAGAGTGTAAAAAGGGTTCATCCTTGTTTGAATATTTGGCTATGGCGCAAGAAGCTCTAGGGAAGCTCTAATGAGCTCTTAGTGGAAAACCCTTTTCAAAGAGACATCAAACTCCTTGTTCGGTCCCTCTTTGAGTTTTAATTTGCTATGCTTGACATAAAACATAGAAATTACAAAACAACAAACACAAATTACTTTACTCGTAAGAAATTGCCATGCAAGCACAAAGGTATCAAAAAACATCCATGAAACATGATACGATAAGTAGTGTGTGCAATGTGTTTACACAATGCATTTTCATCACATCATACTCATGGACTAGGTAACCTGTGAGCTTGAGGACAAATACTAGTCATAACCATTTAGATGCCATCTCATATAGGCCCTCCAATCATGAAGATCTAACTTAGAGGCGGAGGAGGGCGAGGATTATGCTCTACGGAAGTCATCCTCAGTTGTCAAAGGAGTACAAATTATGAAAGTCAAGACTTGTATTTGAGGTTGTCAGACTACAAGTGGAATGGATTAGCACAAGCCTCTTATGGATTGTGTACACCAATATGTGCAATTAGGTTGCCTTTGTGAATAGGTTGCCACTTTATGCACACAAATTACCAAGATGGGTCTATTCATCCCATCTGTATAGGCAATCATGATTTTAAAAAGTTAATGAATTTTATTACTTTGGTTTGAAAAACTCAAAATAATGTTGAATGTCGATAATTTAGCGAGGACCAACCTTAATGTACTTATAATGTCAGAGAGAGGAAATTATCGAATACAAGCATACCTCTCATTCATCCAACATAAAAGCTTTGAAATATTATACATCCCAAAGGTTACTTCTTAAAGTCGATTTAACACCAGAGGAAAACTTTAAAGACCCCGACTTCGTCCGGTCAAGGTCATTTGAGATGAATCGGCAACAAGCCTATAAAGGGTCAAGTTTTTATGTTGAATGATGAGGTACGCTTGTTTCCCATACTCTCCTATAACAACTTACTAAGAAAAACCAAGATTGGTTAAAAAGAAGTGAGAAATTGGGTGAGTGGTCCAAAGAAGAATCTTGTGCCATGACCTCATGTCTCATCTTATTAGGTACAACTGAGGCTCTTTGAAAGTCGTACAAAAACTTCACTTACCACAGCTATGTAGGGGCAATCTTTACATGTTCTCTGCATTGCTTTAAAAACTAGTTTGAAATTTGAAATTTGCCCGCCCGCCCGCATGCCTGCCCGCCTGGTCATGGGAAGTGTCATTAGTACAGTGCATGAAAGTTCATAGAAACAATAGCCCTCCTCTATTTTAAAAAGAGTGTGTAGGGAGTAAGTTAAAGGACCATGAGTAAGTTTGGATCCACTAGAGTTTTTTGGGAATATTTTTTCTGTTGTAAACTACAAAGTATTTTGTTATTCAGGAAGAGTGAAGAGTACGTGGTTCACGCGGAATACTCTCCAAATTGTTATAAAGACAAGATGCAATTGTCGTGATGTAGATGTTGAACAATTGTGCACAGACAGTGACCCCATTCAATTACCCATTCCATTTCACAGTAATGAGCAACAACTTATTGATGTAAAACTCTCAAGTGACATGATTGCAACAATAATAAGTAGAAATTTGTCACCACAAATTCTCAAATGATGATGTATAAAGTGATTATGAAGTTACAATTATACGTAGTGTATATAGTGTAATATATATATATATATAGAGAGAGAGAGAGCATATGTAAATGTTTGTATGGGATAACAACACTCCATGTAGTACACCGATTGTCCTGATTGAGCTGTGTTAGTATTCAGTGTTACACAATGCTATAACTATTTGATGGGAATGTAATGTTTTATAAAGCAAAGTCATTTATGTTCTATAACGTCTGAACGCTCTAGTGAACTTTCCTTAGTAAACATTGAACTCCTACATAAGATGTTATTGCACTGCGTAACTCGGAATAGTAACACACACTAAATTGGTATAATCAGCTTAGTAAAATTTGGCACATAAATTGATATTACATGGCCAATGAACATAATAATTTGTGAAGTCATGGTACTTTTGTCTTGGGGAATTTGTAATGCACTCATCAAAAACCGATACACACATGCTCATACTAATACTACATGCACTATGGAGGTATCGGAGTGGATAGTTTGGGACCACAACTACCTAACAATGACTTGTGTTCCCTATGCAAAATACGTGACCAATGTTATCATCCTTAAAGACCCAAGAGGCCTTTCATGAAAGGTATTTAAGATTACGTAGTTATGTAGTTATGTTTAGTTGAAACTATCAAAAGTGACCCCACCTATAATCAAACCGTTTGTTATTTTCATCCTTTTGATTGAAGCATACATATACGTGGAATGAAATATTGAGAAATTTAGGCTTCTATGAACAACCCATATTCAAAAACATGCCACTTACTGTTGTTATATACACAATCAAGTATGAAATGTACATGTAGAATACGAGGAACCATTATAGGGTCATCTACGAGTTTCACTTCAAGAATCAAAAGATGTTTAAACAAAGTTCAATGACAACAACCTCAATTTTCACCTCCGTGATTTAAGGTGCCAACATGTTTTTCATGCAATTATTATTTTGTGATTGTTTCTCATAACATTATTCAGATCCATAGCAGTGTTCTGTGGGACTAACAATATTTTGCGGAATATTCCCTGATATTTCCCACAAAACACTGCTATGGATCTGAATAATGTTATGCTTACATTTCCCTACATATTTCTTTAAAACGTTCAAAGCGTTCACAATAGGTGCGCTTACGTAGTCGTCACCATACCAGAAAGTCGTAGGGAGCCGCTTTGACGAAACTCGGGGGCTCCGGGGTACCTTACCTTAGTTACCTTAACTCAGTACTCTAGACATGTTAATGTAAGTATGTAAGGAGTACGTCACTACTAGCCGCTGCTTGTGGTTCACTACACAAGGCTGAAATCTAGGAAATCGGAGGATAGAGTGCAGCAACCGTATCCTCAGCTTCCCTCCATAGTTTAATTATGCCAGCAGCACATGGGTGGCCTTCAAAAGCAGGAGTCCATGCTACTCCACTTGCAAGAAGTTGGATTTAAGTTCACATTATCTTAAGGTAAGCAGGACTAATTCGATTAACCCGTCTTAACCCGCCCCGGGCTAGATCACATCTTCATTCGGGTGGGCCCCGCCCTCCCACGCCTCCTTCACTGCCCGGTCTTCCTGCATGCACCTGCGTGGGAACTCTTTCCCGTTGGGAACCAAGGTGACAATACCCGGTCACTTAAGCCATTAAGCTCCTTTGGCATGTGAAGGAACTCCATCAAATAACTTGAGAATAATGAAAGTGATGTCAACTTGAGTATTTGTAAGTTTGACCGGGTATTGTCACCTTGGTTCCCAACAAGGAGGAGTTCCACGCAGGTGCAGGCAAGAAGACCGGGCAGTGAAGGAGGCGTGGGAGGGGCGGGGCCCAGCCAAATGAAGATGTGATCTAGCCCGGGGCATCTTAACCGGACACCTATATTTGAGTGGTGGGTAGTTAGTTAGGTGCAAATCTAAAAAGGGACACCACAAAGATACGCGTTCATAACTTGTTAACCATTCTACATTCAAAATCAAGAAGAGTTGTGTGTGTCCTCTCATGGCTCATTCTAAGTGAACTTTGATAATTCATGATGAATCTAGATTAGCTTCAAATTTTTATGGGATTGATCTTACTAGCTTCTTGAGATGATGACGATGATGATGTAAACACCAACTCCTATGGGAGCGAGCATAAATGAGAAGAGCATGTTTGCTTGCAGGCTATTGCCACGAAAGTCAAGTACATTGATTATCCCAGTTAGTGCGTGTTACTATGTGGAGGAGTTAGCGGTTCTATAACTATTCAATGAGAATGTATTGTTTTTCCAAGCAAAGTCAAGTATATTCTATAATGTCCGAACAACCTATTGAACTTCCGTTAGTAAAAAATGAACTTCTGAGTGTAACTCCGAATAGTAACACACACTTATTTTGGGAAATCGGTGTAGTATAAAGGTAGCAAACAGGAGGGAGAGGAGAGAAAAAGGAGGTAAGGAAGTAAAGGGCCAACTTTACCTTGAGTTACGAGGAAGCAAGCATGAAATTGGCGGAGGGAGTCGGTGACTACTAACTAATAAGCTAACACAGTACAACTAAAAAACATTGCTCGAATTGTGCTACCGAGTCACATGCATGCAGTCTAGACCCCAGCTCCAGTTGCTCCTGACTGACCGATTCCTCTGCCGCTGCGGCTGCTTAAGTATATAGCTATACTTACAGCAGCAGGCACACAGGGTTTTGGCAGTGATTCTTTGATGACTTAAGCATACGGTAGCAAGGAAGCCACTGCAGCCGAGCCGAGCCGAGCCGGGTCGAGTCTGGTCTGCTGCAGGCGGGAACTCGTTCAATAAGTTAGAAAGCAGTAAATATGCTTACTCTCGGCACACAGAGAATCATTGAGCTCAAATTTGTTTTTGCATTTATGGAAACTTATAGCCCATCCGGGGGTCTCTCTATCTCCAGGCCTCATGTGCATGAGCGAGTGGCAGCAGGCGGTGGTGACCTTGGTTTCGGGCTGAATAAAAAATAATGCCTCCTAGTGTTTGTCAGGCTCGACTGATCACATTTACGGTAGATGGGTCTTAAATGGTTGCTCTTTTTCTGACTAGCCCCACTTCCTTCTCCTAGGTCTTGATATGAAACGCGTGATTAGTAGTACACCCTAAAACTCCATAATATCAACCTCCATAATGTCACTCACTCTCTAATATCCCGAAACCCTAGGGAACGGATGTTCATAGTTCAAATCTCACTCCTTATTGTCACCTTTCTCCCCCTTATATCACAAATTTTGTCATTAATGCAAACCACCAAATAAGTCAACCCACACCCTTGCATTGCGCCATGTGTCAATATGTGGAGTGTCACCTTATTCTTATTATTCTTCTTTTTCTTATGCCACTTGTTGAATGTTGGTGCATGCATCCGCCACATCGCCCGGGAAGGCGAAGCGGAGTGGACCACACCACACCATTTAATATGTTGCACTTTGTGGTATTCCATAGTGTCACATGTTACACTAATTCACTAGTATTACACATCCATGTTAACACTACAGAACTCCGTAATATCACGTGCACTTTGGTTGCCACAGGTGTGATACTATGGAGTTTAGAGTGTACAAGATACTTAGCAATTTCAAGCCGATGCAGTAAGGTAGATGAGGCTAATTCGGTTAGCTTCCTTGAACGGACACTTGTTTTTGGCTCCTAAGTGGTGGTATAATTGTTCTAATTCGTTGTGCGAGTGATATATGGTGATTCATCCTGCCGCCTTGATGATATTTGGGTTAGTCATCTTCGCGGAAGTCAAACTACACCCAACATCCTCCATAATTGGGAGTGCTATCCACCAAGCTATGACACGCTTGATTTTTGTGCGGGAGGTGGGCAAATTAGGAGGCAACAACTTGGGCAAACCATGAGGCAGCATGTGGCTAAGTGGTGCCGACCAACTTGTAAGGTAGGAAAACCGAAAATGGTGAATGACCACTACCGGTGCACTAGACTAGGGTAGAATGATTTTTGTGTGGACTCAAAATGGTTAATAACTATAAACAGTGGTGGCCCGAAAAGGTGCAATGATAGGTGGGATGTAGATATTGGCCGGACAGGTGCTATTTCACACCACATGTGATCACTTTTGGGCGCCATGGAGTTAACCATTTTGTGTGCATTCATATCAAGAGTAGGATGTTTTGATGCTCAAATTAGGGAGACTCTACTATAGAAGCAGGGGGTTTGACTTACTTGCCTCTTTGAGAAAATGTAACTAATTATTTACATGGAGTAAAATTACGAAACAACTTGCATTCCTCACCATTTCCTCTACTCCATCTCTGAAAAATATTGCACAAATTTCAAGCCACTAATTCTGGCCGATTCAATTTATTTTCACCATTTTCCGCATATCTACCTTGTTGTGGGTATTTTATAATGAAAGCCAATTCGGAAACATTTTGTCCTACTTGTGACCACTTTAAAGACATGACACAACCAACATTGGCATTTAACTCAATTTTCATTGGCAAATGGCCCATTTAGAATCTACTAATGATGTCATCCACTTACACAAAATTGAATGGTAAAAGAGTTCACCCCTATAACACCATATTGGGAAGCAAAGAGTCTTTGATTCTAGAGCCTATATCAACACCTTCCTGAACTCCAATTTAGCGATTTCAACTTCTTTGGTCGTGATTAGCAATTGCTAACCTACTCAAGCTTCTAATGCTCAAATCCATCGGCTAGATGATTACACAGAGCTGGAGGTGTCCACAGTAGTGTCATCTACCTTAGCCACTTTCCTCATGATTTTTGAAACTCGTATGAAAATCTTCTTCATTACCAAAGTTAAGATTCTTGTGTTCATTGAATGGTTATATAGGCCCCCTCCCACCCCCTAGTTATGTTGACTATCGAGTCCACAATGGTTATCATATTTTGAGCACTCAAACTAATCTCTTTTAAACATGTGTGCTTTTGGTGTCCATTATTGGAGCCACATTAAACCATAGACCACTTGAAATGGACTTAGACAATTTAGATTGAATAATGAGTTTTTGTTGGAACCGCACTTGATATACAAGCAAACTTTGTAAACAATATGAGGTTGCAATATTGGTGGATGTTTGGGGTTGGTTGTTGTGAATCATGAGTTGCCCCCTAACATGCAATTGCCCCCCACCATATCAAGGAGGGGTTGTTCAAAAGAGAGCATGAGGCAAAGCCATTGTCACGGTTTTCCTTCCATGGAACGCTAGCCCTCAAATGACCTAGGATGGATTCATACAAAATAAATGCCCATTTGTACATACCCACTTTCAACAATAACTTAAATTACAACAAAATAATCGCATAAAACATTGTTTGTAGCACCCTCCTCCACCTTCGACCTGGTCATGGTCCGAGATGGCCCTAAACTACCAAATGAAAATGGAGAGGTACCCAAATCCGAACGGAGGGGTTGGTAGTTCAATTCCCGGCTGTGAAATCTTCTCTCTAATTGACGGAAAAACCAAGAGCCCACCCACCGCAAGGTAGGCAGTAAACCCCACCATGCACCAAGGAGATCCTTGAACAAGGTAGGGCCAACGGACTCAAATTCATGTCGGATTGCCCGATGTTGTATATTATTATTCTTATTATTATTCAACCTAGTTCCCGGATTGAGAAAACCTTGCTTCCCCACCAAAGTTTCCAACAACAACAACAACAACAACAAGAACTTCATCTTTGTTGGCAGGCCAACGGGTGAGGTGTGTAAGGAAGGAAGTAAATTCCTTGGGAGCCCGAGCCCACACTTCCTGTGACAAGCAAGTGAGTGTGGTGGTGAGAGTGGGTGAAACAAAGAGGACAATGGTACTTGGAGGCCCAAGGGTTGATTGGTTGATTTGTTAGAGTACCTACCTACTACTCAAGGACCTAGCTCACCTTCTCTAATAAATAGAAAGGAGGGGGTAAAAGGACATGCCGCACAAGGACAAGAATCATAATACACCACTTTATCAATCCCAACGACCTCTTACCCAGGTCACAAAGTTGGTGCATGCTAACCAGTGATCGGGGAGATTTTTGGGCATATTCGGTTGAGATCCTAGTGTTTGCAAGTCCAACCGGTTACATGTTGACATCATCTGGTTTTCCATTATTAAATTGGGGTATATTCTACGAATTCCTCTAAAATGATCGGTAAATTTCCTGCAGTCTTGAACTTCAACCAGCTATTTCTCAAACTCAACCGGTTTATTTGTAACTAACTGCCGGTTCTCCCCGATCATAGACTCTAACCTCCCCAATATCACGCATATTTGGCAACCAAAGTGCACATGGTATTACGGAGGTTTGTAATGTTAACATGGATGCGTGATAATAGAGAATTGGTGTAGCATGTGACATTATGGAATAACACAAAGTCAACATTGCAATAATGACAATGATGACAACATGATGCATGTGAGCATGTGGTTTGAATTCTTTTGGTGGTTTGATTTAATGTCAAAACATGTCATATATGGGAGGGGAATGTGACAACAAGGAGGGAGATTTAAATTCAGCACGTCCGCTCCCTAGGGTGTGGGGACATAAGGGAGGGAGTGATATTATAGAGGTTTGGGTGCATTATAAATGTTGACAAAAAGAAGAGGAGAGTATAAGGGTGAATTTCCATGTAGGCCGCTTGCCCACCATATTCTAGTGAGAATAAGGACAAACCTACCCACATGTAGATGGAATCTGGTGGGGTGGGGTTCGTATGTGCCAACCACATTGTTTTGTCTAATAAGTGTGGGTTACCATTGGAGTTATGCATTGCTATAACATTTTCCTGAGAGTGTCATTTTTTACCCAATTAACATTAGTTAGTATGCACACTGAAGAATATAATAGAACCTAGTTGGTAAAAAACAAGAATGTCAATAAATTTTTTATAGTAGCACGTAACTCCAAATTGTAACCCACACTAATTAGACAGAACAATGTAGCTACTCTCATCTTCTCAAATCTGGGCCCACCTACTAACATCCTCCTCCATGTGAAGTCCTCCTCCTCCTTAAACTAGTCTTCAATCCTTTGATGACTGCACTTGTAGGTGAAAAAATGCTTTAGTGGCGCATGGAAGCCTAGTGGCCCATGTCCACAGCCATCCACATTCTAGTAGGCCACCAGAATGTGGTTGGTTGGCCACTTGTATTTATCTACATGCAAATACCCTCCGAGAGAGAGAGAGAGAGAGAGACCAAACATTGGTGTTGGTGTGAGTGAGGAACGCTTCACCTTCATCATAGCCATAAGCCCACATGTGAACCTAGAGTGGGTTTACTGAGTGCCCTCCAACCTAAGTATGCCATCTGCCTCCCAATGTTTTTTTTGCATTTGACAATCTATCACTAATTTGCAATTCTAATAATATAGGAAAATTCACTATATGATTCCCATGTGTTTCTATGGATGGAATTGTCAAAATGATTCCTCAAACCCATTGAACGGGATGAAATCGTCAACTTTGAGATGAATATGTACAATGTTGGATGGAATATATGCTGCCATCCATATGTCACTTCAACAATCCACTGATTGTAGCCAATGATGCTCTCTTGGTTATTTGTAAATACTTTATTGCTGCCTCTAGTCCATGAGCTTTTGGTGGGTAGATAGTGTTTAAATCGTCACTTTGAGTGTTGAGTGCATCCACTGATATTAGATCGATAAGAAAAAACTCATGTCTCTCGTTAGCAATTGAACAGGGATATCAACGCATCAAAGCATGCCTAATTTGAAGTCTATATGTAAAAGCTATAAGGGTTCAAAGTGTTGTTTGTAGATGTTCCAAATCAACACATATGTATGATGTTAAGGTGGTGGACATTTGCAGGATTTTAGGGTGTTGATTCTAGCACCGTCCACCTTAATAAATGATACCCACTTCTCAGTCAAGCTCTCAATTAGGCCCACCTTGTATTGTAGCAAAAAATATGAATGATGCTTTCTGAAAGAATGATTTGACAGTCCATGATACACAAAAATCACAATCTTAACACTACTAAGCAACTAATGATGGTCTCTTTCCAAAGAAAGAGATTGCGATTTAAAAAACTTTGATAATTTACAGCTGCTTATCGAAAAGCTCACAATACATAGTCTAAATGCTCCCCATAAACAAGGAATCCCCATAAATTCAAAGAAGAATTGTGCTTATGTGATACATGATCATGGTCCCTCAAAATGCAGCCAAGGACTGTACAATGTTATGATTTTGACCACCCCACAAACTTTGAAAATTACGATAACATTGTGACCCGTATCTTGACATTATTCAACCATGTCTTGGGCTTGTGTAGGCCCATGAACGATCTTTTCTAGATGCACTCACAATGCTTGTAAGATGCTTTTTGGTGGAGACTGGATCCAATTTCAATTCGATAACTATGTCCACATAAAACCATGCAATTGCCAAACCCCCCCCCCCTCGGCAGTCAAACCATGCATTTAAAATAACAAATGCATATGTGACATTATAAGCCATTTTATGGAAGAGAAAAGTCAAATGTGGATATGAATTACATTACGAGTATTAGGCGAATCTACACAAATTGCAAATTTGAGGGTCCCTATTTTAATCACTCTATTTGATTCCATATTTCTTTGTGGATGATTGACAAACTTTTTTTTTATCACGGCAATAAATTAGGAGTCATCGGATAGACTTAACCTTAAGCAACCGAATCATGGCGTTCTTTGGAGCATATGAAGTCATAGTTAGGGAGGATCCATAGTCATAGCCTCATAGGGGATTTGTTGGCTATATGAGCATAATGCGAAGTTTTACAAAAAGAATGATTTGGATTATATACTTCAAAGCATGATTTGCCAATAGTGAGTTTAGGTTTAGGGGTTTAAGGTTTAGGGTAAAGTTTAGTAATTATACTTGTAGCCAACTCGTCTACAAAGTGAAAACTCCATAAAATATAATTTCTCTGACAAAGCTTATGGGCATGGATCCACAAACAGAGCTCAGGTGGATGTGCCTAATTTGGAGCTCCCAAAAGCATGAGGAACAATGAACATGAAGAATCAAGTTCTCGTTAGGGTTGGTTTACACCATGGACCATCATGGACCATGAAGTCAGACTATGGAAGATGGCCTTTTTTTTATATGAACCAATTGGTTTGAGAAATAACTGGTTAGAGTTAAGATTTTAGGAAAATTACTGATCGTTTAAGAATAATCTATGGAATATACCTTGCATAATTTAAAGACACACTGAAATATCACTACATGTAACTGGTGGATTTGGAGACAAACTAGGATCTTGACCGATTATGCTCAAAATCCTCCCCATACACTGATGAGGAAAGCGGATACAACCTTTATTTGAATTTCTTAACCATCTTGTACTAACTTGGTTTTCATATCCTAGGAGAAGTGGGCTAGTTGGGAACAGTAACCATTTAAGACGCATCTACCTTGTGTCATGGATCCCGTCAGTAGTATGATATTTTATATGGATAATGTAATCTCACAAGACTCCGACTCCTCCAAATACCCACATGTGTAATGTGAGCAGTGTATATAAGTAACGCATGTACATGTAAGCAACGAATCAAATTGAAGGGTTGTACCCCTTATTCTGGGGTGCAGCCCTTCACTTTCCCTTCAACAGTTGGGCCGGCCCTTCAAAAGGGACCGGCAAAAATTCCAGGAAACCTTCAAAGGGAAGGGCATTTTTAAAACAACCGGTCCCTTGGGCCTTCATACCCTCGGGAGATCCGGCTAGCTCATTTCCTTGGAGGCTCCGGCTTGTGGCTAATGCAGTCTTGCAGATACGCTCATACCCTCGGGAGAACCGTAGATACCCTCCCACACCCGGTGAGAACTACATGCCGCTCTTATCCTTGGGGCATGGGCGACAAGAGAATGTTTTTCGACACAAAATTGCTTTTGTTATGTGAGCTCTATACATGAAATAAATATATGTTCTAATCATATTTCTTTTCGGATTTTGTTCCATGTAAATTACATTTCACTTCAGTTTACAATATAACCTAAGATTCAAACATTACATTGTGCATTTTTGAAAGAAAAAAATTGTAAATATGTGAAGGGCAATTTTTGAAGTAACCCTTCATTTTGAAAGGCAAAATTTTAAGTAACCCTTCCCCATGAAATACGAGTAACCCTTCAAATTTTCTCGCTGCATGTAAGTCTATTGAATTTTGATGGCGAGGTACATTACCCTTCAATGCCCAAACATGCAATTTAGTCATTCATAAAGTAAAGTGGATGAAGCCATGGGTTTAGTCTCAAACCATAAGTTTATGAAAATTAACACAAAGTCACCCAAGTTTTTTTACTACTTAAGTTATCATCCACAAGGAGTGGTGTCGAGCTATTAAAAATTGGCTTTCTAGCTTGTCCTACTAGGATGGGTGGACCAATCTAGCCTTGCATAGGCCTATCCGGAATTTAAGACAACGGGTCCCTTGCACATACCCTTTTTTAGATACTAAAATCCTCTCAAAGTTTGAGAGGTGGGAAGAGGAGGTCCCAAAATTTGCACCCAACTTTCAAAATAAGCTCCACAACACAATGAGCTAGTGAGTTGTTAAGAGCATCACCACCCATGATGAAGCTGAACTACAAAAGTTTAAACACAAAACAAAGGTTCATTGGAGTTCAGTTTGGGTAGGAGGCATATGCCCCACCCACAAACTCGCTTTTGAGTCCGACTTCAACGAGCACCCTCAAACCAGGTGAAAAGTCACACACGCAAATGTTGCCATATGTATAGTAACAACTCCCAAACATTGTGCGAAAAGATTTTTGGGCATAATCGATCGAGACTCTAGAGTTTCCAAGTCCAACTAGCAACATGTTCACATCTTTCGGTTTGTGAGGAGGAAAACATCAGCAAGGCACAACCACTTTACCCTTTTTTTCTCGGGGTAAATTTTTACTAGGAAGTAAGTCTTGGAGGAGTATAATACTCTTGTCTTATTCTTGATTCATTGGAGTTCAAGTCAGCTGAAAACTTGCTATGTTTTGCAGGACAATCACTGCACTGAGGTTGCCCTCGGTGTTCAGTTCATCCAATTTTCAGATGGGTGGGGCAATTCCAAACTGAACTAAACTACTCTTCATCCGTTTTGCAGTTCAGTCCACTACTAGTGGCAATGCTCTAATAGAAAGCTCCCTTGAAAAAGGATCAAATCCACGATTTTGTTCCTCTTTGAGAGACTTTGCGGATAACTCCAATAAATTTTGAAAGATTTGGTGTTGTGTTGTGACTAGGGTGTATGTTTGACAAAATTTCATTTGACATTCAACTTCAAATCCAGAGTGCCACGTGACATTTTCAAAAACAAAAATGAATGTCAATTGACATCTACATTTTCTTCTAAAATGTCGCCTCAATGTCACATGCCTAGTAGTATGTGTCATTTCAATTTCTAACGTGTCAATTAACATGTGTTTTTTTTCTTCACAAAGCACACTGCATGTCAAATTCTAAATTGTGCGTGTCAATTGATGTGCATTTTTTTGGGGTGCAAGTTTTTGTGTGTCAAATGTTAAAAACTTGCAAAAACTTTGTCAAAAATACACACTGGTTGTGACAACCTGGTCTTGGAAGAGGACACGATTTACGTAATCTCGAGAGCATATTATATTTGCTCCCAACTTTACCTCAATACCTGTTCTTTGCGGAAGATTTTACAATGTTATAATGGTTTAGTATAAATTTATGTTTTTTTGTATACAAAGTTCCTCGTAAGACCTACTGTGTATACTACACTGATTATTCCAATTAGTGAGGGAGGGCTAATAGTACGTGTGGGAAACTAGTGAAGGTGACACTAAATTTCTTTATACTATGAAATTAGTGCCACCAAAAGATCTAGATAGCACTATTCATTTCGGCACTTATTCACTAAAAGTATTGGCACTATTCAAAGACAAGCATGTGTTTGCATACAATTTTTTTTTATTGCTCTATAAGCACCTCAAAGTACGCATTAATTTTCTTGAAATGTATGGTAATTGAGCATGTATTCATGGATTTAGTATCACTTAGTAAAAAATTTAGCTCTCACTAATTTTGAGACTTGGCAAAATAGTGTTGTTTTGAATATTGGTACCACACACACTAATTGGATAATCTATGTACATTAAATTGTCTTATTAGTGTGGGTGGAAAATTAGCATGGAAGTAATTAGAATATGCCACACTAATTTTTTAGTCAAGGTGGAAATAATGTGGGTCCAAGACCCCTGGTCTTCCCCTAAGTCTTCATGAAGACTTTCCAACCTATGTGTTATTAGATTGTCCTTCTTTGTCATATTGCCTATGCCATGTCGCCACCTTGAGTCCATGCCTGCCACCTCCCCAAGGTTTCCCCAACCATACCCACTTTTCCACATTTGCTTCCTCTTTCTCTTGCCACATGTTTGTTTTGGGAAGGGTTCTTTGACATGTGGCTTTTATCTTTGGAAACTTTTTTGTCTTTTTAGGCAAGGACAGTGGGCAACAACCTCCCCACCACCACCACCACCACCACCACCACCATGTCTTCCGTTGTATATAGGTGGTTAGTGTACTAATATTTATGGTAATCCCAAAGTGTACTATATCAAAATCAATCTCAGACTTGTAGACTAATAACTATTACATGTTATGAACTTCAAGTTTTCAACATTTTCTACTACCTTGAGATGAAATACAAAGTGAACATTACCACGTGGAATGTGGCATATATTGAATGCAAATTTCTTGGTATGATTGATTTATTGATTACATTTGAGGGTCTCATGTTGATCTCATGCACCACTACAAGGATCATGAGTTGTTGCCACTAATTACATTGTCACGACAATGTATATAAATCATAAAAATTTAGGTATTTATTTTTCTTAGTTTATTTGAAATGTGAACACCTAAAACTAATCTCCCAATGGCAACAACCTGTGATCCTTGTAGTGGCTTGGTTCCATACAGAAAGTTTCATAATTTCTAACTTTGCTAATTTCACACAAAATGACATTGCATCAATATAAGCTATTACAACAAATTGACATTTATATCATCAAACTATGTATAGCATTGCGCTACTGGATTGATTTGTGTCACAATGCATCTTGCAAAGGTTTGTATCAAGGTTTCTTGGTGATCGAGCCCCTCCATGATGCTTTGGTGATTTGGGCGAACCAACCCATACACTCATCCCTTGTTGGATGCCTAAACCCTTGCCTCCAAGGAACCATTGTACAAGTTGTTTCGCCTAGCCAACGTTGGCATGACCCCGAACCAAATTCTGACCGATTAACAAGTGTCATGGTAGAGTGCATTGATATTGAAGCACTAGACATCCATAACCTAGTGGATGGAATTTTCTGACACGAGGCTATTACATGGTGCATTTGTTTACCAACCTCTAGACCCACAAGGTTTGTTGTAGCAATGCAATATTCCCCCCTTATGGATGATTTCACCAAAGTGTGGTAAGAGGTGATGATGAATAATTTAAAACCCTTCCTATCTAGCCTCCGGGTGGCATGGATATAATACTCAAGAATGCAAATATCAACTTCACAATGATTGGTTGGGCGAGAAGGAATTATCACATACGAGCCTATCTCTCATCCATCCAACATAAACATATGACCCCCTATAGAACTATGATTGATTCATCTCAAATGACTTGGACTGCCCTAATTTGGGGTTTTTAAGACTACTTACAATGTCCAGTCAACTAAAGAAGACAATCTCCGGGCTGCATACTATTTCAAAGTTTTTTTTTGATGGTGAATGAGGGGTACGCTCCAATGCCCGGGAAGTTTTTGGGCATAGTCAGTCAAGATCCTAGTGATTCTAAATCTAGCCGGTGGCATGTTGACATCTTCCGGGTTTGCTTTATTCATTTGAGGTATATTCTATAGATTCCTCTGAAATGATCGGTAATCCTCCTGAAGTAGCGAACTTCAACCGGTGGTTATTTCTCAAACTCAACCGGTTCATCTGTAACTAACCGCCGGTTCTCCCCGGACATAGGTACACTCATATGAGAATTTTTTTTGCTTGCCCATCGTTTTGCCATTCCAATTTTGTGCCCAAGGTGCTCAATGCACATTTGGCTTGACACCCCCAATTGTCAGGGTGCACTCCTATTAAAATTGTAATGGAAGATAGTCAGATTGGAAATCTTTGCTGCTGGTCCCACCTTTGAGTGCTTTGTCTACACGCTTGATGGTTTGTCACTGGAGTCAGATTTCTGTTCATTCTTCACATGAGGAGCTTACAAGGGGGGGGGGGAGGGGGTTGCATAATAACCCCACCACTTGGTTAAGAGAATTACACTCTAAACTCCGTAGTATCACACCTGTGGCAACCAAAGTGCACGTGATATTACGGAGTCCTGTAGTGTTAACATGGATGCGTGATACTAGTGAATTAGTGTAGCATGTGACACTATTGAATAACACAAAGTGCAACATATTAAATGGTGTGGTGTGGTCCACTCCACTTCGCCTTCCCGGGCGATGTGGCGGATGCATGCACCAACATTCAACAAGTGGCATAAGAAGAAGAAGAAGAATAAGAAGGTGACACTCCACATATTGACACATGGCGCAATGCAAGGGTGTGGGTTGACTTCTTTGGTGGTTTGCATTAATGACAAAATTTGTGATATAAGGGGAAGAAAGGTGACAATAAGGAGTGAGATTTGAACTATGCACATCCGTTCCCTAGGGTTTCGGGATAGTAGAGAGTGTGTGACATTATGGAGGTTGATATTACGGAGTTTAGGGTGTAGCTAACTTATGACTTAGTGAGGGTTAGCTAATCAAAATTCTAGTGAACTAAAGTCATGGTTGCACTGCCTAGCTAGGTGAATTAGCTAACAATATGAGTTAGTCAAATCAACTATCATAAAGGGCTCTCTATTCCAATACAAAATCATTATTTTCCTCTCAAAATTTTCCACTTGTCATGCTCACATTCGCCACAACCCACTTGTATCCCACGTGGAAGCTGCATTTCAACACATGTATAAACGAAATAGGAGCCTCTACAGTAACTCATACGCAAGCTAACCGATCGTACAACCACACATCCTGGTTAACACAAACCAAAGGTCATCAATTTAATAAGAAGTGTTGTAGTTGACCAACCAAAGTTTTGCTTAACTTGCCCAAGTTTTGAACATGACATTAATTATAATATATTATAATTATGTGGCCCACACCACTTGTGTTTTATTATGATTGAAATAACAATGTAATTAAATTTAACATGTCTAAATATGGAAATTAAATAATGTTTTATGTTTGAAATGCTAATTTAGGACAATGTAAGAAATAGTGCCGTCCATCTCATAGCATAATGGAGAAGAGATGGGTAAAATGAAAAATGGGCATTCAAGGCAAAAACTTGAGCTACTCATTTGTAAAAGTTAGTTAGCATTAGGGGCATGGATGAGTTAAGATTTCTTCACAAAGGCAAGGTTCCAAAGCTAGCTAACTTCTATTTTGACAACTTTTATTTTAACCTTAATTTTAACTAGGTGGTGCAACCATGAGATAGATAAGCTCTCACATAGATTCTCATATGTTAGGCAACTCTCTTAATAGGCAATGCGGGCACAATATAACTAATTGGAGTGGTTACTGACTCTAACTGGAGCCTCAACTGTTACGAGCGGTTGGACCCTAACAATAAACCACCAACCAAGGTATTTGTAAGCCTTATGTGGTCACTCCTCTTCAATGAACGGAGAGAATTGATCACTAGTTACAAATGAACCGGTTGAGTTTGAGAAATAACGAGTTGAAGTTCAAGACTTCAAGAAAAATTATTGATCATTTTAGAAGAATCTATGAAATATACTTCAAATTAATAAAGAAAAACAAAAAGATCATGACATGTAATCGGTTGGACTTGGCGACACTAGGATCTTGACCAATTATGCTCAAGAATCTCCCCAAACATTGCTCTTCTTCATTGACACCTATAATTGAGTGGAAGATGGCATAACTTGTAGTCAATTAAGGGCACTAGAGAGAAACGTGTTCCAATGAGATTGGATTATGTATGTGCTCGCAATATAGACATCATTCTAAATTCAAGTGTAAACACAATCAGAAGAGTCTATGTGGTTGTTTAGAAAAAGACAAAGGAATCCTTACTCCGTCTTTGAATGATTTATGCATTTCAACTTCATTTTTGAAATTTAAGATTTCCATCGTCATTGTTTGCAAGTGCTAACAGGATAAGTGAATGTCCAAACCGATCAAGTGACCAAGAATTTATGTGGAGTTGGAAATGACCACAACAGGGCCACACACCTTAGGGCATGCCTAGCAGCTACCCCAAGTTGTTGGACAATGTCTTCCTGGGAATGGGCCCGGTTTAGGGCAAGCCCATGAGACCTTGTTATCGTCGTAACCTAATCTTGACCTAGTTTTGGGATGACATGCCTTGTGCATATTGGCAATCTCTTATCAAAGAAGGGTAAGGGCAAGTTTCTATGTAGGTTGCTCACCCACTACATTCTAGAAAATAGGGGGTTGGAGGTGTTCCCATGTAGTTAAGCACAAGCCGCCATCCAACCATATTCTAGCGGTATGTTGGAATGCGGAGGGTTGTGGACATGGACCACTAGATTTCCATGTATCCATTAAAGTATCTTCGACTTACAAGTTTCGGTTACCGAAGGATTGAAGACCGGTTTTAGGAGGAGGAGGTTAGTAGGTAGTCTTGGATATGAGAAGATGAGAGTAGCTAGTTTGCACATACGAACCCTACCCCACTAGATTCCCTTTGCATTTGGGTGGGTTTGTCCTTATTCACACTAGAATCTGGTGGGCGAGTGGCCTACATGGAACTCACCCTACTCATGACAATTTATCTACACTTGGCATGACATCTTAATGTTTATTGTTGGGCCTCATGTTGAAGACCGAAGCCCTAAGCCACCTCCCATGCCAATCACTTTAATTGGAGTATTATTCCAATTTTAATGCCAGACTGCCCAACAACATGGCATAGTTGTTGGACATGCTCTTATATGGTATGAAAATTATACCCCTTTCTCTTTTCATATAAAATGTGTGTGTGTGTGTGTGTGTGAGGTGGGGATGGGGAGACATCACTAACTGGTGCAATAGTCACATGTGAAAAAGTCCTATTGTTTTATTGATTACTTTTGAGGTTACAAACCGCGTCCCATGCCACCCCCTCCCGGCCCCTACCTGCCTCGTTATTATAAGGGCATGTTTTACACTAATGGCATTAGGCCATGGCTCTTAAATGGCCATGGTACCCTGCTTTTTGGATGAGAGCATAGGGAAACCCGTGGACTATAGCCCAAAGTCTTTGGGAGGTCACAAGCCCTTAGCAAAACCCAAATGGGATTGTAGGAAAGATCTCACAATAATTCAATTGGATATGAGAGTGCATCATGAGGAAGAGAAGAAAAGAAAGTGCTTGTAGCTTTGTATATGTTAATTCAACAAGTCTTAAGCGTTCAATATCTATTTATAGGGTATGAATTAGAAATCCATCTTTATTTATTGCACAATAAAAAAAATTACTTCACAATAGCTACATAGAATGTAGCCTTCCACAATAGCTCCAATAATCGCATTTTGAATTAAACATGAATAGTATTAGAATATGTATTTTGAAGAAGCTATCATGGGTTGTTCCCCGCTGGACATTCCAACCGGCCTACCTTCAAGGGTTGTCTTCAAAAACTCCCCTACAATCCCAACCAGTATTATCCATACTTGCCATGTGGGATTCCAAGTAGATTTTTCATCCACTAAAAATGATGTAAGATGAAGTTCAAAATTGCCCTTATTTAAACCTAAAGCAGAGGCATGTGACACTCTCAATCAATGAGAATTCAAGGATTCTCAAAAGCCATGACCTAATGGATTTCATGTAAACATGCCCTAAGTCTTACGAAGTAGCCTTGAATAATGAAGACAAATTGCCATGTGCCATTGTGGGTGCATAAGTTAAAAGGACAAGACATTGTGCACACATTGGCCATTGTGTAAGAAGTTGATTATAAAGCAATCACAAAATGTTCTAAATCGAAATATCCTAAAATTATCGATAGGCATTTTACTAAGGAGTGAGTCATTCAACGTACACATTAATACTTAGCAGTAGGCTCTTGCACCGTGGGACCAAGACCCAATTGGGAATTTCCACGCTTCCTTACATAATGAACAATTCTTAGCTTGAATATTGTTCATTTTCCCATGTTAAACTATTAGGTGCGAATGTTTCAAACATGCAATATTATTTTCCTAACTTGTCTTATATTTAAATTCAAAGTTGTAAAACTATTACCCAAAATTCACGTGGGTCGGCTAACTTGTTGGTAAGGTCACCACCGGCATCATCACATATTGTTGAGAATCATGACCAATATCATGGTAATTGTGTAGTGGCTAGGGTCTACCTTCCCCCTTTTGGGAAGGGAGCTAATCCTATAGGCTTGGTATTGTTATGGACCCTAGGGGGTGCACCTTTCATTAAAAACCAAGAACCACGTGGGTTTGCAACATACTCTAAAACCCCCTATAGACAAGTTTCTTTTTGTGAAATCAAGCAATACATGTACAATTTTAATGATAAAAATACAAGTGACAATATGTATATGTAAAAAGTTTACATTCGTATATAGTCATTAACATAAGTATACAAATATACTTTTGAATAATAATGAACCCCTATCATATGTATAACATAACACCTTAGCCTTCATTAATAAATCGTTGAAGAAATTTTCATCCCCTGGATGTAACTCATAAGCATCTAAGTCTATAATATATGTCATGGAAGCTAACGCAATTATTGTTTCTTAATCTGCCATCAAATGATCCGTAAGCTTGTAAGTCCACATATTGTTGGTTCCTTTTTGATACCAACATAAACCAATCTCCATGCTTGATCCTAGAACTTGCAACCCTCAAGATTTGCAACAATTTTGATCCTTAAATGTTTGATCCAAATTGTTGCACACATCGGAGGTTTACTAATGATACGAAAATGATTGAGAGAAAACCCACATGGGAATCAACACCTTTGCAATTTCAATGTTGCCCATGATCTAATGAAGGCCTCAACCACCCACAACCACCACATAGAAACGCCAACCGTTCCTCTTGCTCCATACATACATGGATGAGATAAGAAAATGAGAAAATGATTCATCCTAGTTTCATCCATTATTAAATACTTATCCCATAAAGTCTACTGACCCTACCATACAAATACAATTATTATATATGTTCTAGAGGTCCTCCATGCATGTACATAACTACGAGTTATAATTATGTAGCATATGTATATGTAGTACGGAAAAGTTCAAATTAATACCCTTTTGTGCACTCATATATACTCATATGTGTTATGAAAGGTGCACCCCCCTAGGTTATGGACTACACTATTTTGTCTAAATAGTGTGGGTGGGAAATTCATGGGGTTGGAATTTAGTGTGGCCCACATTATGTAGACAGAAAGCCCATTGAAAATTATGGTGGGCCACTTCAAATTGTATTAAAAAATAGTGCAGGTAATTGGTGATTGGTAATTAGTGTGCCCCACACTAAATAGACAAAACAATGTACTAGCATAAGTTGCTTCATGTTTGGTATTAAGTGATGGTGATCTATGATTTCCACGTGGGATTTGAGTGTTGCAAGCAATGTCAGACTGCTATGTGTAAAATTTCAACATAAATTATGATCAGAATCCAAAAGCATGACATAACATTATTCAGATCCATACCAGTGTTCTGTGGGACTGACAATATTTTGCAGAATATTCTCCACATTCAGTCGGAATGTGGAGAATATTCTATAAAATATTGTCAGTCCCACAGAACACTGTTATGGATCTGAATAATGTTATGAAAGCACTCTCCCGATGGTAGTTTGAAGATAACTGAGGAACTACACGAAAAGTTGACCAATTAATCAAGTGCTTAATATGAACCTATCGGGACTCAAGCTATAAGTATGTATGTAAGCTAATGGACTTGTAGTCGGATGAGTTGAAGTGCCACTTTGTCCCCAAGTATGTATAGCCAAGAATTGGGACCCCTGCCGTGCATGCATCATGAATTTGGTGCAGGCACTTTTAGGATCTCTTTTAATGTTAGTTCAGGATCCTCACCGGACATTCCATTCATCAAATCACATGTTTCACAAGAAGCGGAGACATCAAGAGAGAAATTGTTTGAGACACTCACATTACAACAACTATAAGGTAGAGGGTGCTAAAACCCATTATTTTAACTCGTAAAGGTCACCTCTGCCTGTCCATATCAATGTACACGTTTACATTATGATTCAGGAAATCATACATGTGGACAACTAAATGTTTCTATTTTGTTTTCAAATAACATTTCTAAGTTAACAAACATGTCATTTGTAGAGTGAGACCCACCATTAGATGTACATATTCTCTTTATTAAGTTGTTGAATTGAGATGAAATTCTTAAGATGGTTTTGGGAAGATTTGGGTCGGGCCTTTAGGGTTAAGAGCTTAGCATATATATTACTATTATATTATAAATATTTAAGTGAACCTTGTTACATTGATAGGGGATTCCAAAATGCACCAAACTATGTCTTATTTGAAATCCATATGCAAAAGTTATAAGGATTCCATAAATTTATTGATAGATGACCAAAAACACGGGATGGACATTATCATAACCAGTTTGTATTTATTGTACTTATTGTACTTACGATGTTGATTTTAGCGCATCTAGCTTACTAGCTTTGGAAGAATTTTTTACTAGAGCTTTTGTAGATGCTCAACCTAAATGAGAGATGACAATAGCAAGTGTCAAGGCAAAGGTGATCAAGTAACCAAAGTGAGTCTAAAATGAACATACAAATCATGTTGAAGCTAAAACTTGTTTACATTCACTCCACATGTGGGCTTGAGAGCGGTGAAATTTTCAAGAATTTGATCTTTGTCAACTGGTGGTTATGAATAGATGAAGTCAATAAACTCATTATCACCTTTTACCACACTCCAGTAAAAACATCCATGAGAGGGCAAACACATTGTGCATCTTGCAACCTTCATGCTAGTAAGCACATGCATGACTTCAATCTTATATTTGGCCTCAAATTTCCATCCCATGGCATGGGCCACCATTCCTACATCACCAATTCACTTGACCTCGACCCCCGCTAATAAAGTTATTGAGAGAAACATAAATGGAATGGACTAGCCTTTATAACTTTTCATGTGTTTTTGTACCGAGGTCGATATTATCATGTTGATGGATGTACACAATGGGCATGAAGATATAATCCATCGTGCAACATCAAGGCTAGTAAAAAAAAATGCACTAGATGGTAGCACACATGCATAACAATTTTCAATTGGGGGTTTGGGTTCAGTGAGGCTAGCACCTAGCACCCCGGATGAATTACATAAAATCACTTGTATTGAAATATTGTCCCCATTTCAATCTAGATTTGAAATGGGGATGGCCAACAATTCTTGTAAACAACAAACACAACAATGAACATTGAACTATGTTGTGTTAGAATCCAACTAAGTATAGAAAATGAACTAGCAATGATCACTAAAGAATGTTATGTGACAACCTCACTTAAGATATTCCGTCCATTGGTTTGTGGGTCTTCAATATTACTAAAATGCCAATGCACTCTACCTTGATGCCCATCAATGACCTCCCCAACAACCAAAATGGAGTTGCTTTGACAACTTTCCATGTGTTTGTGTAACCATGGTTGATTTTACCCCATGTTGATGGGTGTACAGAGTCGCCATGAAGCTATAACCCATCGTGCCACCTAGAGGCTAGTAGGCAAATGCACTAGATGAAGGCACACATGACGACCTCACCTACAATATTTCCGTCCAATGGAACAGATTATTCAATGCTATGTGCCAATGCACTCTACCTTGACACCCACTAATGACCTCCCAAGCAACTAGAAAAGAAATGTTTTAGGCAAATTTTCATTTGTTGGTTGATATTACCAATGTTAGTGTGATACAATGTTGAATTCATGGTACCAAGAATCAACATCAATAATGGTACCAAAGAGCCTACTTGTGGGTGTCAACATTGCAATACCAATCACATATTGATATTTGGTGGGTATGTCGAGGTGAGAGCATCTTTGTATACTCGAGGTATTATGTCGGTCAATACCATTATGAAGAAATTTCTCAACTATGAATGTGAATCGTCCTTCAAGCAAACATTGACACCCTTCCATGCGAAATCATTGTTGCATACAACACCTTGAATCATAGACTTGCCATTAAAACATGCAGGTGGTCAACTATCCCAATCCCTAGAGATGACAAATATTGCCATTTTTCGTCTTCCAATGTAGTTCAAAATGTGGCACACTTTGTATTGGAGTGTCCCATACAATGCCACTTAGAGATAAGTTCCCTTTACTATTTGAGAATGTAGTAGGTACTAGGGAGTCTTGAGTCTTTCTTCCAGTTGGACCAACTCATGATATTAGCCGCTATCTCATGGAGGCTACTGCATTCTGCTACTTTGGGGAATTACCATGTTTGAGACCTTCTTGATGTACTTTTAGTCCATAAGCCTTTTGGCATCCTAGACTTCAAAACCAAGTTCATTTCATTGATACTAGGGCGTTTCAACTAGGCATCGAAAACAAAATGGTACTTTTAAATACCCATACCCTATTTGTGAGATTCTCATTTGTAGATATCTGAATGGTATAAAAGAAAAGACAATGCCATACAAACATTGGACAAAACATTCATTAGTGGCCTTTGTCATCTCACATTTTAAACCAAGCCATGAACTGATACAATACTATTCACCAATCACTATTTGGGTGCAAACATGGTAAAGTGGACCAAAATAGTGCTCTAGTATACTAAAACCATTTATTTTGTGGTCAAAGGCCTAAATGTAGTAGCAAAGTGTTGTTTAAATTGAATGTTTTTCATGATGACCTCTATTGTTGTGTTAAATACTCAAATGTAGAATATCAAGTTGAGATCTTTAGAACTTATCATTAAAAGTGATGGTTAAAAGCACATGGTTGAATTTGGCTTTGAACGTAAATTTCATGACCTTCAATATTTCGAAGTTGAATTTTTTTTCATATTCCTTGAATTCATTATAAAATTGAGGTCATCATCACAAAAATTTGTAGAAAACCATCAATTTGATGTAATTTTATTGTATTTTAAATGAATTTTAGACAATTACTTGTTCAATATCACCTACTTGCATACCATTTGTACTGTCTTCTAAAATATGTAGACTTTTCTTGGAATTTTTTTGTCATCATAAGTTGCTTTGCTTTGTAGATAAGTATGTTTTAAAAATGTCTATGAATTTTTTCTTCACCAAATTCAAAGATAGTGTATAGTTTTGAATCACTTTCACTTGCACCTAGGTAGGGATCAGAAGTTGTCCATTTTTTCCGTGCTTGCACCCATTTACAATATTATCATGTGCTCACAAGCATTGTTTACTATTGCCTTTTATTGTTCACAATAAATATAAACCTTCCCCGTTTTCAATTCCAGTCAGATTTTTGACCAATATTCGAACATATTTTTGAAATTGTGTGCAAACAATTGGGAGAACTTGGTGTTGACCCCACCGAACCCAACTAAAGAATGTTATGATATCACTTGCTCATACAAGTGTAGATACACAGAATAAGGTAGATGGGTCTTAAGTGGCTCATTTTCTTGATCGTACCCTGATATTTGATTGGTATACAATTTGGTGAGGATCAAGGAGCAAACATCATAAAGACACATGTTTAAAAGAGATTGGACTATGTCTTCAAATATTAATAACTACTCTGCATTCAATAGTGAACACAATTGGGACGACCTATGTATCTAGTTAAGAAATCAACAACATGCACTTCAGATAACCATAACTAAATTAGGGGAGGTCCAATTTTCAATCCAATTTTTGTAGATCTTTCATCATACAGTAGATGTGCTAATGCAACATGAATTTTTTGTGTAAATATAGTTGGTAGAAGTTGGAGAACATAGAAAATGAATCAAATAACACCCACATACCTTATGATTCTCATTTGCTTCAATCCAGGCACAAAAATCCATCGTTTTATACTTACTCACTGCATAGTAATTGTTTACTTTAGTTCCAACACGGAGGGGTCAGCTACACAGCCTTTAGTAACCATTTATTGTCACAGCCTTTTGCATTGGCGAGCCTGTAAGCTTATGTCCCCGGTTGACAAATTCTCCAATTTTGCACATCGTGACAGCCAGAACTACACTAAATATGATATTTAATGTCACTACGGTAACTTTTTGGATGACACTTCTTATGAATAACTGAACAATTACTCTGATGGATGATGGATGACTTCATCCATTGGCCAAAACCCTACTCTTGTCAGCAACTTGTGATGAACTATTGTCGTGGATGATTGAAATCTGGATGAAAATCACTTGGTAAGTGACAGTAATTGCAACACTGTATATCTATAGTCATCCAATTTTACAAGGAATGACAAATAATGTTGGGTTGACATTTAGTGTTGGTGACACTATACTGCGTGGTTTACAATTAGTATTGAGCAAGACCATTAGAATTGGTGACACTAAATATGATTTTTAGTGTACTTGCCCTATCATTTCTGTAACAACCCATCGCTTGGAGCTTCAATCTAGTTAGAAGAAAGCGGTGCAAAGGTAGGCATACCCAAACTCAACACTAAACTGAAAGCCGACACTATGTACCCACAATTCTATATTTGGGGGCTTCAAATGTGATAATGGTACATAGTAGAATTTTCCTTAAAGTTCCTCAAAGAGAAATCAAACTGACAAATAGAGAGGTTGCAACCTTTTTATTCTTATGGCTATCTGCAACCTTGTGATATAGGTTGTTTTCAAACACAAGAACCTGACTAAGGATGGCCCCTTCCTCATTTTGGTTTTATGAATTTACTTTGATTCTTTCCAAAAGAAAATCAAAATAGAAAATTGAATGAGACTCTTCGAACCGGTTCTTCATCACTAAAAACGTTTTTGGGCAGCTCCGATGACCAAAATTGGCTTGATGGCTGTGGTGAATTTTCTGGTTTCCAACTCGTTTCTTCACCGTGAATCAACATCCAGTTGTGGTTTGTGTCTAATTGCATGGCTAAAGCTGGTTGGCACTAAAGCCCGTAAATTCAAGATGGACATTCCGAGGTCCGAGACGACCCTAAACTACCGGATGATGGTGGAGGGATACCCAAATCTCAAGGAAGAGGTTGGCGGTTCGAATCCCGGCTGTGAAATCTCCTCTCTACCTGACGGAAAACTTGCCAGGTGGTCAATTGCCTCCTGTGCTTTGGCGTTGGCCTGTCGGCCTTCTGTCTCAAAAAAAAAAGAAAAAGGAAAAGAAAAAAAGATGGACATTCCATATCCTCTCTAAATCTAGGGATTGCCCATTATAGTCTGGACTTGGGTCCATTTTCTTCACTGATATCTCTAGTGTTTGTTTGTTTTAGGTTATGTTCTGGGTTTGGATATACATACCTTAGGTTAACTTAGGGCCACTTCACACACGAGACTGAGAGCCCGTGACCATTCACTTCAAGCACTCTCATTGGTGGAAAAAACGGAGCCGGTCCAAGTTTGGCTTCACACCACGCTTGAGGGACCAACGGAGTATGTGAATGCAAGATGGATGTAAAGTCTACATGGATCCCTACATGGCATCGAATGGATCATGTTTTGTGGTCACTTGGACTATTTTCAAAACGACCTCTTGGAGGTAGGCCTAACACAAAACCGGGAGATCATGACACTCCAAACGCTCGCAACCGTTGATTAATTTTATTTTCTCATGTGTGAGGACATGCATGAATAGAAATTCATTGAAATAGCATTTGGTTGAGGCTCCTGGTCACATATGGCTTCACACTACACTTGAGGATCCGTGACCACACTACATGATTTTGGAGGTGTGTTGGGACAGCCTTTGGACACTTCCTTTTGGGCTCTCACAATTTCATGGTCACGGCTCTTGGCTTGTGTGTGAAGTGACCCTTAGTCAATGGGCGGAGATTAGGTGAGTGCAGGGCATCCGGAACCATGGGAGCTTGGGAAATTACCTCACACTTTTTGCTCACCCTACGGAGCCTCCGGAGGCCTCGAGCTTTGTGGAGAGGATCCAGCAGGTGGGTTGGTGTCATTAGGCTGCCCCGAGATTGCCGTGTTTTGCCATATTGCCCCACATGGCTTGGACTGACAAAGGCTTCGCCTCCAACAGCCCCCATTCTCTTGGCAACTCCACCGCCCCCCTCCTTCCGTCCACAGTACTAGCAGCAGTAGGGTTGTTGTTGTTGTTGTTGTTGTTAATTTTTTTTTAAAGAATTTTTTCTACAATAGGTCAAAAAGCCAGGGTCAAGAATGGATTAAGTATCAAGAAGATACACCCACTAGGCCACGTCACTAAGGTGTTGTGAACGCCTCATGTGTGGTTGGGGGGGCTAGGAAGATCTTGGCCGTCGATTGTGATTTGGCATATCTAAAGGCTCCTATGTTGTCCCAACTTCTGGCTTCTCCTCCCCTCGGGTAGAGCTTGAAAAACTTCACATTGGATGAAATCTCCACCTCCATCCACTCACGAATCTTGGATGAAGATTTTCAAACTAAGTCCTTCATTCAATGGACTTGCGGAGGAGATGATGCCAACTGGGGGGGATGTTCGAATTCCTACCTCTTCCTTCTGAAAGGTAGAACTAAGGGTACTAGCCATCAACTCCAAGCCCCTTTTGATGACCAACCTTGAAATGAAATAAAATTTAACCGGTTGTATGAAAGCATTTGTGTGGGATTTTGAAGGTTCCTAGAGGGTTCCCTAAGTTCCCAATGGAGTTCCCCTCTAGGATGGGGCTCGGTGAATGGATGGTTTGGATGTGGTTTGCCCACAACCACACACCCTCCATTCACAGTGCCTGAGTGACATGGCCCACTAGGAGGGGAGGCAAAGCACCTCAAGCATACCACACTGCCATGTAAAAGAAAGAACCAAGTGCAACCACCAAAGGCAATATTCCAAAACCACCACTGAGGACAACCCTTAGAGGGTCTCCAAATTACCATGAAACCTACCAAACCTAAGGGCATTGTGTCAACTAAGAAATTCCCTTGCTCCCCATGACTGGTCAAAGGCATCTAGCAAGCCTTCCTTTGCAATCGGACAAATTTTGATGTACATACAGTGACTCACAAAAGTACTTGGCTGCTGCCTGTGATCGTGAAAATTGGACAAAAGCTCTTAGACTAGTGAGAAATAATAAGCAAGATTTGTCATAGATACCATACAAGTTGTCAAGAACATGTTATTAAAAATTTGTGAAAAAAAATCAAAATGGTAAAAAGAAATTGAAAGAAGTATGCAAAAAGCATGGCCAAGAACTTATGTTGATTAAGTAGGAAATCATGATAACACAAAGAAAACTCAAAATGAAAAGCTAGTAAGTAGCAAATGCTACATATGTACAACAACTACATGTCTACCAACGTGTGTATCCACCCTTAGCTGCAAGAAGATCAACCACCCTTGTTGGCATTGTGCGGATTAGCTTCTGCACAAATTCTACTTCAATGTTTTGCCAAACAACATGGATCTTCTCCCACAAGTCATCTCTACTTTTGGGTGAATCACCAAACAATCGTAAGCGTCTATCTACTTCATTCCACAAGTGTTCAATAGGATTTAGGTCGGGAGATTGTGGTGGCCACTCCATCACAGAGAAATCATGTTGACCTATTCATCGTTGTAGAAGACTAGATGTATGCTTCGTGTCGTTATCATGCTGAAAAATCACTTCTGCCTCATCAAGGCCTTGTTTCTCAATAGTACCCAACAATTGCGAATGTAAAATGTCAAGATAAACTTGCGAATTCATAATGCCATCAATGCGGTGAAGGTTTCCTACACTTGCCCAACTCATGCATCCCCATACCATGATGCTACCTCCACCATGTTTAACCGTATGTTGCACATGACAATCACGAAGAGGCTCTGTAGGATTTCTCCAACACCATTGACGGCCATCTAAACCAAAAACATTGAACTTGGACTCATCTGACCAAATGACATGATTCCAATTTTCTACATCATAGTCCTGTGAAACCTTCACCCACTGTAAACGCTTATGCCTATGCCTCTTTGTCAACAATGGTTTCTTCCTCTTCACTCTAGCACCAAGCCTTTGCCTCCGAAAACTTCTATAGACAGTCTCATCAGACAAACAAAGACCTTGAGCTCTCAAACTACGACCTCCAGCTGCCGCAGTCCTTGATTTCGGTTGATTGAGAGTCCTCACAGCAAGCATCTCATCCCGAATGCTCAAAAGACGTGGTCTCCCAAATCTTGGACGATCAGACACCTCCCCATTTTCTCTGAACCAAACTAGAATGTGGCCAACTGTGCTACGAGGAATGTGAAAATGGCCGGCTATGAAACGTTGTGAAAATCCTTGCTCACTCAATGCTATGACTTGGGAACGCTCATGAAAGCTTGTTTTCTTCATTGTGACTGCTAGAAATGTGAAGACTCTCAACTTAAGACTATTGGAAGCTCTCAAAGATCTATACAGTCAATGGAAACACAAGTGGAAGAAGAAGTCACTATTGTCAACATATGTAGTTGGCCACCCTTGGGATTATTTGAACCACTCCCACAAAAATGTACCACTTGGATTACCCAAAGGATGCCACCTAATACTGCATTAAATGATGTTGATTAACCCTAATTAATTTGGGAGGTGGCTTCATTAACCTCTCTCTACAATTGCATGCCAAATGGATTCACAAGTAGTGGCCAAGTACTTTTGTGAGTCACTGTAAGCACCCTCTCCCACAACATTATCATGTAAGTGATGCGTTCATCCAAAATGTGATACTTAATCTTGGTGGCATGCCATTGGATTTGGTTTGCACACCATATCATATCATTTAGTTCAATCCAAGTGGTCTATAGAATGATGCCACGAAAGATGTGTCAAATCTCAAATAAGTCTATGGATTTCTTGCGGTTGCCTTCGCCAAAGAGGCCGTGCTTCCAATGAAACCTAAATCCCTCAATAATGTAGACATTGCTTAATTCCATCATCATGAATTGCGATTGTTTCCACACTCTCCTAGCTTGAATGCAATCCCCATAATTTAGGCTTAATGGACTTACAAATATGAGGTAAGAAAAAAATGCATTGAGTAGAAATAATGTTCAGAGAGACCTTGGCACTGCACTTGTTGACTGCAATGGCTTGGTGCCAAATGGACCAAAATAAAGTTGGCCTCCTGACCACATCAATTGGGATTCGAAAAGTTTGATCAATGAAAGCCATAGTCAGGGACAAGGCCGCGCCATTCTTGAGTGCAATGCAAGTGCAAAGGACTTCCTCCATAAGGAGATTCTAGCCAATGTTGGTGGTGTAGTCAAGAAAGGAGGGGGGTCCATCCTTCCAAATCTATCTAGAGGGGTCCCATTCAGCCATTTTTTTGGCATTTTTTTAATTTCGGACGGGTGGCACAGAAGCGTGGATGAAGTTCGTTGTAGTGGCTAATGCATGTTTTTTTTAAGTAGTTATGTTTTTAGAATTATATGTTTCATTTTTCACCGTTTGGCTACATGACGTAAATCACAATAGTACAAATAGGGCGATAGGCAAATAGGATTCATTGCTCATTTAGGCGATAATGCTTAAAAAAATGTCATTAAATTGGCAACAACCCTTCAAATCCATTGTGCACATTGGCGAGTACTTAAAACCAATTGCTACAAAATTTTCATTGAAACTTCTATCATATATGTCCTCTAAAATTTAAATTCTAATGAATAAAAAAAAAGCCCTCTCAGACGAGGCCTCGGCTGTTGTATACAAGGAGCCTCCACCTCCAGAAACCAGACTCCAATGGTGACTTCCAAAAACATCAAAAACCTTATTTACAAAATTGCCAATTACAAAACCATGACACAAAACTGTGACGGATGAGCAAACCAACAGGCTTGGAGTCTGGGACTCTACATTTTCAAGTTTGAGCTCAAACAAACTGCAAAACACTCAGCAAGGAAACCCAATGCCCTCTGCCCAACAAGCAAGGATACCCAACAATACTAAACAACATCATTAACCAACAACATTAACCAGCAACTAACCAGCAATACTAAAGCAACTAAACAACATCATTAACCAACAACATTCACCAACAACATTAACCAGCAACATTCCACCAGCAACTAACCAGCAATACTAACCAACAACATTCCACCAGCAATACTAACCAGCAACATTCCACCAGCAACTAACCAGCAATACTAACCAACAACATTCCACCAGCAACTAACCAGCTATACTAAAGCAACTAAACAACATCATTAACCAACAACATTCCAGCAACATTCCAGCAACATCAACTTCAAATCTAGCTAACTTATCATTCAACATGATCTCCAGATTCTCCACCATAACTACATTCACTCCAAATGAAATCCTACTCAAGTTGCCAAGCATACATGTAAAGCACATACTCAAGTTGCAATCATAAATCCCCCCCCCCCAAAAAAACACTCATGGAGGTGGAATTCCAAGTATACCCAGCATCATAGAGCCACGATTGTCATCACTGAGGAATATTGAAACTCGTACATAATTTCTTGTACCCTGGAACCAACTACATATTAGATTGCAACGAGCTAGCAATCTCGTTTGTGATTCGCATGCCATATCTCATAAACCTTCTCAAAAGGAAAGTTTTCCAACTTGTAAAATTTTTGGCTAAATATGCCTACACAGGCTGCCAAGTGCTCACTCAAACGGTTACGTAATTTGGACTTTGTGAATGCCACATTTGAGAATGTGCGCTCGTCCTCAACGGACCCAAGCACTTGCACAGCTGCCAATTCAGCCACCTTAAACCATTCGCCAAAGCTGCTCCTCAACACTTGTGACATACTTAGATTCCGCCAAAGCTTGGTTAGGGGGTTGATAGTAATGGGCTTACGCATGGCATCAGCTGCGTTTGCTTTCATTGCCCCTTTGAACAAACCTGCCTCGTGGTTCAAGGCTGCCATCTCCAGCATGGGTGGTGAGTACACTTCACCAACTTTCTTCTCGTAGCAATAGTGGTCCTTCAAGCATTTGAAGTGTGCCTCAAATAGCTCATCAGCATTAGGTTGGAGCCAATACTGGGGGTAGACAACCCCCAGAGAATCCATCAAGTTCGAGGCCGGAAAGCGGCTTGAAAGTTCCTTGATCAACCGATCTGCGGCCCCTACCACATCCACCACAACACCCAACTTCATGGTTAGCCACATAATCCCCAATATTGCATAGCAACATATACCACAAAAACAATTACACAAGGACCAGAATTGCACAAACATGGCCATACCTGTGCAAGAGCCTTTGACATTGTCCACAATGTCTTTGAATGCCTCCCTTGACACTGTTTGGGTGCCGCCATCTCCGTTAGGCATAGTGGCTGAATGGGTGAAAGGCCCACACTTGAAGACAACATACTCACATGCGGCTTCATTCACATCCAAGGCTCCGGGCACCCATGACAGAGACATGCTGTCATGACGGCCACTAATCAAATCTGTGAACTCACGAAATGAATCACTTCTGAAAGAGGAAACTGGATCACAATAGAGCTCGTAGAGTTGACCTTGACAGACCTTCACCGCGGCAAGATAGTCGCATATGAAGATGTCTTGTTGTTGGCTGAATTTCACAAGATAGTGAACTGTTTCAAGCAATGGTAAAAAACCGGCCAAGGCAATAGGGATAGAGATGTCTACAAGGAAGTTGTAGTTACCAATTGCTACCTCCCTTGCCGCTGATGTTGATGTTCCATCGAGCCCATCTTGGTGCATCTTATGAACCAAGGTTCGATACTCAGACATCACCCTCTTCAAGGGTGATAACATGGACAACCACCTCGTTTTGATGTTCCTTATGATCTTTAGACCTTTGGTTTGCATTACCTCTGAGAGCCTCGTAAATTCGATGTGTCTCTTGGGAGACCTTGCAAAGTATTTGTGCAAGTTATGCAAGAGGTTCTCGATCTTGTCGATGACCGGCAAATGCGAGAGCTCCTTGATCGCAAGGTTGGTGCGATGGCTGACACAATGAACCCCATGCATGTGGGGGCTAATCGTATCTTGTAAGAGCCTGGTCACACCTGACCTTGCACCCTGCCACCTCCAACATTGAACATTAGACCACATCCACAAATTGATTCATTGACCAGCAACTAATCGGCAACATTAACCAGCAATATCCACCAGCAATATTAACCAGCAACATTAACCAGCAACAGTAACCAACAACATTAACCAACAACTTTAACGAGCAATATCCACCAGCAATATTAACTAGCAACATTAACTAGCAACAGTAACCAACAACATTAACCAGCAACTTTAACGAGCAATATCCACCAGCAATATTAACCAGCAACATTAACTAGCAACAGTAACCAACAACATTAACCAGCAACTAATCAACAACATTAACCAGCAACTAATCAACAACATTAACCAGCAACTAATCAACAACTTTAACCAGCAACATTAACCAGCAATATTAACCAGCAATTCTACCATACATCATTAACGAACATCATCATCCAGCAACATTAACCAGCAACATAAACCAGCAATACTAAACAACATCATTAACCAACAACATCAACCAGCAACACTAACCAGCAACTAACCAGCATTACTAAACAACATCAGGCACCAGCAACTGCCACCTCCAACTAACCAGCAATCTAAACAACATCATTAACCAACAAAATTAACCAACAACATTAACCAACAACTAAGGGAAGAAGGCGAAAAAAACTTACCTGGAAAACTGAAGCGCCATCCGCCCCAAATGATACGAATTTGGATAGGAGATGCTGGGAGGTTAGACCCCCGTGAACAAACAACGCATCAACAATCACCTCAACGAGCTTTGGAGCAGTGGCCCCTTCCGTGAGACGTTCCACCGACACCAATATAGGAGTGCGGTAGAAATCTTGGACAACGTAGGCATGGATACTTATCCAAGCCTGATTGTCTACAGTAGTAACCTCATCCACACTTATACTAAGAAATTTACCTCCATGAATAACCTCTCTTGCCTTTTGCATAACTTGGGCATAGAGATATTCAGCCATCAACCATCCGGAGTTGTCTCCCCAATGTTTCTTGCTCAAGTGGGGCATCTTCAAAAAAGTGAACAACTCTCGCATGGATTCATACTCCAGCATGGGGCGGCCATGCTGGAGCATATGAAACACCGTTGCAAATTGTGCAATCTTCCGCGCTTTATCTCCTTTGAACTCTTTTTGCACCTACAATGAAGCAATGTGCAAGTTAGATCTTAGATACACACAAGAAAGGCATATAAGAAAATATGAAAAGAGAAAACATGGCTAAGGTGGAAGACACTTACTTGCTGGAGAATAGTTGGCCGATTCAAGGATTGGGCATTGTAGATAGGAACAGCCTTGAGATGGCCACACTTAGGGTTGATGTAGTATTCGTCTTTTTTCACATTCAAGTGTGGAAGATCAACCTTTGCCTGTCTTTTTCCAGCGTGTTTTTCAAGGGTATCGGATTTAGCACCCATCACGACAGGTCTGCCTTTCACAGACGTGCACACAATGCATTGAACCCTGTCCACTTCAGATCCTTTCCCAGCCCGCAACATTTCTGCCCATGGATGGGCAAGAGCCCAATTATCTTGACACCTACGACTAGCAGATTCCTTACCTTTACATTTTTTCTGTTTTTTCTTGGCTACAGGTACCTCAGAGTCAACCCCATTGATCACCTCCACAAGATCAGACTCAGACTCGACACATAAGGAGGAGGAACCGGGATTTGGGTTGGATGGTAGGCCACCAGGGCAGATGAGCTTAACGGCCACATTAGCTCTTGCGGGGGTGTGGCAATCCTCCTGACTTTTGCTGCCAGATGAAGAGGCAGATGAATCGACTTTTGCGCGCTTCCGAGGGGATGGATCAAGCATAATGATAGGGCCAGAGTTGGCAGAATTCCGCGAGCTAATGAAATAGCTCTCAAGGACGGTGGCCCTCCTGGCCTTGAGAGCCTTCGACAATGGGGTGGAGGAGGCCGCCGACATTGCGGCTACAGGATCGAACAGGGCGGCGAGTGCACAAGAAGGGATCGAACAGGTTGCTGGTTAATGTTGCTGGTTAATGTTGCGGCTACAGGATCGAACAGGTTGCTGGTTAATGTTGCGGCTACGGGATCGAACAGGGAGATGCACAAGATGCACAAGAAGCACAAGATGCACAAGATGCACAAGAAGCACAAGATGCACAAGATGCACAAGATGCACAAGATGCACAAGATGCACAAGAAGCACAAGATGCACAAGATGCACAAGAAGCACAAGATGCACAAGAAGCACAAGATGCACAAGAAGGCGGCAAGAGGGCGACCAACAACAATGACAAAGAGGGCGGCCACGGCGAAAATGCAGGAGATCTGCCTCGCCCAGCGAAGCCACCAAAAGCGAGCACCAAGGAATCTGCCTAGCCCTCAAGCCCTTCAGATCCCAACTTCCCAATCACCCAAAGGCCAACACCCTTCAGCCACAACCAATTCTGAGTAAGTTAGAATTCTCCCACAATTGCAGAAAGCCAAATTGAATAAATTCAATTGCATTGCACAAACAACAAGAAACAATGAGAGCCAGCAGGAGGATGGAAGGTGAGGGAGGCAATGGCCATTTTGTGAGCATGTCGTCGATGGTCCGCATTTTGCTGATCAAGCCGTATTCAAAACTCAAGGTCGCAATTCAACAGCTACAACAGTGCAAGCCTTCATTCCTCCATCAACCCCACTACCCCACTAACAACATGCGTACAACATTCACATTGGTATCATTGCTCAAGAAAGGAGGAGGAGTGGGCTGCGGGCAAATGGAGAAAGGAGGCGAGCTGCTAGAGACTGGAGAGGCGATTCCCAACGAAGACACATCCAAGGCGATGAGACCCTGGAGCTCTGTAGCTCAAATTGGCGATGAAGCAAGGATGAAGGCGCGCAATGGGCGAAAACCATTCACAGAGCACAAGAAATGGTCGTTGGGGACGATGAAGGCCGGCGACAAGAAATCATGATGGCGGGGTCCACTTCGCAATGGGGCGCCGCCCAGTAGGTCACCATCGCTAAGATAGGACATGGAGGGCGACACCTCGGCCATGCCCATGTGCATAATGGGGCTAAGTGGCACCCGCCCACCTTATGAGGTGGACGTTTTGGCACCATGGCCAATGTAAACAGGGTTCCATCAACAAGGTTTTTTCGCATGCCTATTTTTTTTGTAGTCTTCTGGCTATATTTAGCCCCTAAAAAAAGGCTGGTCCCATTACAAGGTAGCCACCTTGCCATGAAAGAAGGAAATCAAGAGTTTCTTTTGACCTTTAATGGTATCAACGGCCCCAACTTCATGAAACAACCCTCCACCTCCTTGGACATGTGTTCTCATTGTAAAACTACATAAAACATCAAGGTTAGTAAGGGTTAACCTTTGAAGGACAATGGGCTTAGCATATGATTTACATAAACCATTTCCTACAAGCCTCACCAAGTCTTTGAATGTTGTTGTTGTTATTGGGTTTTCGCACTCCTTCCTTGCTCCATTTACTAGTTCGCCGCTAATCACATCCAAGCCTTGCAAAAACACCTCCCAAGCTAGTCCTTCATCCCTAGAAAGCTCCTTTGACATATAATCCCCTAGAACTTCCATTTAAGGCTTGAAAATATGCCCTGGACACTACCTACAAGCCCATGTTTTTGGCCCAATCGGCCAATTTTTGGAGGTCATTTCCACAATATAAGCTTGGATCTGGCATCTCTAACCTTCTACCAACCTATGGTAGAGTTTTTGGGTCATTCTGACCACTTTCATATTTCCGACAAGCTCACGTTTTTTGGTCAAATCCTCCAACTTCCGGAGGTGGTTTTTGCAAATTGAGTCCGGATCCGACCTATCTAACCTTCTACCAACCTATGGTACATTTTTCAGGACATTCTAACTACCTACTCTAGATGTCCGCGCATACCCACCCTTTCTACTTTCTAATGCATTCTTTGGTACCACATTACAATCTATCCAATGCACATTTTCAGGAACACATTCAACACCTTCGTCATGTCCACACTAAGGACTATGTTAGCTTACAAGAAGAGCAGTAATAAGAAAACACCAACAATGAATCTACTCTTTAAATCCCTCTTTCAACACTTTACTGCTTGTTTTCCCAAGACTGTGGTCGGTCCGGACTGCCATACATTTCCAGGACGCTGCCTGTGCAAATTTAAAATTCACACCTTCTCTAAGAGTCTAAGCTATATTCACATATGTGTACTAAGAGAGCCAAAAGGCTCTAGGACAATCCTTATATACCTCAAAACAACTACCTACTAGGTGGGTCAACTTAGTAGGTTGCTACCCTGTCAAAACATTGCAACTACACAAAATATGATATTTAGTGTTTGATTAGATTTAGTGTTTTACCACCCTACTCTGCTCAACACTACTTTTCAATTCTTTGATAATTAGTGTTAGACATAAATGCGCCGCCGCCGCCTTCCTTGTTGCCACCTCTTTCCTGGAAACAGTCAATCGCCTTCCTTGTTGCCACCTCTTTCCTACTAAACACTAAATTCGTGCATGTAACTTTCACATAGTACCATAGATGATATTTAGTGTTTGAATTTACATTTAATGTTACTTACTTTCATAGGGTTAGTGATATTTAGTGTAGTGTTCGTATTTAGTGTATCTAACACTAAATATCATATTTTGTGTAGCTCTCCTAATGCGTTTTTGCCCTCTGTCAAGTTCATGACCAGCTGGCACATTGAGGCCATAAAAAACGGTCAACTAGTAAAAGACTCACAATGCCATTTTAATAACTTTGGACCTACAAGTCATTTTTTGACCAACTATGTTACTAACACCAAATAATTACTACTATTGAATAGACTGTTCAGTAGTAAAACAACAAAAAACCAACTAGTGGACGTTCTAACAACTAATTGCATTTAGGACAAATTCAACGTCAACTAGTAAACTGGCATTTTTTGCCCTTTCGACAATTTGTGACCAACTAGTCAGTTTTTGACAGGTTGGTTTACTATGGACATTTATGTTCTTAAAGCACAATGCTAACTTCTACCTTAACAATTGTTGTGAAACATGATGTAATGAGTTATTCTTGGTCAAAGAGATAATACAATGCATGGATATGTGACATTTGATCAACTAGCTATATTTGCATTGCAAGGCACTTTGGTGATTTTTAAAAACTCAACTCTTAATTGACATCAAGACAACCGACCGATTTGAAAGATACAATCTCTAGAATAGATACCAAATAGAGATTGTATCATGAACTAAAAATGTAGATATATAACTTCAATGCACCTTTTTGTTCATGGCGAGGTCAATACTTGACCTCACAAACACTTGGGGTTTAAGTGAGTTAGCCTTCTACACATCCTTTTAGAAGATTAATAACTTAACAAGCATGCCCTTCATACATATGAGACAAAATGGAGTTTGATCATGCCTTTCCCCCAAAGATGGCGCCCTTCCATCACTTTGTAACATATTTGTAACTCCTAACTTGTAGCATGGCCCAAGGGATGAGAAGGGGGTTGGCATTGAACCTCCAAACCCTTTAATGTGGCACATCCAAGGGGCTCTATCTCCCCTCATAGTGGGTGCATCTTCCTTGGTTCTTATGCATTTTGGCGTTGGCTTTTAGGCCTTCTATCTCAAGAAAAGAAAAAGAAAAGAAAAGAAAAGAAAAAGAAAACACACACACACACACACACACAAAAAACCTCCAAACCCTATAGTAGTTTATCCTAGGTACTTATTTAAGTGTCTAGTCTCCACTCCTCACCCCTCACTCCTCACTCATTAGCATGGCCTTAGCATTTGCAAGATGTCAGGGTTGTATTGATTATTCTCAACAATAAATTGAGTCATGTGAAGAAGAAGAAGAAGAAGAAGAAAGCATGCCCTTCCTGCAATGGTATTAGAAAGGGACTCAATCAAGAAGTAATTTTCTTTCATCACTTTGTAACTTCTAAGATAGACATGCCTAATTTGGTTATATCTCTTAATTGAACACTTATATTTGAGTGGTGTGTGGTTAGTTGTGGCTCCAAGAACAGATACAAAAAGACATGTGTTTAAAAAAGATTGGATTACATGTTCAAAATATGATAACTATTTTTAGCTTAATAGTAAATATATTTAGGAAGACCTATATGGTCATTGAATGAATGTAAGAATCTTAGTGGAAAATAACCCTTAGAAATTGTGAAACGTGGAACCTTATATTAACCACACACAAAAATAAATGACCGGAAACAATCTCAGCTTGGTCGAAATTATGGCACTCTATATTTTCCCGATGGGGTCCTTATTGGGAATAGGTTGTTCGACTCTAAAGTAGTTTTAACCTACAAGTGTTAATTACAGAAGGTTTTGAAGACTAATGGTCTAGAACTCCATCCTAGGTAACATGGAGGAGGAGGTTAGTAGGTGGGCCCAAATTTGAGCAGATGAAAGTAGATAGTTGGGATAGATGAACCATACCTCACCAAATTCCATCCACAATTGGGCAAGTTTTTCCTTATTTCCACTAGAATCTGGTCGGCAAGAAACCTACATGGAAACTCACCCTAAGCATGATCTACTTTAGTTGTCACCCATTGATTGCAAGACAATTTATGACCTCGGTTTGATGATTGGTGTAGGCCACACTATCTCCGATGTGTGATGTAGTTTTCCCCATCATTTTTTAGGGTGATTAATCACTTACTTGCTACATGAATCTTGGCTATGCAATGTTGCCTATATTGTGGTGTGAGGCCAAACCACCCACCCTTATGCGTCCTAGTCCGGGTGAGGGCATGGGGATCACATTCATGTTCACATAACTCCCTCTTCCCAACGTCGTTAAAATCCATTACATCTCCCATCAACTTTGGCACGCCAATTTATTCCATATCATGAGTACAAGCGTTGACAAACGCTTTTCTCTATTATTGTTCTCTTAACACACCCTATCACAATCCCACACACGTGCACACCCAATTACACGGATAGCTAATGATCTAAACTAATCCATCATTCTAAGCTTAGGTAGCTAGCCATAATATAATGTAGTGTGAGCACTACCAAACCCCCTCTTTTTTATAACTCCAGTCCCCATTATTACTCAAAGAAACTACGGTGTGTGGGTTCGGGGTCACACCCGTCATCACCCGTCACTGGCCTCAACCCATTAGCTACTCTTGAATCCTAGTTAAACCAGCAGCCTTTCGGTGCCGACCCCCAAGCTTGGCCTCTTGAATCCTTTTCAGTGCCGCAACCTCCGAGCTTAGCCTCTGAATCCTAGTTAACCAGCAGCTTTTCAGTGCCGCAACCTCCGAGATTAGCCTCTGAATCCTAGTTGAACCAACAGCCTTTCAATGCCGCAACTCCGAGCTTAGCCTCTGAATCCTAGTTGAACCAGCAGCCTTTCAATGCCGCAACTCTGAGCTTAGCCTCTGAATCCTAGTTAACCAGCAACCTTTCAGTGCCGCAACCTCCGAGCTTAGCCTCTGAATCCTAGTTGAACCAGCAGCCTTTCAGTGCCGCAACTCCGAGCTTAGCCTCTGAATCCTAGTTGAACCAGCAGCCTTTCAATGCCGCAACTCTGAGCTTAGCCTCTGAATCCTAGTTGAACCAACAGCCTTTCAATGCCGCAACTCTGAGCTTAGCCTCTGAATCCTAGTTGAACCAGCAGCCTTTCAATGCCGCAACTCTGAGCTTAGCCTCTTGAATCATTTTCAATGCCGCAACTCCGAGCTTAGCCTCTGAATCCTAGTTAACCAGCAGCCTTTTAGTGCCGCAACCTCCGAGCTTCTTGAGCTTCTCCCCGCTCAACTAAAAAAGAGAAGAGCCACACACACAAAAACCGAGAGAGTTTAACCCCTTATCCCTCTCCTACATAATAGAACCTCATCCTATCCACTAAACCCTCACCCCCTAAACCAACACGATAGGTCCCAATTCAAACACTTAAACCCAAGGGTCCTTCTTCTTGCTTCATCAAACGCCAACTAACTTAACCAAAACCAACCCCTAATGCCACTAACCCTCTAATTAACCACACTAAATAAGCCTAAGGCCTAAAACATAACTCCACGCCAAGCCTCACTCTTTTTAATACTTGTTGTTCCAATAACCACGTCAATTGCAACTTCAAGTAAGTTTTAAACATAAAACAAATATGAGCAACCATTTTGGGCTCATATAATTGGCGACCATCGGGGGATGGATCCCGAATCTCTTGCTTCGAAGGCAAGTTGTCGTCAAACTCGATACTCCTTGCACCTACTTCCCGCGGTTCGGGTTGGGAAGCTCTCCCCGTTCAATGTTTCCAATTGCATGGAATTGTTGGGAAATACTTCGCGGACAAGGTAAGGACCTAACCAAACCGCATCGAACTTACCCGGGAAGTCAAGCTTTCGTGCATCTTGAATCATGACCATCATTCCCGGTCGTAATGTTCTTTTCTTTTGCCGTTTGTCGAAGATGATTTTTCTTCGACGTTGAATTGCCTCGATGTGTTGAGCAGCCATCCGCCTTCTCTCATCAAGCTCCTCCAAGTCGGTCAACCGGTTCTTCAATGATTGGCTTTCGGTAAGCCGTGAACCTATGGCCACTCGAAGAGACTCCACCTCATACTCAATTGGAAGTGTGGCTTCTAAACCATACACCAAGGAGAAAAGAGTAGCTTGGGTAGTTACCTTGTAAGTTGTTCGGTAAACCCACAATGCCGCCGTCAACTTCACATCCCAATCCCTTTTGGAATCCAAAACCGTCTTGCGTAAGATGCTTACCAAAATCCCATTGACCCGCTCCGTTTGACCATTTGTTTGAGGATGGTAAGGTGTAGTCTTCCTATGGTCAATTTGGAACTTGTCGGTCATTTCTCGAATTAAAGAATTCAAGAAATGAGTTCCCCTATCACTCACAAAAATCTTAGGCACACCAAACCTTGAGATAATGTTCTCGTACATGAACGCGGCCGCATGTGCCGCCGTGTCGGTCTTGACCGCCTTGGCCTCGGCCCACTTGGTGAGGTACTCGGTGGCAACCACAATGTAAGCCATGCCTTTGGAGGAATGGGGGTGGACCTCTCCTACATAGTTGATCCCCCATTTTTCAAAAGGCACAAGAGGCAATGAAATATGGAGTGGCATCTCCATCCGTAAATCATTCCTACCATACCTTTGACAAGCATCACAACGCTTCACATAATCATGTGAGTCCTTGAACAAGGTAGGCCAAAAATATCCCGCTCTAAGAATCTTCTGGCCGGTAAGTTGGCCGGAAAAATATCCTCCACACGCACTATCATGACAAGCCTCTAGAATGGTAGGGACCTCTATCTTTGACACACACCTCCTAAGCAATCCATCGGTTCCCCTCCTAAACCATCTATGCCCTACCACCGCAAAATGCATACTATTAACTCTAACCTTTCTTCTCTCCTCCTTGGTCCAATCCTCGGACAACTTTTGTGTGGTCAAGAACTCCACGATACCCGCATACCATTCCGGTTTGGCCGTAACTACAAAAAGATTGTCATCCACCAACCTATCATCTATTGGACTCTCTCCCATCCTCTCTGACAACCTAGACAAATGGTCGGCTTGCAAGTGCATGCGACCCGGCTTATACTCCACCGTGTAATCAAACTCCTCTAATAACAAGACCCACCTAGCTAATCTCCCGCTTAGCTCCGTCTTGTTGACCAAGTACTTTATGGCCATGTGATCTACAAAGAAAACAACCGGATTACACACGAGATAATGACGAAACTTCTTAACCGAAAATACCATAGCCAAACACTCCCTCTCCGTGGTAGAATAATTCCTCTCGGCCGGTGTTAATTGCTTGCTAGCATAGGCAATGGGTTGGTCTTTACCCTTCTCACCCGTGGATTGACACAAAGCACTACCAACCGCTACATTGCTAGCATCACAATACACATGAAAAGGCTTATCCCAATCGGGTGGCCTCAACACCGGATAAGTGCTCAACTTATCCCTCAACTCCTCAAATGCCCTTTGGCAAGCCTCGGTCCACTCAAATTTAACATCCTTCTTGAGCAAGTGGGTAATAGGAACCGCTATTTTAGAGAAATTCGGAATCAACTCTCTATACCATCCCACATGCCCTAACAACTTGGCTATACCCTTGGCATTCGTGGGAGTGGGCAACTCATCAATAACCGTGATCTTGTCGGAATCCGGTTCTCTCCCCTTCTCACTCACCACATAACCCAAAAGAACTCCCTTGTGAACACCTAAGAATGTCTTATCCGGGTTCAAAGCCAATTGCATCTTCCTACACCTAACCAAGGCCTCCCTAACACACTCTAAATACGAACTAGCGCTAGACTGAGTGCTAAAATCATCTACAAACACGGTCATAGACTTGAACAACAAATCGGTGAAGATGTACATGACCAACCTTTGGAATGTAGCCGGAGCATTACATAACCCAAAAGGCATCACAACCCAAACAAATGATCCCCATGGAGTGATGAAGGCCGTCTTGTGAATATCTTGAAGAGCGATGGAAATTTGATTGTAGCCCGCATACCCATCCATAAATGTGTACCTCGCATGACCACCTACCTCCTCTAACAATAGTGTGATGAATGGTAAGGGGAAGTGGTCATTTTGTGTGCATGCATTCAACTTCCGATAATCCACGCACACCCTCAACTTCCCATTCTTTTTCTTCACCAAAACCATTGGAGAGACCCAATCCGTAATTTCCACCGGCTTAATAAACCCGGCCTTTAACAATCTTTCTAACTCCGCCCTAACCAACAATTGTAATTGTGGGTTCATCCTTCTCTTCTTTTGTCTAATTGGCCTAGCACCCGGAATCAAAGGAATGTGATGCTCCACCATTTCTCTAGGAGTCCCCCTAAGCTCATCATACGACCAAGCAAAGGTGTCACTAAACTCATCCACCAAATCGGTATATTCTTTGATTTCTTTCTTCTCCAATTGAGACCCCATCTTCATTTGTCTAATCTTCCCATTCTTCGTCGTCACATCCACATATTTCCAATCCGCCTCCGTCACATGAGCTTGCTCATCCTTGTTCCTATACCAATCCGCCGGTACCTTAGGATAATCCTTGACATCTTGTCCAACCACGATTTCCGTCGACGTAGTCTTGAAGTGCAAAGGTTCCTCCAACCTAGCAGCTTCTACAATAGCCTCCTCATCCTGAGTCCCATCCACGTGTACTAGACTAACGTCGATCTCGTCCACACTATCTACCCAAGGTGTCAATCCCCATAGAATCCATTCCTCCTCGGTGAGCACCTCACATGGTTCCAACAAGGAATATTCTTCACTCCTTGAACTAAGAATCTCGTCGCTCAAGCATGCATGGTGGGACGTCACCATGACATCGAATTCCGACTCGGGATATTCTCTCAACCATTGTGCATAATCCCCATTATCCCCATAATGATAGAAACTAGGACCTAGGAACCCCGATTCCGAATCTATGATCTTCCCGTGACCGCCTGAATGAACGACTCCTACCAATGCCCCGTTATTCTCATCATCATTCTTGTCATCCCCCTCATCCTCCGAAAATGAGGCAATCTCCTTTCTAACCCAACCACCTAATGACCCTATGGGAACTTTGACCCTATTATCCTTAGGACCATAAGTAATAGAAGGTTTGGTTCTTCCCCAATCTACTATGGCATCCGCCATTCTCAACCAAAGCCTTCCTAACAAGATGGGGAATGTATCTTTGTTAGAATACATCTTGATGACATGAAAAGTGACCACATACTCTTCCCCTCCGGTGCTAATCCTACAATCCTTAATCATTCCCAAAGGCACGGCCGGAGTTTGATTAGTCATATTGATGACGAAAGGTGATGGACCCGTAAGACTAAGACCCAACCTCTTCATGGTATGCTCCGGTAAGATGTTTAGTCCACTACCTCCATCCACTAACATATTCAGAACCACCTTGTCCACTACCATGACCTCAATTTCCACCGGTTTGGCATCCCGTCCCCCTCCTTGTAATTGAACTCTAGCCGCTACCCTAGTCTTAACCTTCCTAGTTCTCCTAGCAACCGGCATCCCTTCCTTGAGAGTCTTTCTAGCTACGGGTGAAATCTCCAACAATTGTCCAAAGGTAATGTCGGCCTTAAGTGAGCTAAGATCGGCCCACAAATCATAACCACTCGACTTCTTCACCTTGGCATTGCCAACACCATCAAATTCATCCAGAGGAATTCCCGGTCCTTCCCATTCTCCCATCTCGCTACCCTCTAAATCATGAATGACATTAGGCCTCTCCCTATCATGGAGAATTACATTCTCCTTCGCTAACTCCCTAGTGGCCCTCCCAGCTACTCTAGCTACTCTATCCAACTCGGAAAGGTTAGGACCCTCATCCGAAAACTACTCCTCTTGACCCTCTACTCCTACCTCTAATGGAGCCTTCCCCCTCATGACCCTAGTGGTAACCGCTAATGCCGGTGCCTCATGAATAACCTCACCATTTAGACTCTTCAACTCATAGGTAATGACATTGGTGTGTGGAGGCCATTGACCTTGTTCCTCTCCAATCTCCATTTGGAGAAGAAGAGTGTCATCATGATGTGACTCCACGACACCATCAATAAACCTGACGTCCCGAGAATTAGACGGACCCGGATCCGTAGGAGGAACTTGCCTCCTATTGTCGAAATTCTGTGGACCCCCTTGCCTACCTTGAATTGGAATGTTCCCGTTGGCCGTTTGCAATCCCGCCGGTGGATGGAAAGTTTGTCTCGCATTGCCATGATCATAATACAAATTCGGTGGCCTAAGTTCATTCGGTGGTCCACCTTGTGGTCTAACTCCCCTCATGTTATCCCTCGCTTGTTGTTGTGGATTGGCCACCGGGTAAGGCACACTAATAATCTTATCCGGTTGACGACATTCGTCCGAAGGATGGTTTCCCCCACAATTGCTACAACCATAACCTTGCCCTTCGGACCAACATTGACCTTGTGCATGCCATCTTCCACAAAATGGATGGAACTCCTTCTTCTCCATGTTTTGACCACCTTGACCTCTAGGAGGAGGTCCCCTATTGTTACCATGACCATATTGAGGTTGTCTTTGACCTCTTTGGTTTTGTGGAGGTGGACCACCGCTTCCTCTTTGGTCACGGTTTTGTCCACTCTTACAAAACTGACGTGTGTGACCCGGTTGGCCACATTGAACACACCACAATCCCGATGCATGTCTACCCGATTCAACCGGAGGAAGAGGATCCGGTTGTTGACTCTTAATCATCAAAGACATTTGATCCGTAAGACTTTACATTTGCTTAATCATGGCCTCTTGAAATCCCAATTGACTAGCACCCAACCTTCTCTCCACTTCCTCAAGGTGAGGATCCGCTCTAGGGGCCGGTAATGCTAGAAGTGGTGCCGGTTCTCTAACCGCTAAAGGACGTGGACCCGTGTCTACAAGAGCATATGGGACTTGACTCTCATACTTGACCGGCTCTCCCGCCACCACTCTAGGTCGAATGGGAATGAATTGTGGTATCAATTCATCTTCCCTTCTCCACAATCTCTCATGATCCCTATCCAAGCTCTCCATCTCTCTAGCCGCCCTTTTGGCATCCGCCAATGTCTGAGGATTCCTCTCGAGAATACCCCTAATTGTTCCCGACTTAAAGAATCCTTGAATGAAGAATTGCTTTAGTGTGTCATCATTGAATATGGTACCCACAAATCGTGTACATACCAAATCAAACCTCCTAATGTAGGCCGAAATCTCCTCTTCCCTACATTGTTTCAATGAAGCCAATGCCCTCAAAGCCGTGCTTTGACCAACTTTCAGCCTAAATTTATTTAAAAACTCCCTCTGCATCTGCTCCCATCCTATGAAATGACCCTCTGCATGATCTCTATACCACTCATAGGTTTCACCCTCTAGAGTGGTAGGAAACCACACCAACTAATATCCCGGGTTGGTGACAAGAGAACTAGCCAACCTCTCAATGTACCTCTCCATGTGCCTAGAAGGGTCCTCATCCTTAGTTCCATAAAACTTAGGGAGGTGGGATGGCATATCCACCGCAACCAAATTTTGTGGAACCACAATGGGTAAACCTCTCGGCCTAACCAATGGATCAATGGGTGGAAAGAGAGGCGGACCCTCTCCCTCCTGAGCCATGGTGACAGGTGTGTCCACTCCTATTCCACTATCAGCTTCCACAGGAATTTTTTTCCTAACTGTTTCAGTCTCCATCAATGTCTCGCCACTCAACTTAGAGGGAGTAGCTTCCTCCTCAAATTGAGTATCTACCTCTAAATTTTCTAACACTGGACTAACAATGGGTTCCACATTCAAGCAACTTTCTCTCCTAACTTCTACCTCTTCTACAACTTCACTAATCTTAGATAATCTTTTCCTACGTGTACTCTTTCCTAATCCTAACTCCAATTTAGGTTTGTGAGATCGAGTCTTATCTTGCATTCATGCGCATTCGATCAACCCTCACTTGACCACACATACCCCTTGCTACCTTCACTCTTTTTAATGTTTTCACTTTTCTTGATGTGGTTTAAAATTGAGGAGGTGAGGAAAGATAACCTGCAAGCCAACTTAAGTGAAAAATCCCAAACAGGGGATGGACATGTTCATGTCAATTTTCAGTCAAGCCGGAGCATCACCTCCAAACTCTTCCTTCGAATTGACACTCACCACAATACCGAGAGTGAGGGACTGACCTTCGTCATGCACCACATCAAAGACTGAGGCTTCACCCTCTCGTCTTCAACATGATACGATGACTAAGAAATTATCCTCTACAACGGATAACGACAAAAACAATTACTAAAATCCTTCTTTAATTAATTAACAAATTCACTTTGAAGAATGTCATACCTCAAGCAATTCGTCCTCTACCTACAAGTTAGCACTCACTCTCGACCGTGATTCAATTCAACACCAATCCTATCAATTATCAAATAGAGACTTCTAATTCTAACAACATGGAATTCACAACACCCTAACTTTGAAATTCACCCCAAGGTAAGTATCAAAGTTGACTCTTCCTAAAATTAATTATCCCTCTCAAATTTAGTGAACTAATGGTCGTACTATTAATGTTATGTCCTTATGCCATCCCAAGAGGGTTTAGGGCCTTACCTCAAGCCGCGCTCCTTCCTCAAAACAAAAATGCTTAAATGAAATTGTAATTCATTCCAGAGAAAATAAATTCAACTATCCTAACCAATGACAAAAAATCCAAACCCAAGGAAAATACTCACCTTGCACCAAGTGCTCCTTCCTCACCCTCAAGTTCGTGCCTCCAAGCTTCTAACCTCCTAATCTCGCTTCACTCCCGGCGGACGCACCATTTATGTGAGGCCAAACCACCCACCCTTAAGTGTCATAGTCCGGGTGGGGGCATGGGGCTCGCACTCATCGTTCACAGAATTCCATCCCCTAGATATTGTCAACTTCCACCGCCTTCCACATCAATATTGGCACACCGGTTTATTTCATAATGATGGTACAAGCATTGAGAAATGCTCTTCTCTAATTATTCCCCTCTCCCTTACACTATAGTACACCCCAACACTCCAAACCTCCCTTAAGGCTAACCCCTAATATCATCTCCCGCCCACTTAGTAGCTCACTAACTCCCTAATGAGCTAACCCCTAGTTTAATCCCTCTACCTTTTGCTCAATTAACTAATTTCCCAAGTAGTATGGCCGTAGTACTAACTAATGTTGCCCCTAACCAAGTCTCAGTGTCGGCGACCACTTCACGATACTGCGCTGTTCGACTCCGGGCAGTGCCCGTCAATGCCCGTCATTGCCCGTCATATTTCAGAGCTTCAAGCCACCGGCCCAGGAGCCTCAAGCCACTAGCCCAGGGCCTCAACTGCCGGCTCAGGGCTTCAAGCTAAACTGCCGATTCAGGAGCCTCTCAGTGCCGCATTCAGGAGCCTCTCGGTGCCGTAGTCAGGAGCCTCTCGGTGCTGCAGTCTGGAGCCTCTCGGTGCCGCAGTCTGGAGCCTCTCGGTGCCGTAGTCTGGAGCCTCTCGGTGCCGCAGTCAGGAGCCTCTCGGTGCCGCATTCAGGAGCCTCTCCGTGCCACAGTCTGGAGCCTCTCGGTGCTGCATTCAGGAGCCTCTCGGTGCCGCATTCAGGAGCCTCTCGGTGTCGCATTCAGGAGCCTCTCGGTGCCACAGTCAGGAGCCTCTCCGTGCCGCGTTCAGGAGCCTCTCCGTGCCGCAGTCTGGAGCCTCTCGGTTCTGCATTCAGGAGCCTCTCCGTGCCGCAGTCTGGAGCCTCTCCGTGCTGCATTCAGGAGCCTCTCGGTGCCGCATTCAGGAGCCTCTCGGTCACTACTGACTTCCCCCAAAAATCACACACACCCTTACCTCCGAAAATCCCATTCAAAATGGAAAGCCGAGGCTTATCCATTAAGCCCCCTAACCTTTAAACCAACACGAGAAGGTTCTAATTAGGACACCAAACTCTGGCCTTCTTCCCTCAACCTAACACACCACGCTTAACTAAATTCATCCACACACTAATTCCGCTAATTCTTCACCTCACACACACACACACACACAAGCCTAAGCTCAAAACATAACCCCTCACCACACTTCACTCTTTTTAATGCTTTTTAATTGCATGATGAAATTAAAAACCCAAACCCGACGGAAAATAATGGTAAGAATAATTGTGGGCACCATTTTGGGCTCACATGCATGCATCGCCTAGTTAGATTTTAGGTCTAAATAAAATATATCAAACTAGAGGTTAGTTAATTTGTTGGATCATGCTTTTTGTGAAGAAATCTTAACTCATCCATACCCCTAATGCTAACTAACTTTCTACCAACAATTAGTCCAATTTCTTACTCAAAATGGTTGCCTCTTAGTTATCCCATCTCTTCTCCATTCCGATACAAGGTGGTCCACATTATTTCTTACATCATCCTAAATTAGCATCCATATTAAACTATAAAATGTTTTAGACAATTTTAGAATATCATTGTGAATGTTCAAATTTAGTCAACTAATAATAGTGGACATAATTCAATAATATTTAGTATCAAACTAATTACTATGAAACGCAAATGGTGTGGGCCATAAAAACCATAATGTTCATAATTAATATCATGTTCAAATCTTGGGCAAGATGATGAAACTTTGGTTGGTCAACTTTAACTTCTCTATTAAACTGGTCGACCTTTGGTTAGTTGTTACCAAGGGGTGCGGTGTGAGATAGAACAACGAGCATGTGAGTTAGTTGATTCTCACTACCTCAAATTGTTAGCTAATTCTTGTAACTAAGGCAGTGCAGGCGCTTTGACCTTAATTTTAGTTTACTAGCATATCAATTAGCTAATCCTCATAAGTTAGCTAATTCTCTTAACTAAGTGGTGCAGGTGGACCCTTAGAGCATCCCCACTAGCCCCCCTAATGCCATCCAATAAATAATGTATAATATTGATGTTAGGGAGGTTTCCATGCGGCTTGGTCCCGCCATCAAAGATCAACGCCCACTAGAGGTTGGGTGTCCCCTTGCCATAATGAGGTCCCATTAATGTTGTAGTGACACACACCTAATGTCAACATATTTATTAGTATCTTTGAGTAGGTTATCGTAGTGGCGGGTTGTGGAAGCCCCACTATAAGATTGAGGCATCTATAACCGATAAAATAAAAGAGTTTGCATCTATTTAGGAGGAGTATTAGCAGGGAATTGTTTTATCTTGTGAAGATAAACATATTCCAATGAGAATGCATTTAAAACAAAGCATGAATATGGAAATTGCTTTAAATTTTGAAGCATAAATTTTAGGGTTACACATAGTCAATCTATAGGATAACCTATATCCGCTCATCTCAATGCTATTGCTTGGTTATGACAATTGTCAAAACTCTTATAAAGGTAATCAATCACAAGTCGTCGCCACATAAACTTTAACTTTGTTTGCCTTAGAAAATATAGATCTCAATAAATAAATAAATAACCAACCAACATCGGGCAATCCGACGTGAATTTGAGCCCGTTGGCCCTACCTTGCTCAAGAATCCTCTTGGTGTCGGGTGGGACTCCCTACCTTGTGGTGGGTGGCCCATGGCTTCCTACCTACCTAGCTAGTTTTGTTTCCATCAAGTAGAGAGAAGATTTCATCACAACAGTAATCAAACTGCCAACCACTCCATTCGAAAATGGGTAATGTAGAGGGTGCTTAAACCAACACTTTAAGCTATTGCACATACATATGGCTACATGGTTGATATAAAAAATATATGTTCATATTAGCCTTTTTTCTAAACATAGGTATAAAGAAAGAAAAAATATTTTTAGCCACAATTATATATTTGATGAATATTCAAAGTCAAAACCAATAGCTTCCTTAAACCAATATATAGGCCCTATGTAAGACAACCTTGGATATGATGAGGACCCCCACCTTCATTGCCTAGAACCAACATAACATAGTTGGGTGCTAGACCCAAGCTAGATCAAAGACCAACTAGTAACGGTGCACAAAGCCACATGGCCATCTCCATGATCCCACCTAGTTCGCTTGCAAAACCATCACCTTGCATCCTGGGTACCAACCCCCTTCGTGCTTTGTGGGCCTACCTCCGTGACTTTGTGAATAGAATGGCTATAACCCCTCCCCCTTGCAATGTATAGAATGGCTAGAATAGGCATTGACAAGCCACCCTAAACCCACCTTGAACCAACCCGAGATAGAGTGGAGCCCGTTAGCTACCCTACATGAAGGTAGTGGAGGTCGCTATGAGGTGGTGCCACTCATGGCACCTAAAAGCGTCACTCCGTGGGCCCATACACTCCTACACCATGGGGAACACTTCAAGGTAGTAGAGTGTTGGTGATTGGGAGGCGTTTATGGGTGTTGGTTTTAGCACCCTCTACCTTACCTCTCCACTATCACCCAATAGTTTAGGGTCATCTTAGACCACTATTACCCCGGCCACACCGGGGTGGCCAGGCCCAACCAGCCGGTGGCTGGGGCTTGGGGAGTAGCTGGCCCACCTGCCCCGGTGTGGCACCCAGCCGTCCGCCTAAACTCGGAGCGTTGCCGGTGCCACTGCCCGGCACTAAAAAGTGCAAAAAACGGATTTAAAAAAAAAAAAACTCATGTCTCTAGCTGCCGAGTGGGCCTTATCCTGCCTGGATGGCCCAGCCGGGCAGGCCCCCCTGTTGGATGGCTGCAGGGGAGGGCGCCTGTAGCCAGCCATCCGGTGGCCTAGCTGGCCGCCGCAAGCCCCGGGGCCCACCAGACGGGGCGGGCTGGCTGGCCCAGCCGTCCGGCTAGTGTGGCCACCCTATATGTCAACATTACATGACTCTAGTGAACGATTTAATGGACATGGTTGACTATGAACTCCTCAACCTTATATTGCCATAATGGTGGCTTAGCCAAGCTTTAATACCGGTTCAGTTGCTAAATGTGGCGGCCAGGCCCATTCATGGGGATGCTCTTATGAATTGCTATTATACTGGGCCAATGCCAAGTTCTGAGGATCATGTCAAACCATGGTCAATGTGGTCAAGCATTCCCACCCAGATTTTTCTTAACTATCAAAACATTTACACCGATACGTGCAATTAGGTTGCCCACACTAATTTATCAACATTCCACACCATTTTGAATAATTTCTACTGCATGAATAATATACAATGTTTTTGGCTTTACTGTGGTTGCTATAATGGATGAACTATTTGTGATATGGTTTCAATCCAAGGTAGTGTGCATTGGTAAAGAGGCAACCTATGTGCAAAGGCAACGTAATTTGCACATATTGGTGTAGAACACTTATCTTATCAACAACAAAGGTGATGTAGACGGGCCTAATTAGGTTACTAATCTTATCGGACACCTATGTTTGCGTGGTTTTCATGTGATGTGGTTCCAAGTATGAATTCCCCAAAAGACATGTGTCTAAAACTACAACAACCATTTTGGGTTTAATAGTCAACATAATGGGCGGGGAGGGGGAGGGGGTGTATATGACCATTCAATGCACATGAGAATCTTCACTTTGGTAATGAGTTATAAAGTTATGGGGAAAGTGGGCTAGGGCCTCTGTTTGGATTTGCCAACCATCTCATACTAATCACATGTTTCATATCCTATGAGAAGTGGGCTAGTTGGAGAAGCAACCATTTAAGACCCATCTACCTTAAATATATTGTTATAATTGGATCTTATGGGCAAACAATTACTTGTGCCACCGATTCATGCAAGAAGTCGGTGGGTATGAGGGTATGTTTCCCTCTTGTGTGCGTTTTTAACTGTCCATGCACTTTTGGCCATTGGATCGAACCGGTTTTTGTCTTATTTGGTAGCAATACCAAATCAAGTAGATTGCCATTTCAAGTTTCAGGATTGAAGTTGAGATGCAAAAGTTATAAAGGTTAGAGTGAAAATTCTCTTTTCTTTTTGAACGATTACATAAACCCTCCCAATTATGGTAATTGTTGAACCTAGAAAGATATCTATATCATGAGCACAGAGCCCAATCTCATTGTAAAACATGACTTCTTGATGTTCGTTCTTCACTACAAACCTTGCCATATACCACTCAAATAATAGGTGAAGAGTGGCCACATGAGGCCTACACACCTTTGTAACATTGGGTGTGACACAATGACCATGTTTAGAAACCACGGGATGGTTCCAAAGAGCATGGATGATGGGTTGATTGGCCTAGAGGGAACTATGGCATACAAGTGTATGAGTCTCATCCATCTAACATAAAAACTTGACCATCCCCACCCCCATAGGTTTGTGGCTGATTAATCTCAAGGAGCTTTGACTTAACCAATTCGGGGTCTTTGAAACTAATTCTAATGTCAAATGAACTTTAATACGTAACTTTTGGGTTGCACATTGTTTCATGGCTTCATGTTGGGTGAATGAGAGGTTGCACTCGTATGCCATAATTCTCTCTTGATATTTGACGGGAAAAGCTAATCAGTGAGCAGTGAGCGGTGAGCGGTGAGCGGTGAGCAGTAACTCAATGGCAATATTGATAATTTTTGTGGGAAACTTAATTATGTGAGCATAAAGCGGAGTTTGGAGAGCGGAGATTTCATATTTTTGTAATAAATTTCGACAGAAGGTGGGTGTATTACCGTGGAATTTGGATGTATTTTTAGAAACATTTGTTGAAAAGGGAGCCCAAGTCCGTTGAAATGAACATAAATTAGGGTTGACGTCAATAGTAGGATTTAGCAAGAGCAAAACAGAAATTACAATAACAAAGCATTGCAACCTCAATCCGCCAATACTTAAGGGCTAATTCACAAACTGAAATTATTAACAAGAATAAATGAAGAATGCAATCAGGGCTGACATTATCAAAATGAAATAATGAAGAAGAGAAAGTAGGAGACTTGCAGCGGAAATTGAAAATAAAACCAACACACAACTCTTATGAAATCCGGAAAACAACAAAAGAAAGGAGTTATAATCTCCAAAACCAAAATGATAAACTAAAGGCTTGGACAACATTCCCTATCACGCTCCTCACCCTCCTTTGCTTGTAACAAAAATAGATTTCGTATCCCACACGAGAAATGACGAACGCGATGAGGAGGTGGGGACTCTGCCTTAGCAAAACAATCCGCCATGGCACTAAAATACGGGGGAAGTTCAAATGGCTTTGCAGGCGTTCACACGAGGTGTTCACACGAGAACGACCTGCCCCAACTTGCAATTAAAACTTCATGAAAAAACAAGAGCAAAGAAGAAAAATATGCAAACCAAGAGGAAAGAAGCCTGAAAAATGATGAAGGGAAACATACAAACCTTGGCAATGAACTCCTAGATGCGGGTATATGCTGGGAGGTGACATCCTGTAAGCTCAGAATCCAGCATGAGTTGCACCATGTCCATATTTTCGATGAGGGCAAGCGTGTTAGGCGACTCCGAAGATCCGAGGCCTCTTCCCCTAGCTCCTACAGGTGCAGTTAGGCAACACAGAAAAGGCCGAGAGCAAACAAATGTGCACATCACATTCTGAAATTTTCAAGCACAAACGTACAACCAAAAGAGGCCTCGGATCCGAGGCCTTTTCCCCTACCTCCTACAGGTGCAGTTAGGCAACACAAAAAAGGCCGAGAGCAAACAAATGTGCTCTTCACATTCTGAAATTTTCAAGCACAAACGTACAATGAGACTCTGGAATGTCGCGATATAACGAATATTGCATGTTGTGGAAAATTTGAAATGAAATCACGTAAACATTTATCTTTGAGTCGAGGATAAAATGAGACTCTGGAATGTCGCAATATAGCTCCTACTGGTGGGCTTAATACGGAGGCATTGGATAACGCCGTTCGAGTCCTCTGTTTTTGATTTGTGGAGCTCAAGCTCACACACAATAGGATCCGTGTCGGCAACAACAACGACGGTATCATGGCCAATAGACATCACCTCTCCCTGCATTTGGCCTTGCAAATTGGAACTCTCAACCTCTCAACTTCGACCGCAGGGACAGCAACAACAACGTCCTCTGCAGATTGATGTTGCTCCTCCGCAACCTCAAAAGTTTGAGAACCCTAAGAACATGAAACTATATTAGAACTTCCCTACGAACAATCAAATGAAAACACATACAAGTAACCCAAATCTTCCTCAAATGAGAACACATACATTTATCTTCGAGTCGAAGATAAATGAGAGTTTGCAATGTCGCGATATAATGAATATCGCAAGTCATGCAAAATTTGAAATGAAAGCACGTAGACATTTATCTTCGAGTCGAGGATAAATGAGAATCTGTAACGTCGCGATATAACGAATATCGCAAGTCATGCAAAATTTGAAATGAAAGCATGTAGACATTTATATTCGAGTCGAGGATAAATGGGAGTCTGGAATGTCGCGATGTAACAAATATCATAAGGCATGTAAAATTTGAAATTAAAGCATGTATACATTTATCTTCGAGTCGAAGATAAATGAGAGTTTGCAATGTCGCGATATAATGAATATCGCAAGTCATGCAAAATTTGAAATGAAAGCACGTAGACATTTATCTTCGAGTCGAGGATAAATGAGAGTCTGTAACGTCGCGATATAACGAATATCGTAAGTCATACAAAATTTGAAATGAAAGCATGTAGACATTTATCTTCGAGTCGAATATACATGAGAGTTTGCAATGTCGCGATATAACGAATATCGCAAGTCACGCAAAATATGAAATTAAAGCACGTAGACATTTATCTTCGAGTCGAGGATAAATGACACTCTGGAAGGCCAAAAGCAAACAAATTTGCACTTCACATTCTGGACTTTCCAAGCACAAACATAGAATCAAAAGAGGCCTCGGATCCGAGGCCTCTTCCCCTACCTCCTAAAGGTGCCCTCAGGCAACCCAGAAATGGCCAAGAGCAAACAAATGTGCACATCACACTCTGAAATTTTTAAGCACAAACCTATAACCAAAAGGAGGCCTCGGATCCGAGACCTCTTCCCATACCTCTCACATATTCACCTACACAAAGCATACCAAGTCCGAGACCAAAATCAAGTACACATTTCATGTAAATTTACAAAACAAAAACCCTCTTCAAAAAGAGGCCTCGGATCCGAGGCCTCCTTTCCAACCTCACATATTCACCAACACAAAGCATACCAAGGTATAAAGCAAAGTCAAGTATACATTTCATGTAGATTAACAAAGCAAAAACCTTCCCCAAAAGGAGGCCTCGGATCCGAGGCCTCCTCCTTACTGACCTGGGTGTGGCTCCCGGGACTGCGAACCTTTAAATTGGCATAACTTCATCTCTACTTGTTCAAATGGTGCAAGTGAGTAGTCCATCGGCATCTACATGAAACATAAATGCCGATGGAGTGGTCAATTCTTAGAATGAAAGAAAATATGAGAAAGTTATGGGGTTTTGAAGCTGCTGGGGTCTTTTTAGCCCAGCAAACACCTTCTCCAAAAGGAGGCCTCGGATCCGAGGCCTCCTCCCCAACCTCTCACATAATCACCTACACAAAACATACCAAGGCCGAGACCAAAATCAAGTACACATTTCATGTAAATTTACAAAACAAAAACCCTCTTCAAAAAGAGGCCTTGGATCCGAGGCCTCCTTTCCAACCTCACATATTCACCTTGGAGAAGGTTTTTGCTTTGTTAATCTACATGAAATGTATAATTGACTTTGCTTTATACTTTGGTATGCTATTTATGCTTCAAGGGATATTCATTTCCTATATATAATTACATTTTTGGATTCCTTGTTAGAAGGGCTACAAGAGTTTCCTACACGGCAACAAATTATATCACTTGAGATTGGACTTGGTCATAGAGTTGCCATTCGGTTGCGTCCATTGTCAAAATGTTGGCATTTGGGCGGTGGGCTCTATCCCGAATGAACATCTCTCGTAGAGTGCCCCCGTTCCACCATAGTGTATAGCCCGCATTGGACACACTGTTGATTAACCAAAACTTGATGAAACCTGGATGCGTGCTCTTTAAAACGCATGCCTCCGCACTTACTTGGATACGAGCTTTTTGCCTATCCGACGTCTTTGGGGTCTTTTCAGCCCACGTAATCTCCGGTGGGAGACGATCGTCGCCCTCGATCCTCACCTTCCTCACCTCCCCGTAACCCCCCACCTTCTTTATGCTCTTCAAACTCACGACATTTGCCGTATCGGGAATCCACAATAGTTGGCATGGGCCCGACACCCTTAGCCACTTCTCCAATTTCTCCGCCTTCCAAGGAATTATTTTGGAGGCCGTCTTGGACAATCCTTTGGCCACGGGATCCCACCACAAAAATATTTCCCGGATTCTTACAGCTCGAGGGCTCAACACCTCGCCTGTTTCGCCCTCCGGGAACATGTTCTCAACCAATTGCTTGAGGTTGAAAATACCATTTTGGGCCTTATTCTTCACCCATGAATCGAACCCCGCAAGATTCCTATCACCGCTAAACTCGGGGCCATCCACTTCATGTCGAATAGCAACCTCCATGTCCTTTTTAATTATCTCAACCCTTTTGTGTTTCGGATGCTCCAAAAAACGGAATTTGATGCCGGCCTCCCCATTCCTCAAATACCAGTCAACTATGGCTTGGTGGACCTTTGCCGTTATCGCATCCGAGAATTTTACCCTTGGTTTCCCGCTCCTACTCGACGACCCTGAGGCCGCGGAAGCCCCTCCTTGGCTGCTCGTAGGGGCACCGGCATTTGGGCGGACGGGAACGGTAGTATCTGAACGGGGGGTAATATTGGCTCCCGTTCCCGAAGCACTTCCTGATCCCACATCGGAATGTCGTTGCCGCTTAGGGGGCCGTTTGTGCACCCTGCCGGGTGCATCCGGCTCGTCCTCCGGCATCCTCCAACTTCGATCCTCCATCGTGTTTAAAAACACGCTATTATTGTGTTCACAAACACAACTCAAATGTGTTCACAAACACGGCCGTATTCACACCGCTCCACCGCAAAAAATCGGATCCAAAATTGGCAAGAGTTTGCACCCTAAACCAATCTTCCAACCGCCCCCTAGGCCCTCTCAAAACATTAGGCAAAGGATGCTAGGCATGCTTAGTCCCAATGTCCCGCTTGAGGAGGGGTGGTTGACAAATGATGTCAATGAGGCCTCCCCACTTATATATATAGGTTGGGTGGGCCTCACACCGACGGTACGACCGGACGCCGCGCCCCTGGATCCTGACCGTTGGACCGTGCATCATCCAACGGCCAGGATGGATGCGACGATTGGTCGACTGCTATACGGCAGTCGACCATCCAGTCGACTGCCAGATAGCAGTCGACTCTGGATAAGGCAGTCGACAATTAGCAGTCGACAATTAGCAGTCGACCGCGGCGTCGACTGCTATGTGGCAGTCGACGTGTGGGCCGACTGCATTTAGCAGTCGACTGCGGGGGTCGACTGCCATGTCGACTGCTAGTTTGCAGTCGACCCTGGAAGTCGCCTGCCACGTCGACTGCCAAGCAGCAGTCGACCCCCGATGTCGACTGCGAATGGCAGTCGACGTGGCAGTCGACTGCCATGTCGACTGCGAATGGCAGTCGACGGGCAGTCGACCGCCATGTCGACTGCTAGTTTGCAGTCGACCCCGGAAGTCGACTGCCACGTCGACTGCCAAGCAGCAGTCGACCCCCGATGTCGACTGCGAATGGCAGTCGACGTGGCGGTCGACTGCCATGTCGACTGCTAGTTTGCAGTCGACCCTGGAAGTCGACTGCCACGTCGACTGCCAAGCAGCAGTCGACCCCCTATGTCGACTTCGAATGGCAGTCGACGGGCAGTCGACCGCCATGTCGACTGCTAGTTTGCAGTCGACCCCGGAAGTCGACTGCCACGTCGACTTCCAAGCAGCAGTCGACCCCCGATGTCGACTGCGAATGGCAGTCGACGTGGCGGTCGACTGCCATGTCGACTGCTAGTTTGCAGTCGACCCTGGAAGTCGACTGCCACGTCGACTGCCAAGCAGCAGTCGACCCCCTATGTCGACTGCGAATGGCAGTCGACGTGGCAGTCGACCGCCATGTCGACTGCTAGTTTGCAGTCGACCCTGGAATTCGACTGCCACGTCGACTGCCAAGCAGCAGTCGACCCCCGAAGTCCGCTGCGAATGGCAGACATTGGACCTCCCCCCCTCCAAACATAAACAAATTGCTTTTGCAATGGATCCTATAGCAGATTACTCTAAACACTTTTAATATCATAGCATCTTTTATATTTAGTGCACGTTCAAGCGTCGGGACTATAAAGGGTTCACCGCTCATTAGCATTCATCATTCCCCCTCGCTCTAGTTGGCCTTGATTGCCTTTTGGCATTCGTTGCAAGTGGAGAGAGGTAGTAGGTTATATTGGGATGGGCACGCGAAACGAATGGAAGCCTTGGTTTGTGCCCAAGGAGTGGACTCCAACGTCCAAGAAGGTCGAGTGCAAATTTTGCGCGTTGGAATTAGTTTATAGGAAGGACCGCATGGTTGCCCATTTGGGATACCAAAAAAATGACGGCAAGATGCGGGGGGTGGCATTGTGTCAACGTCAAGGGCCGATTGTAAAGTCTTTATTTTCGAGGTGCGGCGGATCGTGGCCGCCAATTCCGGATGACTTTGTGGACGAGTGCGTTGAGGACGGGGGAGAAGCTGTGGTCGGGTCCCAACAACAAGCGTCATGCAGTGCATTGTCGAACGCGAACGGAAGCCAAACCGCTCCACCATCGCCCGCACCGTCAGTGGCAAGGGAGTTGGTGTCCGGGACGACTCCCGAACCCCACCGACGTTCCCAACGGCAAATGAGACTAAAAGAAGGGATGCAAAATTCGACAAAACGAGACTTGGATACAAAATGGTCGCAAGCCTTTTATGAGGCTAATATCCCCATTAGTATTGTCCGCCATCCCGCGTTCATCCAGGCCGTTAAGGCAACCGCCGAGGCTAGAATTATGTACAAACCCCCAACATACCATGCAATGCGCAAGAGTTTACTTGACGATGCACGGTTCAATACACAAAAAATCGTGGAGTTGAAGACAACATCATCCATCCACAAATATGGGTGCACTATTTGTTCGGACGGATGGGAGAATGTTGTCCACCGCCCTTTGATGAACGTCATGCAAATTTGTCCGGCGGGCGACGTGTTCCTTGGTTTCATCGACACCACCGGTAGCACAAAGGATGCCGCCTACGTGGCCACCGAGGTCAAACGCTACATCGTTGGAGTGGACCCCACAAAGGTTGTTCAAGTTTGCTTCGATAATGCGGCGGCCATGAAAACCGCGGCGAGCAATATTAGCCGGGAATGGCCACACATATATTGGCAAGGGTGTGCGGCGCATTGTTTGAACTTGTTGTTGAAGGATTGGGGTAAACAACGATGGGCGAAGGACGTCGTAGACAAGGCGAAGGACATTGTCAAATACATCCGGGCCCACCAATGTCCGACGGCGGTCTTCCTCACCTACTCGCCCAATTTGGGCTTGAAGATGTCCGGGTCCACACGATTCGCCATCAACTTCCTCATGATTGACCGGCTTCTAAAGGTGAGACATGCTTTGGAACAAACGGTTATTCATCCCGATTGGACCGCCTACGTGAACAAATTAAATAGAGGAGGCGATGATCGAAGGAGAAGTGCAATGGAGGCACGTCAAATCAAGACAACGGTTAATGACGACAATTTTTGGACAAGTTGCGATAATTACCGCCACATGTCGGAGGAGGTGTTGAAAGCATTGAGAGTGTTTGATGGCGTTGAACCGGCAATGGGCAAGGCTTGGTTGACCATGAAGAACTTGGAGAAACATGTGCTTAGCCTAAGGAATCCTCCTTTCAACCTAGCACACAACCTCGCTACCTTGGCCGAAGAAGATTTCTACAGCCGGTGGCGTATGATGACCACGGACCTACACCATGCCGGTGCAATCTTGAATCCTTATTTATTGGACGACAACGTCGTCCACGAAGACGCGGCCGTTAAATCCGGATTCTTGGACGCCATGAGGAGGTTGACCACGGGCAAGGACGGTCATTACGGTCGGGTTGTGGCCGAATTTCAAGCATTCAAAGAGCGTAGGGGCGCGTTCGCCAATATGCCCCTAGCCATGGAAGCCAACATCCCACCCCACGAGTGGTGGGACCTCGTGGGCGAAGGTGGCACCCACTTGGCCCCTTTGGCAAAGCGAATATTGGCCCAAGTGTGCTCCTCTTCGTCTTGCGAAAGGAATTGGAGTAGTTATTCGTTTGTGCACAACAAGACTAGAAACCGGTTGAGTTCGGCGAGGGCCGAAAATTTGGAGTACATTTATACCAATTCACGGTTGGCACGGGAGAGGGTTGATCGGGACTCGGCCGCATGGTATCTAGTGAACATGATGTCCGAAGACTCCGACTATTCGGCCGACGAGGATATAAATGGTGACCCCCCCGCGGGACCCGGCGGGGATTCCTCGGGGCCTTCGGACAACGAGAGCGATGGGGGACATGGTGGAGGGAATTTGGGCCTTGACAACCACAATGATCCGTTTGCATACGATGGACTTGACGCCGAGGACGATGGTGATCTTCACATGTGGGCCAACATAGCCGGTCGGGAGTTTCTCTCCACTACGCATGTGCGTCCCGCTACGCCGACAACTACAATACCCGATGTACCGGTAGACATTCAACCCGTAGTGGATGAAGATGTAGTGGCCGAACCACATGTGGATGAAGCTCTTGAAGCGGCTCCGAACCGGATGGACATGGATGAAGTCCCACCACATGCTTCCCCCATTCATCCACCGACGGATGTTGTGCCCACTCCTATTGTGCCGACAACATATGCACAACCCATGCAAACTACACCACCTTTTCCCGAGCCCCACGGAGAGGGCACGTCCAATGTTGTCCTTAACACTAGTCCATTGCGAGGTATTGGGCAATGCCCGGCCGTTGCGCTAGCACCGGAATCCGACTCGGATGACACATTGGCGCAACACATTGCGCGTCGGGCCCCAACAATACCACGCATGGGCTCCCGGTTGGTTGGTGCCACCATCGGCATGCGCGCCCCATGCCCCACACCGGCTAGGCCACCCCCTAATATTGCATTGACAAACTTTGGTCGGACCACGAGAGGTCAAAAAAGAAAACGACAAAGGGATGTGCGAGAATGGAGGACTACCGGGGCCACCCCACTTGCACGTCCACAAACTGACGGCGTTATGGATGCAACGGGTTCAAGACCAATGGTATCGATTAGAATGCCAAGGGCTGGCACACGGCTTAGTCGAATTCCCGGCCCGGCAATTGATGGCCACGAGTCCGACGCCCGAACAGATGACAATGCCAGCACGGACGATGAATCCGGCGTAGGCGAAGCTCCCGATGATAGTGATTACCAAGCACCGCCCCCAAGGGTAGCTGTGGGAGGGCCACGCAAGACAAGGAATTCTATTCCTCAAGACAACGATAATGCCCCTTCATGAATGAATATTTATAGTAATGTCAAATGTCCTATGGTGTTCAATGGGTTTAGTTGTATTGGTGATCAATTTTTGTAATAACTATTTTTGGGTATGTTTGTTGAAAAAATAATGTGAATTTCAAATTTGTATGTTGGATGTTGACTAGAAATTGAGCCTACATGTATGATGTAGGGTTTAGGAAATGAATGTCCAATGTGCACTAAGGTTAGGACTCAGGAGTAGGACACATGGAAATGATTTGTAATGCCAATAGGCCCTATGTAGTGTTGCATTTTTTATTCTATAGGTCGGAGGCGGCATTATAAAATAATTTTAAGAATATTTAAGACTACTTTTATGTTTTTATTATTGAAAATCATCGAAGACATCAATCCGTGAGGTCCTTTATGGCAAATCATTGTCGAAAATATTCCCCTCTTCTAGGATTAGGTCATCGAGCTCTGCTCCGCCCAAATATTGATCCAAAAATGATGACATTGTAAATGCAGACCACCATTCACGACTTGTCCGATGTGCCATGTGGGGCGTTATGTATTCCAATATTTGCTAATTTGTGTGGCAAATTGGCAATGCTCAAGGCTCAAACATTGCCATTGAGTTTGAATGTACTAATGCTATATGGTAATATGGAACAATTGTCAAAGTTGAGCGTGTCTATATTTGCCCTATTGCCATGGATTGGCTATAGTCGTGAACTTATAATAATAAAAATTTTAAAAATGCCGTAGAAATTTGTCGAGGATTTTAAAATGCATTTTAAATGTGTATTTTAAGATAAAGTAAAAATAAATGCACCTCTAGCCCTATGTCATGTGGGAGGATGAAATGAATGTCCAATGTGCACTAAGGTTAGGAGTAGGACATATGGAATTGATTTGTAATGCCAATAGGCCCTATGTCATGGGCGAGGATGGAATTAATGTCCACACACACACATATATATATATATATTGCAAATACCCCCAAATATATATATATATATATATATTGCACATACATCCATATATATAGCGCATACATATAGAACATACGGTATACCGGGAACCCACATATATATTGCACATACACATACATATTGCAGTTTGCACGTACACCCATACATGTTAGACATACATATTGCACACGGGTGTAGCTAATAAGGAAGTTATCATTTGTTTAAATAGCGATCCACTTTTATTTCACATTACGGATCATATCTTTTACATAGTGCGATTATATCCACTAGGCCTAAACACATATACAATGTGTTTGCTAGGATTAAATCGGCGAACTATATAGAACATGAACCGCTACATCTACATAGAAAAATTATAATGTCAATAGTCGCTCCGAAGGACAAATCCAAAAGTTGGTGCATCGACGATATTCGGCAGAACGTTTGTCGACTTGAAGCCAATATTCTCCATTCTCCACAAGCATATCCCGCAAGTATTCAAGTTCCAATTAACTCATGAGTACATTAAATTGTGATTGATGGTAGTCAAACATGACTAAATTTGGCTAAACTGACTCATGACTTTAAGACCATATCTTCAATGCAAATCACCTTATTTTCACGGTTTATGGTATTTCTACCTTTGTAGGCCACTTGACTTGAATATCAAGCAAGTACTTCTTCAAGTATGAACCAAGTTGACGTCAACGTCTCTGAACTTGGGACTTGGGACGCACAAGATGAACATTTTTCTAAATAATTTCTCAATTTTATCATGCACAACATTCTTCAAGGCCTATGCCTTATTTGTGGGTATGTAGTAGATTCAAGAATAAAGACTTCGGGTGCCAGAATCCACTGCAACCAGATTGACTCCGAAGTCAAGAAAATTGAACACAACTCATCAATTGAGTATGTTATGGTTCTAGAACAAATAAGCGTGCTATATTCTAGATGATTATGACCACTTTAAATTAAATTCCATTTTAGGTATCTCATGTGTGTGTGTGTGGGGGTGGTTCCTATAGTGTGTCAGCTCGTCCATCAATGCCCTCTCACGCGTGGCGAACATGATAGTGGCTGTGACCATGCCCATGTAGTCGTCATCCAACAACCGGTTCCTCCTAATGACCCGGTCGTAATCAACCCTCATTGCCTCCAAGTTTGTTGTGGGCGACGGCTCCCGCCCTTGTCCATCACTACCGGACATTGCTTGCGGCAGTTGTGACGCATCAGCCCTCGCAAGTTCAAGGTCGGTCAAACGTGCAATCTCGGCCTTCAACCCTTGGACCTCCTCGGCGTGTGCACGTCGGACCATCTCCAATTCCCGTTCGTGGTCAGATTTGCATTTTGCCAACTCCGCCCTCAACGCCTCCACAACGTCGTTGTCGGCAACTACCAGTGGTGGGGATGGCACCGCCGATGCCATCTCCACATCAACGGGCGAAGATGGAGGACAAACCAACCGGGAACCATGTGGCGGTGTCACGTGGACCCTTTGTCGCCGGCTAGGTGGTTCAACCGGCAACCCTATGACAATGTTGTGCTCGTCCATGTTTGACTCGGCGGCCGGTGGAGTCCCCACAATTTGATGATCTGGTCCCGCAAGGAAATCAAAATAAGATCGGACCCTCAAAGGATTCATTGGAGTTTGCCATGCCAATGGAATCGGACGGCCAGCGTTCCGTCCTAGCACGGCACTTGGTATGACCGTGACCCGGCGTGCCTGCCTCAAGTCCGGGCTCGTGCGGGGTATGGTGGACCAGTCGATATCCACTCCCAAAATTACCTCCGCGTAGACCATTTGGCATAACCACATTAGCATATGCCCGCGATCAAATTCCCTCGGTGCACCCCACAAGAAATCCCACACCTCCTTGCACCGTTCTCCAAATATTTGATGGCTCACCTCCCTCCATATGCCATAGCGTTGTCTAGACATCCGTTCAGCATTCACGCTAGGAACGAACATCCTCGTCAAACGGGTCCACTCTACGTACCTTCGGACCGTGCTATACAACCACATGCCCCTCTCATTTTGCCAGCCGGGATTGGCGAGAATGTTCGGGTCCCGCGCCACCTCCAAATTGATTGGTTGCGGCCTGCCCCTCGGCGCATTGCCGCGTCTTCTAGTGCCTGCCGACCCCGGTCTCGCTTGCGGAGTCCCCCCCGGATCCAAATCCCCGCCACGTGGAGGTTCCGGCGGCAAGTTATCTTCGTCTGCCATCGTTGCCCCTAACCCCTAGCTTTGTATGCCTACTATAAATTAAACCTAATATGGTAGCACTTCCAAAATAAGCGCCACCACCCACAATTTTTTTCCCAATCCACTAAAACCAAATTAAGGCCGTTCAAAGTTCAAACTACATAATTAGATTTAAACCACTTTCAAAATAAGTGTTCACATATAACAATTTCCGGTATGGTTCAAACTAACCGCAATGGGGTACAATGTAGACCGTATGTAGGTGGGTTGCAATACACACGTTAGGCAATAACAGTATATCGTATGCACCGTATACGTATTTCAGTACGTATGTCCACCTGTAGCCCTCCAGCTCACCTCTATCTCCAAATGGCAAGGGCTGATTAACAACCTAGGCCCAAATGGAGGGAGGTGGGAGTGAGGGAATGAGGGAAGTGGGGTCCATATATACCCCAAGGAGGCGTCCTTTCGATTAGACGCCCCCTGGACCAACCCATGGACGCCACGTGCCCATGGGTGTCTCTACGCGACTGCTCGTGAGCAGTCGCAACCCATTCAAGTCGACTGCTGATAGCAGTCGACCATAGGGTGCGACTGCTCACCAGCAGTCGTCCGCACTTTGTCGACTGCTATTAGCAGTCGACTTGGGTTGTCGACTGCAGTTGGGCAGTCGACTGCTAATAGCAGTCGACTTGAAGGGCAGACAACTGCTAATAGCAGTCGACTTGAAGGGCAGACGACTGCTTGTAAGCAGTCGCATCCCTTCGTCGACTGCTATTAGCAGTCGACGAAGGGGTGCGACTGCCCACCAGCAGTCGTCTGCCCTTCTTCGTCAACTGCTAATAGCAGTCGACGAAGGGGTGCGACTGCCCACCAGCAGTCGTCCGCACTTTGTCGACTGCTATTAGCAGTCGACTTGGGTTGTCGACTGCAGTTGGGCAGTCGACTGTCTTCGTCGACTGCTAATAGCAGTCGACTTGAAGGGCAGACGACTGCTTGTAAGCAGTCGCAGCCCTTCGTCGACTGCTATTAGCAGTCGACGAAGGGGTGCGACTGCCCACCAGCAGTCGTCTGCCCTTCTTCGTCAACTGCTAATAACAGTCGACGAAGGGGTGCGACTGCCCACCAGCAGTCGTCCGCACTTTGTCGACTGCAGTTGGGCAGTCGACTGTCCAAGTCGACTGCTAATAGCAGTCGACGAAGGGGTGCGACTGCCCACCTGCAGTCGTCCGCACTTTGTCGACTGCTATTAGCAGTCGACTTGGGTTGTCGACTGCAGTTGGGTAGTCGACAGTCCAAGTCGACTGCTAATAGCAGTCGAATTTCCATGTCGAGTGCCCAAGAGCCGTCGACAACCCAAGTCGACTGCTATTAGCAGTCGACTAGTTATGGTAGTCGACTGCTCTTGAGCAGTCGACATGGAAATTCGACTGCCGTCAGCAGTCGACACACCTATACGACTGCCCTTTAGCAGTCGATTCAGTGTGTCGACTGCCTAGTAGCAGTCGCTGTAACTCGTCGACTGCCCACTAGCAGTCGACACTGTTGACGACAGTTTACCCTGTGTGACGACAGGGTAAACTGTTTTACCCCCCCCAAACGGACGTGACGTTTTCAGGTCTGCCGTCACGTCGCTGTCACAGGACGTGACGCGACGTGACGTGTAATCCCTGGAAGTGGCCCTAAATCATAGTGAGAGACCCTGAATTAGTCTATGGAGATCAAATTAGGATTACCAAATTTCTATGAAATGGGTTTGAATTAACAACAAACTCAGAAGGAGCATTTTTTTACTGCACCCCTCATGTAGGTTATGCAAAACAAAATCAATCCAATATAACTTAATTGTAATCGGTTGCATTTTTGTTTTAGCGAAAAAAAAATGACATTGCATGTAGTAAAATACAATGACTCCTAGTCAAATATCGGACGAAGCTATTTTGCGAGCGGTGAGCAGTGAGCAGTAACTATTGGATATTTTAGATCAAAATTCAGTTCAAGGTTGATTAATGATTTATCTATTTTTTTTTGGGTAAATTTTTTTCTAATTATAATAAAATTTGGGACCTATTACCGTGGAAATTTTGTCCACCGTGATCAATGCAAATCTATTTTTTGGATGCACTCCATGAGTGGAAAATGATTAAATGTCCTGGTAGTTTGTTAGACGTCGTTAAAGGCAGTTAGTTGTATTATACTTTTAAAGGAAGTGTCCAACGTTTATAGGTTGCAACTGAAAGATATTTAATGTTTATAGATTATGGGAGAGAAATTTATATGACGCTTTGAGGCAGAAAAAAATAGTGATACTCCAAATATCTTGTAGTGGCCCTTTTAGTCTCACTACTTCATGATTGAATCAAAGGTTGCATACATATGTTTCCATGCTGAAACAAAAACTCTAAGAGGGCAAGTGCTTTAGTAAGCCACTCTCTAGAACTTGCTTCACTTCGTTGAAGCTAAAACTAGCTGCGTGTATGAAAGAATCTGCTTTTGAATCCAAACCACAAACAACTGTAAACAAATAGTACAAGTGCTTACAGTTGGCCCATTGACCCCGCTTTCCAATAGCTTTTGTCGCCATCTCCTTGAAATATGGGCAAGTGCATGCTGGCAGCTGCAAAATTGTCAAGTAGTACTGCTGGACCTTTGGAGGTGTGCCCGAATCCAAAGAGACAATGCATCCAAGGGCAGGGGCCGGAAGCATGCACAACTTGCGCACAGTGCCTTTCAAGGACAGGGCAGACGCACAATTATTGGCATGTTTCGTTGACGGGGCCTTCTTGTTGCGCTGGATATTTTTCCCTGAACGGCGGGTAGGAAACTCATCAGGATATGCCGGGGTCGGGTAAGCCAATAGGTCCACTGATAATGGCTGGTCCTGAAAGAGTCTTCTGGGTGACATCTCCATTCGCTGAGGTAGCCTAAAGCCTGCATTCTCCAGGGATAGGATTTCTTTGGTCGATAAGTTGGTCCCCAACTTAACCGGCCATACCTCTGGAACCTCGGGCCTTGATACCACCCACTTCCGTTTTGTACCCTTCACGCATCTCTCAATGTCGTCGTTGCAGAAGAAAAACTGCATAGACTCCTTCATATTCTTCCTGTAGTTGTCCATCAGGCCCGTGTAGGTTGGAGCAGCAGTACTCTTCCCATCTTGCACAATCAGAGTGATGCATTTCTTCTTCGTGATTGCTTGTTGAGCAAAGCATGCCTTGGCGGATGTCTTCGGGAGGCGTGCGATGTGCCACTCAGAAGGAATGCATGCGGTCTCTTCTACAGCAGTAACGTGGTAGCGGTCGTCTTGCTGCGGAGATTGGTGTGGAGGAAGGAACTGCTTCTCCTGCTCTGTAGTTGTAGGAGATTCCACTGCCACCACTGTTGCTGCAGGGTCGCTCTCTTTGTGTGCTGATCTGGTAAGGACGCGAGGTCTGGAGATACTGATTTTGTCCGGCCTGTGTGACTCACGTTCATCACCAAAAGCAGTATCTGGCTTTCGCTTCAGAGAAACAAATACCTCTTCCCCTTCAAAGTGAGGAGTCCTGGTGCACCATTCATCGGCGCCTGGCATCTTCAAGATCGCTTCGTGAAGTGGTTTTGAGTTTCCAGTCCTAGCCGCCGACCTCTGCGCACGTCTGAGCTTCAGCTCTTCCTTTGAAGGTCCGTTTCCAGGGCGCTCTCCTTTCAGGAACTGGTAGTATGCAACGCATTGCATGAAGGCTCGCACTAAGTCATCCACAGATGCCACGTACAAGTCGCAACCCCGATCGCCTGACTGTTGTTTCCACTTGTTGTGGATCGATTCGACTAGGTTACAGGATGGCATTTCTGCAAGTTCTGCTTCATTAAGGTCCTGTAATCGTAACGTGTCATCCAGTTAGCTATATGGGTGATTTATGTAAACGTTGCCTGGAAAGAGATTTTAGGGACAAATGTTAAAGAAGGTTAAGTGTTTACTAGCTCCATGAAGCCACCCCATTGGCGGTAACGAAAGTGCCAGAAGGCCAACCAGAGCTCCAGTCGAGGAAGGCAGTGTTCGGTCGCAGCGCCGGATGCAATCCACCATGCTCGAATTGCAAGGTACTTGGTCTCGGCCTCCGCCATTGACTTGGCATTCTTGTACTGCTGGCAGAGTTTCCGATGTTGTGCTTGGAGATCTTGACGGATGTCAGCCTTTGTGTGTTTTTCCAAGGACTGAGTCCAGTGGAAAAGGCAAGTCCTCTCTCTGTCAACCATCTTCTTGGCCGCATCTCCACTTCCATAGATCATGCGTACAACGTTCCAATTAGCTTGGGCACTGTCGGCCATGAATCCTTTGAAATTGACGTCATGCACACCGTGGCCCGCCATGACGGCATTCAGATTTTTCCATACGACTGATTGGGCTGCTACGTCCTCGGATTGCATGTCACATACAGCGATTGTCATGACCCGGCAATAAGTGGAATCGTACACATGGCAAGCCATTGTTGTCCAGGACCTGACACGTTTGACGTGATCAAACATGATCCAGGCATTCTCAAGGTCCCCACCCGCCTGCATTCTCTTCACCAAGTCTACTCCACTCCCCGGGCCAACTTCGGACATCTTGAAGACGAATACCTTGTCCATGTCCTCTCCTTGCCCCGGAAACATATTTTTCTGAACAAACTTCCAATTGTTGGAGCCGCGTAGCATGGTAATGCTGTCCATGATTCCAAAGCGTCGCAGTGCCTTGAATGAAGTGACAAAATTCCTAATATTGGGTGAGGTTAGATGCTTGTACCGATCAAAAATGGGGAGCAGTTCCTCCAACTCCAATATCTTGCGTTCCTCACCTTCCTTGGCCAGAAGTAGCGGGCCCAGTAATTCTTTCGCCGTTTCCAGCACAATGGACGAACGAGTTGCTGACGGAGTCCGTTCCACCTGCTCGCCTATCAAGGTCTTTGTCTGCTCGATGAAGTCTCGATACTCGCCAGACTTCACAGGGTGGTCGTGAGTTCCCAAGTGAACACATGCTCTTGTCATGTGTGGCGTTGCGGTCACGTAGTAGATCTTTGCAGGGCATACCGCAACGCATGTAGGTGGAATATTACACGATTTGCAAACAATTGTAGAACCCGTAGGAGGGCTGGACCCCACAACAAACACTTTCTCAGACAGCCCATCCCATTTAGTCTCGTTCACAACGGCGGTTCTGTGGTCTCGTGTTAGGTACTCACAGTCAACATTGACACAACGGAGGTGGCCCAGACACGACGATGTCCGAAATGTAAGCTTCAAATCATTCTGAATATTGGATGTGATAGTTCGAGACCAAGCATGGCCATCATATCTCCTGTCCATACCACGTAGCTGCTTTGCAGCAGACTGTTGGCCGTGGAGTCCTAAAGGCGGAAACTCAAAAATAACATCGCCATTATAATGAGGTGGAAGAAGTCGAACTTGCTGCAGCCTAATCGCATTGAAATCAATGCGAGAGAGAATACTCTTTGACCTCTTACGAACACTAAGTTTCATCAAGCATTGGACGACGCTACCTGGAGGACTTGGTGCAGGTTTAGACGAATCAGAGGGTTCTATCGGACTAACACGATCCTTGTGTACGACTTGCATAAGTGGCACACTCTTCTCACTGATCTGCGATATTGGCAAAGTAACTTTGATGTCGTCGCTATCAGAGTCATCACTCAATTCATAGATGGTCTGAAGACCTGGCTCAATTTTGACTTTGGTGATCAATGGTGCTTCAACACTAACTGTAGAGGATGTTCGAGGAGTTAGGAGTACAGTAGATGCAGCTAGGACAGACTCAGAGAGACCGTATGCACGATACTTACCCGGTTTGAGCGACCAGAACGTACCAACGTCGTTCTTACTCGACAATTGACCTATTGCATGCGAGAGTGTACCCGTATCATCGTCAAAAACCTCCTCCTCCACATGAAGTGACTCTTCACAAAATTGAAACCTCAGACTAAGAGTGGTGGAACTGACCATAGCACGGCCATCTTCTCCCAAAGGAAAGGTAACCGGTACAGAATGCAAGTCAGCACGAATGAAGGCCATTGTACCCATAGCCAAAAGCAACCTCACTAGTTAGTAGTCGGAATGAATGAAGCCTTAAAGAGGGTCTCCAGAAGATGTAGGGTGCTTAAGTACTATCAAACGTAATGAAATTACCAGTGATTAATGGACAAATTTACCCCCGAGCAAGTACTCGAAATATAAAACTGTAAGAAAATTTGGTCCAAGCTTGCCAAATACAAAAAGCAACAAAATAATATCTAATTCCAGAACATGGAAGACGGCTGATTTATGCATGTATACTAACTTTAATTGAGTAGGAACCAGGCCAAGTCACTGCCAGCAGGCGAAAATGGCCGACACCATGATGGCAGTAAAGATCAAGGATAGAACAAGAATCTCATATTTTAGAATGACGGTGATTACCAATAATAAGGTTGATTCAAATCCTTTCAATATATTGTAGCACTCAATTTATAGAAGGCACACATTTACAACCTGTTTAAATACTTTATAAAGAATTGTTGTGAACGTACGCCGATAATCAAAGTCTGCGCTTTACTAATATGGATGTTGCTAAACTTTAATGCGTGGACAACTGGAAAGCTTAAACTAATATTTTGAAGTGGAAATTGTAAGCTGGTGTAATGTCGAAAATACCTGCTATTGAATGTAATCGCGGTGTCATATTGTGGGTTGAAGTGCTTGCATTCTGAATGTGGGGTTAGGGGGGTGGGTCAAATTTCAGAAATTTTGGTGTGGCTGATTTAGAGATGGGCAAGGTTAGGTTTCATTTCTAAAATCTAGTTAAGTCTTGATAGGAGGGTGGGGGAGGTGTCGGTTCCGAGGGCATGTCATATTGTAGGCTGAGATGATTGCAATCTGAATTTGTGGGCAGGGAGGCGATCCCCATTTCTGGGTTGCCTAAGGGCACCTTTAGGAGGTAGGGGAAGAGGCCTCGGATCCGAGGCCTCTTTTGGTTGAACATTTGTGCTTGAAGTTTTGAGAAGGTGAAGAGCACATTTGTTTGCTCTCGGCCATTTTCGGGTTGCCTAAGGGCACCTGTAGGAGGTAGGGGAAGAGGCCTCGGATCCGAGGCCTCTTTTGGTTGAATGTTTGTGCTTGAAGTTTTGAGAAGGTGAAGAGCACATTTGTTTGCTCTCAGCCATTTTCGGGTTGCCTAAGGGCACCTTTAGGAGGTAGGGGAAGAGGCCTCGGATCCGAGGCCTTTTCAGGTTGTACGTTTGTGCTTGAAATTTTGAGAAGGTGAAGACCACATCTGTTTGCTCTCGGCCATTTTCGGGTTCCCTAAGGGCACCTGTAGGAGGTAGGGGAAGAGGCCTCGGATCCGAGGCCTCTTTTGGTTGAATGTTTGTGCTTGAAGTTTTGAGAAGGTGAAGAGCACATTTGTTTGCTCTCTGCCATTTTCGGGTTGCCTAAGGGCACCTTTAGGAGGTAGGGGAAGAGGCCTCGGATCCGAGGCCTTTTTTGGTTGTACGTTTGTGCTTGAAATTTTGAGAAGGTGAAGAGTACATCTGTTTGCTCTTGGCCATTTTCGGGTTGCCTAAGGGCACCTTTAGGAGGTATGGGAAGAGGCCTCGGATCCGAGGCCTCTTTTGGTTGAACGTTTGTGCTTGAAGTTTTGAGAAGGTGAAGAGCACATTTGTTTGCTCTCGGCCATTTTCGGGTTGCCTAAGGGCACCTGTAGGAGGTAGGGGAAGAGGCCTCGGATCCGAGGCCTCTTTTGGTTGAATGTTTGTGCTTGAAGTTTTGAGAAGGTGAAGAGCACATTTGTTTGCTCTCAGCCATTTTCGGGTTGCCTAAGGGCACCTTTAGGAGGTAGGGGAAGAGGCCTCGGATCCGAGGCCTTTTTTGGTTGTACGTTTGTGCTTGAAATTTTGAGAAGGTGAAGAGTACATCTGTTTGCTCTTGGCCATTTTCGGGTTGCCTAAGGGCACCTTTAGGAGGTATGGGAAGAGGCCTCGGATCCGAGGCCTCTTTTGGTTGAACGTTTGTGCTTGAAGTTTTGAGAAGGTGAAGAGCACATTTGTTTGCTCTCGGCCATTTTCGGGTTGCCTAAGGGCACCTTTAGGAGGTAAGGGAAGAGGCCTCGGATCCGAGGCCTTTTTTGGTTGTACGTTTGTGCTTGAAGTTTTGAGAAGGTGAAGAGTACATCTGTTTGCTCTCGGCCATTTTCGGGTTGCCTAAGGGTACCTTTAGGAGGTATGGGAAGAGGCCTCGGATCCGAGGCCTCTTTTGGTTGAACGTTTGTGCTTGAAGTTTTGAGAAGGTGAAGAGCACATTTGTTTGCTCTCGGCCATTTTCGGGTTGCCTAAGGGCACCTTTAGGAGGTAAGGGAAGAGGCCTCGGATCCGAGGCCTTTTTTGGTTGTACGTTTGTGGTTGAAGTTTTGAGAAGGTGAAGAGTACATCTGTTTGCTCTTGGCCATTTTCGGGTTGCCTAAGGGCACCTTTAGGAGGTATGGGAAGAGGCCTCGGATCCGAGGCCTCTTTTGGTTGAACGTTTGTGCTTGAAGTTTTGAGAAGGTGAAGAGCACATTTGTTTGCTCTCGGCCATTTTCGGGTTGCCTAAGGGCACCTTTAGGAGGTAGGGGAAGAGGCCTCGGATCCGAGGCCTTTTTTGGTTGTACGTTTGTGCTTGAAGTTTTGAGAAGGTGAAGAGTACATCTGTTTGCTCTTGGCCATTTTTGGGTTGCCTAAGGGCACCTTTAGGAGGTAGGGAAAGAGGCCTCGGATCCGAGGCCTCTTTTGGTTGAACGTTTGTGCTTGAAGTTTTGAGAAGGTGAAGAGCACTTCTGTTTGCTCTCGGCCATTTTCGGGTTGCCTAAGGGCACCTTTAGGAGGTATGGGAAGAGGCCTCGGATCCGAGGCCTCTTTTGGTTGAACGTTTGTGCTTGAAGTTTTGAGAAGGTGAAGAGCACATTTGTTTGCTCTCGGCCATTTTCGGGTTGCCTAAGGGCACCTTTAGGAGGTAGGGGAAGAGGCCTCGGATCCGAGGCCTCTTTTGGTTGAACGTTTGTGCTTGAAGTTTTGAGAAGGTGAAGAGCACATTTGTTTGCTCTCGGCCATTTTCGGGTTGCCTAAGGGCACCTTTAGGAGGTAGGGGAAGAGGCCTCGGATCCGAGGCCTCTTTTGGTTGAACGTTTGTGCTTGAAGTTTTGAGAAGGTGAAGAGCACATTTGTTTGCTCTCGGCCATTTTCGGGTTGCCTAAGGGCACCTTTAGGAGGTAGGGGAAGAGGCCTCGGATCCGAGGCCTCTTTTGGTTGAACGTTTGTGCTTGAAGTTTTGAGAAGGTGAAGAGCACATTTGTTTGCTCTCGGCCATTTTCGGGTTGCCTAAGGGCACCTTTAGGAGGTAGGGGAGGAGGCCTCGGATCCGAGGCCTCCTTTTGTTGAAGGTGTGTGCTGGGTTAAAAAGACCTTAGCAGCCTCAAAACCCCATAACTTTCTCATATGGTCTTTGATTCTAAGAATTGACCACTCCATCGGCATCTACGTTTCATGTAGATGCCGATGGACTACTCACTTGCACCATTTGGACAAGTAGAGATGAAGTTATGCCAATTTAAAGGTTCGCAGTCCCGGGAGCCACACCCAGGTCAGTAAGGAGGAGGCCTCGGATCCGAGGCCTCCTTTTGGGGAAGGTTTTTGCTTTGTTAATCTCCATGAAATGTATACTTGACTTTGCTTTAGACCTTGGTATGCTTTGTGTTGGTGAATATGTGAGGTTGGAAAGGAGGCCTCGGATCCGAGGCCTCTTTTTGAAGCGGGTTTTTGTTTTGTAAATTTACATGAAATGTGTACTTGATTTTGGTCTCGGCCTTGGTATGTTTGTGTAGGTGATTATGTGAGAGGTTGGGGAGGAGGCCTCGGATCCGAGGCCTCCTTTTGGAGAAGGTGTTTGCTGGGCTAAAAAGACCCCAGCAGCTTCAAACCCCATAACTTTCTCATATTTTCTTTGATTCTAAGAATTGACCACTCCATAGGTATCTACGTTTCATGTAGATGCCGATGGACTACTCACTTGCACCATTTGGACAAGTAGAGATGAAGTTATGCCAATTTAAAGGTTCGCAGTCCCGGGAGCCACACCCAGGTCAGTAAGGAGGAGGCCTCGGATCCGAGGCGACATAGAAAAAGTTGGGTTCCATATCAATTTATTTATTGAAAACTCCACAACGTATATAAAGAACTAAAACATCTATTTTTTAACCTATGCCTATGCATAATTTTAAAAGATCCTCACGAAGTAGTTGCCTCCAATTAAAATTAAAAGTCATTGGCAATGTTTTATTTATAATAAACAAATATTAATTTTTTAATTAAAAAGCCCGAAAAGCTGGGTAGTTTGACCTATGGTACATGTATTAAAAAAACTCATATAATTCGGTTTTTAATGCAATTTGGTCTTCACCCAACTTTTTGGTCCTTTTTAATTTTGTATAATTTGATATAATTTTAACAAAAGCCATCCTCTAAGCCGTTTTTAATCCGATGCCCCCTGCGTATAATATGGGAGTTGCGTACCTGGGGGTTTATTAATTTGAGCACATAGTTCAATCTCATCGACACACATGTGCTCTTGTTGTCCATTCTTGACTACAAACCTTGCCATTAGGTGGACGTGCCTAATTCACTTACTAATCTTAATCGGACACCTATATATGAGTGGTATGTGGTTTGGTGTGGCTCCAACAACAACAACAACAAGTGTTTTTCAAGTGATTGGACATTGTGCTCAAAATAAGCTAACCATTCCAAGGGCAATAGGCATCATAATTTGGGGGGTTGGGGTGCAAACCTATATGACCGTTTAATGAGCATGAGAATCTTCACTTTGAGAACAAATAAGATATTCATACGAGCTCCAAAGCTTATTAGAAAAGTGGTTATGGCCTCAATTTGGACTTGCTAACCATCTTATGCCTAATCATATGTTTCATATCCTAGGAGAAGTGGGCTAGTTGGAAACAATGACTAATAAACACTCGTTTACCTTAGGCCCACTTCACACATGAGCCTAGGGCCCTTTGATTCTCATTCAAAGGCCATATCATGAACATGGCCCACCATAAGTTGTGTCAAGCCTACCTCTTGGAGGTGAACCTGACACAAATCTCATTAGACCATGAAACATTATTTATAGTTTTCCATGTAGGAATCCGTGTAGACACTTGCATCCATGATAAATCTCTTTGGGCTTAAGGCCTTCACCTTCTAGTGTGAAGTGAACTTGGATAGTCTTGGTTTTTTCGACCAGCGAGAGATCTTCGAAATGGTCACGGGCCTTCAGTCTCATGTGTAGAGTGGCCCTTACACTACTCCATCATAGGTGTCCGATTGAAGAAAGAGTGACTACAGTATGTATGTATAAAGGCCCACATACCTCAAATTTCATTGAAGACAATTGGACACCCTACAAGCCTACCTCTTGAAGGTGGACCCGACACAAATTCCGGTAAACCATGAAACATAATTTATAGTTTTCCATGTCGTCCATGATAAATCTCTTTGGGCTGAAGGCCTTCACCTTCTAGTGTGAAGTGAACTTGGACAGTCTTGACCTTTTCGACCAACGAGAGACCTTCGAATGCAATGGTCACGGGCTCTCAGTCTCGTGTGTGGAGTGGCCCTCACACTACTCCATCATAGGTGTCCGATTAAAGAAAGAGTGACTATGTATGTATAAAGGCCCACATATCTCGGTTTCATTGAAGACAATCGGGCACCCTCTAAAATAATGGGCCAAATTCATTGAAGACGATTGGGCACCCTATGGAATAATGGGCGGAAGCTTTGTTGGCAAGCTAAAAGGGTTGGCAACAGTATTGAAAAGCTCATGATTTCCAACCGTTGAGTTGAAAAGGGGGAACGGAGAACGGTGGGGTGGGGGGGGGGGTCACAAGAACACCATGAGGTGGGCAATTGGGGGGGGGGGGATTATTGGGATGATATTTATCGGGATGGGATGATACGGTCAACTCTCAACAGCTGTGCCGGTGGACTCCCTGTTTGTATACATACCCCCCCCCCATCCCAACCGCAACACAACAATAAGGGTGGGATGGGTCCTTAAATGGTTACCCCTTTCCCGGCCGTCCCCACTTCTCCCTAGGATAATTAAACATGCGATTAGTGCAAGACAAGATAGTTAACTTATCAAACCCTAACCGAGGTCGTTTGTAGCTAGTTTCCTCATCATTTATGGAGCTCGTATGATTATCTTATTTGTTATCGAAGTGGAGATTATTCTCATGCTCTTTAAATGGTGATCTAGGTCCAGTCTCTTCCCCCCCCCCAAATCATATTGGGTTGGTTGTTGAACCTAGAATGGTTATCCATAATAAGGGTGGATGCGTCTTTAAATGGTTAGCCATTTCTCCAACCGTCCCACTTCTCCTAGGATATTAAGACACGTGACGATTAGTACAAGACGGTTAACTTATTGAATCCTAATCAAGGTCATTTGTAGCCACTTTCCTCATCATTTTTGGAGCTCGTATGGCTATCTTATTTGTTATCGAAGTGTAGATTATACTCATGCTTACTAAATGGTGATATAGGTCATGTTCCCCCCCCCAATCATGTTAGTTGTTGAACCTAGAATGGTGTTATGTACAATAAGGGTGGTTGGGTCGTTAAATGGTTAGCCCTTTCCCCAACCATCCCCACTTCTCCTTAGGATAATTAAACACACGATTAGTAGAAGATGGTTAACTTATCGAACCCTAATCGAGGTCGTTTGTAGCCACTTCCCTCATCGTTTTTGGAGCTCATATGACCATCTTATTTGTTATTGAAGTGGAGATTATTCTCATGCTCGTTAAATGGTGATATAGGTCCAGTCCCCCCCCCCATCGTGTTGGTTGTTGAACCTAGAATGGTTATCCACAATAAGGGTGGATGGGTTCTTTTTTAAATGGTTACATTTTTTCTAACTTTTGTACTTCTCCTGGGGCATTATTTAGTACAACATGGTTAACTTAGCGAATCCTAATTGAGGTTGTAGCTAGCCACTTTTCTCATCATTTTAGGAGCTTATATGAATATCTTATTTGTTATCAAAGTGGAGATTCTCATGCTCCTTAAATGGTCATATAGTCCCCCCCCCAATCATGTTGGTTGTTGAACTTAGAATGGTTATCAAATTTTGAACACGCAATTCAATCTTTTTCAAACATGTGTCTTTTTGGAATCAGTTCTTGGAGGCCACTTGTAAGCATGTACCACTCTATAGGTGCCCAATTAAGATAAGTAACCGAATTGGGAGCATCTATCTTAGCACCAACTAACTTAACGTCATTCTACACACGTGACCAAGTGTTGTGAGAGGAAATTGATTTGGGGACCTTTCTTGTGGTCATGGTCGGTGGTCCAAAGGCCATGGCCACGAAAAAATCCACATCACTTTGTAAAAGTCTTGGTCACATGACATAGTGTACAATTGACTTGGACTGAGACATAGTGTTTTAAGGAAAAATCAAATAAAATAAAATTTGGCTAAAAATTTGGTATTAAAAGTATATTCTTTTATATTACATAGTTCTAAATTAAGTTCTTCCTATTGTGGTCACTTTCATGTTTAGACAACTTTTGGGGGTCTCTCACTACAAAATCCAAGTTATTACCAAACATTATCCATTCTAGATATGTAGGACTCCATGGTTACTTCCAAGTCACAGTCAATGATCACTAGGGTAAACATACTCTTGTTAGAGCTAAAAACCCCACCATTCACGGTTTAAGGAGCGGTTTTAGGCTTATTGTTCCATTGCAAGAAACCTGAAGAGTAATTGGTTGTATGGTTTGTTTTTTAAAAGTAAAAAATTAGGTGAAGTGTACTTTGGTGTGTCAAAGATTTGATGATTACTTGCACGAGCATTTTCAACTTGGTTTTATGTTTGCAAGAGAACTTAAGAAATAGTTGTTTTATTTGGTTGTTTTTTGCTTACAAAGAAAATATTAAAAAATCTATTATGTGCAGTAAAATACAACCATAACATTATTCAGATCCATATCAGCGTTCTGTGGGACTGGCAGTATTCTACGGAATATTCACTGATAGTTCCCACATTCAGTCTGAATGTGGGAAATATCAGTGAATATTCCGCAGAATACTACCAGTCCCACAGAACGCTGATATGGATCTGAATAATGTTATGACAACACACACGGACAACGAACTTCATTTTTAGAATTCGGTTTCTAAAAATGGCTTTGTGTCAAAAGAGTGTTTTGCTAAATCCACTGACGTCTCAACTGCAAGAAAAACGGGTGATATTTTGTAGCACCTACCCTAGGAGGAGGGTGAAAATGTTGATTGCTATGTAGGTCATGGTGATTTCCGGTCTTATTCAAATCAACACCTAAGGGCTGCCTCACACACGAGCCAAGAGCCGTGACCATGAAATTGTGAGAGCCCAAAAGAACGTGTCCAAAGGCCGTCCAAAATCATGCAGTGTGGTCACGGACCCTCAAGTGTAGTGTGAAGTCACATGTGACTAGGCCCTCAACTAAATGATATTTCAGTGAAAACAGGTCCTCACACATGATAAAATATAATAAATCAACGGTTGTGAGGATTCAGAGTGTCATGGTCTCCCGGTTGAAGTATAATGGTCACGGGCTCTCAATCTCGTGTGTGAAGTGGCCAGGGATGTACAAATGGACGTGACGCGGCCTAAACGCGTCACGTCGCGTCACGTCCAGGGTGTGATGCCAAACGGACGTTACTGTAGTAAAAAAAAATTACTAATGGGATTTTCTTTTCAGATAAGTAATTATTTCGACATCAATACAGGCAGTCGTCTACCATGGTCGACTGCTATATAGGCAGTCGACCACTTAATCGACTGCTAACTTAGCAGTCGACTACAATGGTCGACTGCTAATGTAGCAGTCGACTAAGTGGTCGACTACTATATAGGCAGTCGACTACAATGGTCGACTGCTAACTTAGCAGTCGACTACAATGGTCGACTGCAAATGTAGCAGTCGACCATGGTAGTCGACTGCCAATGTAGCAGTCGACTACCACCGTCGACTGCTATATAGGCAGTCGATTACCATGGTCGACTGCCATATAGGCAGTCGATTACCTTGGTCGACTGCCAATGTAGCAGTCGACTATCTTCGTCGACGGCCAACATAGCAGTCGACGGTGGTAGTCGACTGCTACATTGGCAGTCGACCATGGTTGATAGTCGACTGCTATGTTGCCGTCGACGAAGATAGTCGACTGCAATTGTAGCAGTCGACCATTGCCGTCGACTGATACTATTAACAAACAAATGCAGTCAACATCATATGTTTGTTGGGTTAAATTTTAATGGTTTGGGTATAGTGGAATATGGATGGATGGAAGTAGTTTAGGAAAAATGTGATTAAAGCCAACAATGATATGTAGAAGAAAAAAAAACCGCGTTGTATTAAAACAAGTATATCATAAAGATATAAAAAATATACAAGGTTGTCCATATCAATGATACACGCATACTACCTTAACCCCTACGATGTTGCCTAAAGAACTAAACAGACTAAACACTATCCTTAACCTCAGTTCTCCAGCAGTCTATCGGCTCATCCCACCCCACAAACGGCATCTACATCCGTAGTTTGGCGATGGTCAATGAAATGCGGTTGGACACGTTCTCGCATGTCAATGCACTCAAAGTGACATCCCAAATTTTCCTTCCTTCATTGACAAAGAGAATTCGGTCATCACCATCGTTGCAAAGTTGTCGAGCAATCATGCCGACCGCATAACACTCAGCCTCCGCGGTGTAATATACATCGGGATCATGGTGTCTCCTGTTTTGGATGTAAAACAGTTCCGGCGCCACCCAAAACTTCTCCTTCCTCAATTTTTCCTTCGCTTCTACGGTTTCCGCATGCCATAGCGATAGGACATCCTCACCCGAATGCGTTGCACATCCCCAATCGCACACCCCAATCTTGAGGCTCCCGTCCGATTCCCAATGCAACATAATGTTGTCAATGGATAGATCGTTGTGTTGCACATTTGCAGCGTGCAAAGCCTCCATGATCCATAACAATGCCCAAGCCAACTTTACCCTCTTCGCCCGGAACTTTTGGACTTGGTCATAGAGTTGCCATTCGGTTGCGTCCATTGTCAAAATGTTGGCATTTGGACGGTGGGCTCTATCCCGAATGAACATCTCTCGTAGAGTGCCCCCGTTCCACCATAGTGTATAGCCCGCATTGGACACACTGTTGATTAACCAAAACTTGATGAAACCTGGATGCGTGCTCTTTAAAACGCATGCCTCCGCACTTACTTGGATACGAGCTTTTTGCCTATCCGACGTCTTTGGGGTCTTTTCAGCCCACGTAATCTCCGGTGGGAGACGATCGTCGCCCTCGATCCTCACCTTCCTCACCTCCCCGTAACCCCCCACCTTCTTTATGCTCTTCAAACTCACGACATTTGCCGTATCGGGAATCCACAATAGTTGGCATGGGCCCGACACCCTTAGCCACTTCTCCAATTTCTCCGCCTTCCAAAGAATTATTTTGGAGGCCGTCTTGGACAATCCTTTGGCCACGGGATCCCACCACAAAAATATTTCCCGGATTCTTACAGCTCGAGGGCTCAACACCTCGCCTGTTTCGCCCTCCGGGAACATGTTCTCAACCAATTGCTTGAGGTTGAAAATACCATTTTGGGCCTTATTCTTCACCCATGAATCGAACCCCGCAAGATTCCTATCACCGCTAAACTCGGGGCCATCCACTTCATGTCGAATAGCAACCTCCATGTCCTTTTTAATTATCTCAACCCTTTTGTGTTTCGGATGCTCCAAAAAACGGAATTTGATGCCGGCCTCCCCATTCCTCAAATACCAGTCAACTATGGCTTGGTGGACCTTTGCCGTTATCGCATCCGAGAATTTTACCCTTGGTTTCCCGCTCCTACTCGACGACCCTGAGGCCGCGGAAGCCCCTCCTTGGCTGCTCGTAGGGGCACCGGCATTTGGGCGGACGGGAACGGTAGTATCTGAACGGGGGGTAATATTGGCTCCCGTTCCCGAAGCACTTCCTGATCCCACATCGGAATGTCGTTGCCGCTTAGGGGGCCGTTTGTGCACCCTGCCGGGTGCATCCGGCTCGTCCTCCGGCATCCTCCAACTTCGATCCTCCATCGTGTTTAAAAACACGCTATTATTGTGTTCACAAACACAACTCAAATGTGTTCACAAACACGGCCGTATTCACACCGCTCCACCGCAAAAAATCGGATCCAAAATTGGCAAGAGTTTGCACCCTAAACCAATCTTCCAACCGCCCCCTAGGCCCTCTCAAAACATTAGGCAAAGGATGCTAGGCATGCTTAGTCCCAATGTCCCGCTTGAGGAGGGGTGGTTGACAAATGATGTCAATGAGGCCTCCCCACTTATATATATAGGTTGGGTGGGCCTCACACCGACGGTACGACCGGACGCCGCGCCCCTGGATCCTGACCGTTGGACCGTGCATCATCCAACGGCCAGGATGGATGCGACGATTGGTCGACTGCTATACGGCAGTCGACCATCCAGTCGACTGCCAGATAGCAGTCGACTCTGGATAAGGCAGTCGACAATTAGCAGTCGACAATTAGCAGTCGACCGCGGCGTCGACTGCTATGTGGCAGTCGACGTGTGGGCCGACTGCATTTAGCAGTCGACTGCGGGGGTCGACTGCCATGTCGACTGCTAGTTTGCAGTCGACCCTGGAAGTCGACTGCCACGTCGACTGCCAAGCAGCAGTCGACCCCCGATGTCGACTGCGAATGGCAGTCGACGTGGCAGTCGACTGCCATGTCGACTGCGAATGGCAGTCGACGTGGCAGTCGACTGCCATGTCGACTGCGAATGGCAGTCGACGGGCAGTCGACCGCCATGTCGACTGCTAGTTTGCAGTCGACCCCGGAAGTCGACTGCCACGTCGACTGCCAAGCAGCAGTCGACCCCCGATGTCGACTGCGAATGGCAGTCGACGTGGCGGTCGACTGCCATGTCGACTGCTAGTTTGCAGTCGACCCTGGAAGTCGACTGCCACGTCGACTGCCAAGCAGCAGTCGACCCCCTATGTCGACTTCGAATGGCAGTCGACGGGCAGTCGACCGCCATGTCGACTGCTAGTTTGCAGTCGACCCCGGAAGTCGACTGCCACGTCGACTTCCAAGCAGCAGTCGACCCCCGATGTCGACTGCGAATGGCAGTCGACGTGGCGGTCGACTGCCATGTCGACTGCTAGTTTGCAGTCGACCCTGGAAGTCGACTGCCACGTCGACTGCCAAGCAGCAGTCGACCCCCTATGTCGACTGCGAATGGCAGTCGACGTGGCAGTCGACCGCCATGTCGACTGCTAGTTTGCAGTCGACCCTGGAATTCGACTGCCACGTCGACTGCCAAGCAGCAGTCGACCCCCGAAGTCCGCTGCGAATGGCAGACATTGGACCTCCCCCCCTCCAAACATAAACAAATTGCTTTTGCAATGGATCCTATAGCAGATTACTCTAAACACTTTTAATATCATAGCATCTTTTATATTTAGTGCACGTTCAAGCGTCGGGACTATAAAGGGTTCACCGCTCATTAGCATTCATCATTCCCCCTCGCTCTAGTTGGCCTTGATTGCCTTTTGGCATTCGTTGCAAGTGGAGAGAGGTAGTAGGTTATATTGGGATGGGCACGCGAAACGAATGGAAGCCTTGGTTTGTGCCCAAGGAGTGGACTCCAACGTCCAAGAAGGTCGAGTGCAAATTTTGCGCGTTGGAATTAGTTTATAGGAAGGACCGCATGGTTGCCCATTTGGGATACCAAAAAAATGACGGCAAGATGCGGGGGGTGGCATTGTGTCAACGTCAAGGGCCGATTGTAAAGTCTTTATTTTCGAGGTGCGGCGGATCGTGGCCGCCAATTCCGGATGACTTTGTGGACGAGTGCGTTGAGGACGGGGGAGAAGCTGTGGTCGGGTCCCAACAACAAGCGTCATGCAGTGCATTGTCGAACGCGAACGGAAGCCAAACCGCTCCACCATCGCCCGCACCGTCAGTGGCAAGGGAGTTGGTGTCCGGGACGACTCCCGAACCCCACCGACGTTCCCAACGGCAAATGAGACTAAAAGAAGGGATGCAAAATTCGACAAAACGAGACTTGGATACAAAATGGTCGCAAGCCTTTTATGAGGCTAATATCCCCATTAGTATTGTCCGCCATCCCGCGTTCATCCAGGCCGTTAAGGCAACCGCCGAGGCTAGAATTATGTACAAACCCCCAACATACCATGCAATGCGCAAGAGTTTACTTGACGATGCACGGTTCAATACACAAAAAATCGTGGAGTTGAAGACAACATCATCCATCCACAAATATGGGTGCACTATTTGTTCGGACGGATGGGAGAATGTTGTCCACCGCCCTTTGATGAACGTCATGCAAATTTGTCCGGCGGGCGACGTGTTCCTTGGTTTCATCGACACCACCGGTAGCACAAAGGATGCCGCCTACGTGGCCACCGAGGTCAAACGCTACATCGTTGGAGTGGACCCCACAAAGGTTGTTCAAGTTTGCTTCGATAATGCGGCGGCCATGAAAACCGCGGCGAGCAATATTAGCCGGGAATGGCCACACATATATTGGCAAGGGTGTGCGGCGCATTGTTTGAACTTGTTGTTGAAGGATTGGGGTAAACAACGATGGGCGAAGGACGTCGTAGACAAGGCGAAGGACATTGTCAAATACATCCGGGCCCACCAATGTCCGACGGCGGTCTTCCTCACCTACTCGCCCAATTTGGGCTTGAAGATGTCCGGGTCCACACGATTCGCCATCAACTTCCTCATGATTGACCGGCTTCTAAAGGTGAGACATGCTTTGGAACAAACGGTTATTCATCCCGATTGGACCGCCTACGTGAACAAATTAAATAGAGGAGGCGATGATCGAAGGAGAAGTGCAATGGAGGCACGTCAAATCAAGACAACGGTTAATGACGACAATTTTTGGACAAGTTGCGATAATTACCGCCACATGTCGGAGGAGGTGTTGAAAGCATTGAGAGTGTTTGATGGCGTTGAACCGGCAATGGGCAAGGCTTGGTTGACCATGAAGAACTTGGAGAAACATGTGCTTAGCCTAAGGAATCCTCCTTTCAACCTAGCACACAACCTCGCTACCTTGGCCGAAGAAGATTTCTACAGCCGGTGGCGTATGATGACCACGGACCTACACCATGCCGGTGCAATCTTGAATCCTTATTTATTGGACGACAACGTCGTCCACGAAGACGCGGCCGTTAAATCCGGATTCTTGGACGCCATGAGGAGGTTGACCACGGGCAAGGACGGTCATTACGGTCGGGTTGTGGCCGAATTTCAAGCATTCAAAGAGCGTAGGGGCGCGTTCGCCAATATGCCCCTAGCCATGGAAGCCAACATCCCACCCCACGAGTGGTGGGACCTCGTGGGCGAAGGTGGCACCCACTTGGCCCCTTTGGCAAAGCGAATATTGGCCCAAGTGTGCTCCTCTTCGTCTTGCGAAAGGAATTGGAGTAGTTATTCGTTTGTGCACAACAAGACTAGAAACCGGTTGAGTTCGGCGAGGGCCGAAAATTTGGAGTACATTTATACCAATTCACGGTTGGCACGGGAGAGGGTTGATCGGGACTCGGCCGCATGGTATCTAGTGAACATGATGTCCGAAGACTCCGACTATTCGGCCGACGAGGATATAAATGGTGACCCCCCCGCGGGACCCGGCGGGGATTCCTCGGGGCCTTCGGACAACGAGAGCGATGGGGGACATGGTGGAGGGAATTTGGGCCTTGACAACCACAATGATCCGTTTGCATACGATGGACTTGACGCCGAGGACGATGGTGATCTTCACATGTGGGCCAACATAGCCGGTCGGGAGTTTCTCTCCACTACGCATGTGCGTCCCGCTACGCCGACAACTACAATACCCGATGTACCGGTAGACATTCAACCCGTAGTGGATGAAGATGTAGTGGCCGAACCACATGTGGATGAAGCTCTTGAAGCGGCTCCGAACCGGATGGACATGGATGAAGTCCCACCACATGCTTCCCCCATTCATCCACCGACGGATGTTGTGCCCACTCCTATTGTGCCGACAACATATGCACAACCCATGCAAACTACACCACCTTTTCCCGAGCCCCACGGAGAGGGCACGTCCAATGTTGTCCTTAACACTAGTCCATTGCGAGGTATTGGGCAATGCCCGGCCGTTGCGCTAGCACCGGAATCCGACTCGGATGACACATTGGCGCAACACATTGCGCGTCGGGCCCCAACAATACCACGCATGGGCTCCCGGTTGGTTGGTGCCACCATCGGCATGCGCGCCCCATGCCCCACACCGGCTAGGCCACCCCCTAATATTGCATTGACAAACTTTGGTCGGACCACGAGAGGTCAAAAAAGAAAACGACAAAGGGATGTGCGAGAATGGAGGACTACCGGGGCCACCCCACTTGCACGTCCACAAACTGACGGCGTTATGGATGCAACGGGTTCAAGACCAATGGTATCGATTAGAATGCCAAGGGCTGGCACACGGCTTAGTCGAATTCCCGGCCCGGCAATTGATGGCCACGAGTCCGACGCCCGAACAGATGACAATGCCAGCACGGACGATGAATCCGGCGTAGGCGAAGCTCCCGATGATAGTGATTACCAAGCACCGCCCCCAAGGGTAGCTGTGGGAGGGCCACGCAAGACAAGGAATTCTATTCCTCAAGACAACGATAATGCCCCTTCATGAATGAATATTTATAGTAATGTCAAATGTCCTATGGTGTTCAATGGGTTTAGTTGTATTGGTGATCAATTTTTGTAATAACTATTTTTGGGTATGTTTGTTGAAAAAATAATGTGAATTTCAAATTTGTATGTTGGATGTTGACTAGAAATTGAGCCTACATGTATGATGTAGGGTTTAGGAAATGAATGTCCAATGTGCACTAAGGTTAGGACTCAGGAGTAGGACACATGGAAATGATTTGTAATGCCAATAGGCCCTATGTAGTGTTGCATTTTTTATTCTATAGGTCGGAGGCGGCATTATAAAATAATTTTAAGAATATTTAAGACTACTTTTATGTTTTTATTATTGAAAATCATCGAAGACATCAATCCGTGAGGTCCTTTATGGCAAATCATTGTCGAAAATATTCCCCTCTTCTAGGATTAGGTCATCGAGCTCTGCTCCGCCCAAATATTGATCCAAGAATGATGACATTGTAAATGCAGACCACCATTCACGACTTGTCCGATGTGCCATGTGGGGCGTTATGTATTCCAATATTTGCTAATTTGTGTGGCAAATTGGCAATGCTCAAGGCTCAAACATTGCCATTGAGTTTGAATGTACTAATGCTATATGGTAATATGGAACAATTGTCAAAGTTGAGCGTGTCTATATTTGCCCTATTGCCATGGATTGGCTATAGTCGTGAACTTATAATAAAAAAAATTTAAAAATGCCGTAGAAATTTGTCGAGGATTTTAAAATGCATTTTAAATGTGTATTTTAAGATAAAGTAAAAATAAATGCACCTCTAGCCCTATGTCATGTGGGAGGATGAAATGAATGTCCAATGTGCACTAAGGTTAGGAGTAGGACATATGGAATTGATTTGTAATGCCAATAGGCCCTATGTCATGGGCGAGGATGGAATTAATGTCCACACACACACATATATATATATATATTGCAAATACCCCCAAATATATATATATATATATATATATATTGCACATACATCCATATATATAGCGCATACATATAGAACATACGGTATACCGGGAACCCACATATATATTGCACATACACATACATATTGCAGTTTGCACGTACACCCATACATGTTAGACATACATATTGCACACGGGTGTAGCTAATAAGGAAGTTATCATTTGTTTAAATAGCGATCCACTTTTATTTCACATTACGGATCATATCTTTTACATAGTGCGATTATATCCACTAGGCCTAAACACATATACAATGTGTTTGCTAGGATTAAATCGGCGAACTATATAGAACATGAACCGCTACATCTACATAGAAAAATTATAATGTCAATAGTCGCTCCGAAGGACAAATCCAAAAGTTGGTGCATCGACGATATTCGGCAGAACGTTTGTCGACTTGAAGCCAATATTCTCCATTCTCCACAAGCATATCCCGCAAGTATTCAAGTTCCATTATGAAAATATCGTTGAGCCGAGCATGCTGAACTTGCCATCGAATTGGGATGGCAATGCGTTGCGTATGGCTGAACATGAAGAGGTTCAGTCGGAACGCTCGCAACAATTCGGCGAGCTCCGAAGTCCCTCTCACGCCCCTAAATCGATGCCCCATTGGTATGTCTACGTCCCAAATCGACATACGCAACGCATTGTAGACTTCTCCCATACCAAAATGTTCCCGCCAAGCTTTGTTAACTCCCATGTATTTAAAAATACATATGAGAGTTAAAAAATTCGCCCTCACTTCACACCCCCGCCCATACTCTCCTCGGTGATATGGCTCCAAAATAGGCTCTAGGACCTTCGGCAATATGTGCTCCCCCACAATTTCCGCGGTCAATCCGGGTAAAATGGTCGACGGTGCCATGTTTGGCACAACCCTTAAATAGCAGCTTCTCCGCTCCTTCTCCCTTTGTTCTCCGTTTGCAAAGCTTGCTAAAACAGGCTATGGCCAATGGAGAACTTGGGAATGAGGGAAATGGGAGGTTGGATTGCTATATATATGCATCATTTGTCATGATTGTATGCATTTAATGCATGATTTGACTAAGCTAACGCTCTTCCCAAACCCTAACGCCTAATTTCGACTGCTGGGCAGCAGTCGATTGCCATATTCGACTGCTGGGCAGCAGTCGACTGTGGATGGTCGACTGCTACACAGCAGTCGACTGATAAAATCGACTGCTGGAAGGCAGTCGACTGTGGATGAATGACTGCCTTCCAGCAGTCGACCATCTTAGTCGACTGCTAGGAAGCAGTCGATTTTATCAGTCGACTGCTGTGTAGCAGTCGACCAGCCACAGTCGACTGCTGGGCATTTATCAATCGACTGATGCCCAGCAGTCGATTTACATAGTCGACTGCTATGAAACAGTCGATTTGCATAGTCGGCTGCTGTGTAGCAGTCGACCATCCACAGTCGACTGCTGTGCAGCAGTCGACTATGCAAATCGACTGCTACAAGGCAGTCGACTGTGGATGGTCGACTGCTACACAGCAGTCGACTGCCTTGCAGCTTAACTTAGACAACTAATTAGACACACCCGTAACCCAACCTGCCAAATCATTGGATGCCACCCGAGGGCCCACACTGCGATATCCCTATAAAATCAAGTGTGCTACCCACCATGAGGCCACCTTGCCTCGTAGTGATTTTGAGGACCTTGTATGCGTCGCGTACATTGCCCAAGATCAACTACGGTGTGGGCAATCCATAGGATTGCGATGGCTGGGAGTGGCAAGATACGGGATGCGGGTGGTTCGTCAAGAAGTATGTATTACAATCCCCGACACGCATGGGGCTTGCCGGACGAACCGGACGAATTTACACCCGAGGTGGTTGCAGAGAACACTCGAAATGAGGACGATTTGCGCAGTGTTTTACGTCCGATTCAAGGGTTCACTGAATTCTATTGGGTTCGACTGCCTAGGAGACAAGTTGATCGTCACCACCGCGGATACTTGGACGCCCAAGAAAGGCCCGCATGCCGCATCGGTTACAAGGAAAAACTTTTCCCATGGCACTTGTTTCAGGACCTTAGCGACGTTCTCACGAAGGGGAAAAATCAATTGTATTTTCGAAAAAACTATGGGACCTTGTGGAGGTTCTACCAAACCATAAAACACTCGGTGCATGACGCAATTCATTGGGGTTCAACCGGTGCACCGCGCACCAAAAGGAATACCGGGTGTATAGAGAGTACACACTTAGGTCGTCAATGTAAGATTTGCCCACGAATATGGTGAGAGCGTAGTATCAAGTTTGTACTTGCACGTATACTTACGTATGTTGGTAAGTTGGAAATGCGCAATATATGAATTCCTAGCAATATTGCGGTGATGTTTTCCGCTTGGTGTGAACTTATAATCATGCCACATGGAATCATTGTCACAGTTATTTGCATCGATACGTGTTTGATTCAAGTGCAAATGCATGTAGATGCAAAGTCCATGGTTTAATTGGATGTTTGTGGCAACTGATTGTGTGGGCAAACATAAGAAATGATCATTGTGCGACACTTGTTTATTACTCCCAAAATTGATAGTGAACAATAATTCACTTATAAACATTTCCAAAATCATGGTTTTTCCCGCATTGTGTACAATTGAGTATCAAATAATGCCTCCTAGTCCAACGCCTATCTCACAAACACTAGCCAACATTCCTAATCCGGCTCCGAATCACTATCCAATGCAATGGGGGGTCCGCGGCTTGAGCTTGCACCGTTCAGATTTGGTGGCCGTAGTGTCCGGCGCCTCGCCTCACGCCTGCTCTCGGTGATGGCCCATAGTTCTTGCGCCGCAGTCTCCCGGTCAGCTTGTGCACGAGCGCGCGCGCGGTCTCCAATGTGCAACCCCCTCGCGGCATTCGGATGGCGCAGGACGTCTTGCATGGTGGGGCTAGAGGCCCCGTCACGGATGTCCAAAAGGCCGTTGACGTATTTCCACTCATTCATCCGGATTTGGACGTCCACCTCATTGAAGCTACCCTCTTGTGTAACGGCCTCCTGCCTCTCCATATCGGCCTCAAAACTTGTTGTGTCCAACACGTGTTCCACATCCCAAGTTGTTTCCTCGCCCGGGACCGGTTCCCGTGGTAATACCCCCACTATCACATTGCCGTTGGAGTCATACACGTATCCGTGGGGGTGAGGACCTGGGACGTATTCACCCGTCTCTCCGGCATGCCCACCCACAACACGGTACAAAAATGCCCTCAAACCTACGGCCTGAGGAGAGGAGCCGGGGTAAAACTCATGAGCAACCCTTGTGTACATTTCAGGCGTGAAGTTTGTTGGGTAGCCTCGCAGGTCCTTCAAATACCTCCGTGCACGCCAGCTATAAGCAGGAGGATCGCCGTATTCTGCGGGCGGCACACCATGGATTATTGTGTATTCAAAATCGGGAGGCATTCCCCATTGCACTCCGAATTGCTCGTACAACCTTCGATGCAGAGGGGCTTGGCACGTAGGACAACGGCGTGTTTGCAACATGTGTGGCAACAAACAATTCGGGTGGACCATGTGACCGCACGACCCAACGATCCATGCGCCTTCGGGTCCCCAAGGATTGGAACAAATGGGGCACATGCTCCCGTCCTTGATCCAATCGGGGACGCATGGCCACAACAAGGCTGGTCTGGCCGGGGGTATCACGATGCGGGATGATACTGCGGTATCCCATTGGAATTCATCCTCGGGCCTCTTGGTCCACGCAATACTGGGGTAATGGTCGTCATCGACCGGGAGGTTCTCAGGATACATGAAATCCAATGGCGGCCACGAGGTAAAAAGAAGCCGTCGTTCGGGCCACTGTTCGCCGTGGTTCCTATAGTGTGTCAGCTCGTCCATCAATGCCCTCTCACGCGTGGCGAACATGATAGTGGCTGTGACCATGCCCATGTAGTCGTCCTCCAACAACCGGTTCCTCCTAATGACCCGGTCGTAATCAACCCTCATTGCCTCCAAGTTTGTTGTGGGCGACGGCTCCCGCCCTTGTCCATCACTACCAGACATTGCTTGCGGCAGTTGTGACGCATCAGCCCTCGCAAGTTCAAGGTCGGTCAAACGTGCAATCTCGGCCTTCAACCCTTGGACCTCCTCGGCGTGTGCACGTCGGACCATCTCCAATTCCCATTCGTGGTCAGATTTGCATTTTGCCAACTCCGCCCTCAACGCCTCCACAACGTCGTTGTCGGCAACTACCAGTGGTGGGGATGGCACCGCCGATGCCATCTCCACATCAACGGGCGAAGATGGAGGACAAACCAACCGGGAACCATGTGGCGGTGTCACGTGGACCCTTTGTCGCCGGCTAGGTGGTTCAACCGGCAACCCTATGACAATGTTGTGCTCGTCCATGTTTGACTCGGCGGCCGGTGGAGTCCCCACAATTTGATGATCTGGTCCCGCAAGGAAATCAAAATAAGATCGGACCCTCAAAGGATTCATTGGAGTTTGCCATGCCAATGGAATCGGACGGCCAGCGTTCCGTCCTAGCACGGCACTTGGTATGACCGTGACCCGGCGTGCCTGCCTCAAGTCCGGGCTCGTGCGGGGTATGGTGGACCAGTCGATATCCACTCCCAAAATTACCTCCGCGTAGACCATTTGGCATAACCACATTAGCATATGCCCGCGATCAAATTCCCTCGGTGCACCCCACAAGAAATCCCACACCTCCTTGCACCGTTCTCCAAATATTTGATGGCTCACCTCCCTCCATATGCCATAGCGTTGTCTAGACATCCGTTCAGCATTCGCGCTAGGAACGAACATCCTCGTCAAACGGGTCCACTCTACGTACCTTCGGACCGTGCTATACAACCACATGCCCCTCTCATTTTGCCAGCCGGGATTGGCGAGAATGTTCGGGTCCCGCGCCACCTCCAAATTGATTGGTTGCGGCCTGCCCCTCGGCGCATTGCCGCGTCTTCTAGCGCCTGCCGACCCCGGTCTCGCTTGCGGAGTCCCCCCCGGATCCAAATCCCCGCCACGTGGAGGTTCCGGCGGCAAGTTATCTTCGTCTGCCATCGTTGCCCCTAACCCCTAGCTTTGTATGCCTACTATAAATTAAACCTAATATGGTAGCACTTCCAAAATAAGCGCCACCACCCACAATTTTTTTCCCAATCCACTAAAACCAAATTAAGGCCGTTCAAAGTTCAAACTACATAATTAGATTTAAACCACTTTCAAAATAAGTGTTCACATATAACAATTTCCGGTATGGTTCAAACTAACCGCAATGGGGTACAATGTAGACCATATGTAGGTGGGTTGCAATACACACGTTAGGCAATAACAGTATATCGTATGCACCGTATACGTATTTCAGTACGTATGTCCACCTGTAGCCCTCCAGCTCACCTCTATCTCCAAATGGCAAGGGCTGATTAACAACCTAGGCCCAAATGGAGGGAGGTGGGAGTGAGGGAATGAGGGAAGTGGGGTCCATATATACCCCAAGGAGGCGTCCTTTCGATTAGACGCCCCCTGGACCAACCCATGGACGCCACGTGCCCATGGGTGTCTCTACGCGACTGCTCGTGAGCAGTCGCACCCCTTCGTCGACTGCTATTAGCAGTCGACCATGTGGTGCGACTGCTCACGAGCAGTCGCAACCCATTCAAGTCGACTGCTGATAGCAGTCGACCATAGGGTGCGACTGCTCACCAGCAGTCGTCCGCACTTTGTCGACTGCTATTAGCAGTCGACGAGGGTTGTCGACTGCAGTTGGGCAGTCGACTGTCCAAGTCGACTGCTAATAGCAGTCGACGAAGAAGGGCAGACGACTGCTCACAAGCAGTCGCCCGCCTGTCGTCGACTGCTAATAGCAGTCGACGAAGGGGTGCGACTGCCCACCAGCAGTCGTCTGCCCTTCTTCGTCAACTGCTAATAGCAGTCGACGAAGGGGTGCGACTGCCCACCAGCAGTCGTCCGCACTTTGTCGACTGCTATTAGCAGTCGACTTGGGTTGTCGACTGCAGTTGGGCAGTCGACTGTCCAAGTCGACTGCTAATAGCAGTCGACGAAGGGGTGCGACTGCCCACCAGCAGTCGTCCGCACTTTGTCGACTGCTATTAGCAGTCGACGAGGGTTGTCGACTGCAGTTGGGCAGTCGACTGTCCAAGTCGACTGCTAATAGCAGTCGACGAAGGGGTGCGACTGCCCACCAGCAGTCGTCTGCCCTTCTTCGTCGACTGCTATTAGCAGTCGACGAAGGGGTGCGACTGCCCACCAGCAGTCGTCCGGACTTTGTCGACTGCTATTAGCAGTCGACTTGGGTTGTCGACTGCAGTTGGGCAGTCGACAGTCCAAGGCGACTGCTAATAGCAGTCGACTTGAAAGGCAGACGACTGCTCACAAGCAGTCGCCCGCCTGTCGTCGACTGCTAATAGCAGTCGAATTTCCATGTCGACTGCCCAATAGCCGTCGACAAGCCAAGTCGACTGCTATTAGCAGTCGACTAGTTATGGTAGTCGACTGCTCTTGAGCAGTCGACATGGAAATTCGACTGCCGTCAGCAGTCGACACACCTATACGACTGCCCTTTAGCAGTCGATTCAGTGTGTCGACTGCCTAGTAGCAGTCGCTGTAACTCGTCGACTGCCCACTAGCAGTCGACACTGTTGACGACAGTTTACCCTGTGTGACGACAGGGTAAACTGTTTTACCCCCCCCCCAAACGGACGTGACGTTTTCAGGTCTGCCGTCACGTCGCTGTCACAGGACGTGACGCGACGTGACGTGTAATCCCTGATCAAGGCCATATTATACAGGAGTTGCGTACCCGGGAATAAACCATTGTAGGTTCAATTGTCAACCCGATTGCAAGGGCATGTATGATCACTTCTGAAGAAATACAAATTTCAATTATATTTCTTATAACTTGTACATCTCATTGGATTGTAAAACTTGACGTGACAATTTGCTTGATTTTTATTGCTAACCAAATGAGACAACTTCTTGATCCAACCACTACACTAAATATCCCAACTAGTGCATGCTACTATTCAGAGTTATGCAATGTTATAACTATTTAATGAGAATGTAATATTGTACCAATATTTCTCTCATGAACTCTATGTGGACTTGAAGAGGGAATCAATAATCCAATGATGTTGCCACTTGAAATTAGCAACAAATATCTTGTTGAGCTTCTCTGCTATGGCATGCAATTTCATTGCATTTGTAGGAGTAAACTCTAATGGGTTGTCCATTAAAAATGTAGCGAACAATTGAGCATTTGTCAATTTCACCATAGGTGGAGGTCTTCCATTAACATCTAGAGAGTCCAAGGGCTTTGCATTAACCCAGGCCTCCCTAAAAGTGGTAATCTATAAATAGATACCACTTTTACCACTTTTAAGGCTAGTTAGTTTACCACTTTTAGGGCTGGCCAATTTACCACTTTTAGGGTTGGCCTTACCACTTTTAGGGCTGGCCGTATAAAGTTCAAAGTGTGGCCATTTTGATTGTTGCTGTTTGGTGGTGAAGCGTAAGCATCGATGGTATCGTCGTTGATCATGCCCCAGAAGGAGAAGCGCCATGTTGTGCAGTTCCAGAACACTTGGTGTTTGCAATACGGCATGGAAATGACTGAGAGGGATCCGCAGAGCAAGCTTGTCAAGTCCGCGATTTGTTTGTTCTGCAAGTTCTTCGGGCGACAGGTTGAGCTCACGAACCGCAAGCGAAAGCCGACCACCAAGGTCCATTTCTATCAGCCGCCGTTCCGCACTGACATGTTCACGAAGCACTTGATCGGCCAGCACTGCAACAAGTTTAACGAGTACCAGCAGCTGGCGCCTGATGTCAAGAAGAAGTTCTTCACGAATCTCATTGCTCGTGTCAACACGCTCCATCAATACTGGGATATGGATAGCGATGTATTGGAATTTGACGTATCGGGCGCGATTGTCGATGTCGTGATCGGCGAGCTCATGTTCCGGCCTGAAGATGAATTGGCCGCTGCCGCAGCCGAAGACAACGGCAGGAGCATCGAGACGTGCGATGCCAAGGTCGCGAAAATGAGGCGCAACGCATTGTCACTATTCAAGCGGCAGGAGGACGGGGATTGCAAGGTTGTGATCAAGAACGTCAAGCGGTTCCAGCTTGCAATGCAGCATGTGTCAGCCGGTCTTTCGTTTCGTCAGACCGCCGAGGCGATGGACCAGTCCCGCATTGTGTTCAAGCTCGCCAAGCTGGGCGGCATAAGTGACCATCTCGTTGGCCAGTATGTCCGTGTTCTTGTTGGCGTATCCATGCAGAAGATCGGTGAGTTGTTGGGCACCGATGATGTGTGGGCGATGGCGCTTGCATTCGACGGCAGTAGCCATCGCGGTACCACGTTTTTCGATGTTCGTATTCGCTTCGCCGTCCATGGCATACTCCACAATTTGCACCTGATTGCTATGCCACACTTTGATCGCCACACAGCCAACAACCAGGTCAAGATGTTGAAGACATTGCTCGGCGCCATGTACTCTCAGTGGGTCGACAAGCTCATCAGCGTCTCGACGGATGGCGAGAAGACCAACATGGGACACATCAGCGGCGTGCAAACGCAACTTGCCAGGCTCGCGACCCACGATGTACGTGTATTTTTTATATAGATAGATTGTTGTAGAGATGTCATGTCTCTTATGTTGTGTTTTTTCTCCATATAGGTGCTGCAGATTTGGTGTGGTGCGCATCAATTGGATCTGAAAGTCAAGGTCGGCGTCAAGGCGCTCGATGACGGTGCATGGAACCACACTGTCTATGAGCTGTCAGTTTATCTACGGCGGCAGGACACACTCATCACTGAGATGGGCGCCAAGTGCCCGAAGAAAACCCCACGCTGGATGCACCTCGCGAACGTCGTCAAGTTCCAGATTCAGTATGAGCCCTGTATCGTCTCGTTTATCGCCGATCGACGAGAGCAACGCAATGTTGCGGCCCCGCCTGTACTGAACAACAAATGGTGGACCATCACATACGCCGTCGCACCCGCGCTCGAGCGCATCAACATCACGTTCGCCCAATTGCAAAGCCGCTCGATGTTGATCCATCAACAACGCGAATTTATCAACATTCTCATTGCCGACCTGATCATCATGTTTGACATGCGACGCGTCGGGGCCGATGAGTCCTTCAATAATCTGGTGTCGTCCGACTACATCCTGCGCAGCAACTGGTTCATTCTTGTCAACTCGATCATCAAACACATTGAGGACCAGGGGTCGCGGGCTCAGGAACACCTCAATGAACTCGACGAGGACGGCAAGGATCAAGTCGTCATAGAGATTGCCGAATTCATTGTGGAGCTAATCACTGGCATGCAAGAGATCCAAGCCGAACGCACTGGGCGTAATGAAGCAGCCGAGGATGCGCCACCGGTAATGCCAATTGATCTTGTCCGCATGCGACCCGCCATCTTCACGAAGAACTTCTTGGCGCCACGCAAGATGCACCTGTCCAAATTCTGGAAGGCGGACGACATCTACCTCATCGAGCTCGAACATCGCGCTCTGATGAAGGCGTACAACACGGAGGACGGAATCAAAACCATCCTAGATCAGCACGACCACCTGATTGCGTTCAACGACGCGTGGGATGCTGTTGGCCAACGCTTCGTGAATATCCGCCGTTTCTCTGCCGGGTTGGCAACCGCCTTTGCCAATACCACGTCGGTCGAGTCCGATTTTTCGATTTTGAAATGGGAGAAGGACGAGTTCCGCGAGAGCCTGTTGGACCTGTCACTTGAGGGAATATTCCAGGCAAAGCAGTTCGATATCCTAGGGAACATGTGAGCTAGTGATCGGGGAGATTTTTGGGCATAATCGATTGAGATCCTAGTGTTTGCAAGTCCAAACAGTTACATGTTGATATCCTCTGGTTTTCCTTTATTAAATTGGGGCATATTCTATAAATTCCTCTAAAATGATTGGTAATTTTCTTGCAGTCTTGAACTTCAACCGGTTATTTCTCAAACTCAACCGGTTCATTTGTAACTAACTGTCGGTTCTCCCCGATCATAGATGTGAGCATAGGGACCCCCAAAATAAACATTACACCCTATCTCCACTGTTAATCTCGAGTTGGTACCACTTTTAAGCTAAAAGTGCTAAAAGTGGTAATTACCACCTTTAGGGAGGCCTGCATTAACCCCTAAATGCCCAAGAAGCCAAAAAGTGGTTGGAAGAGTTATTCAAAGGTATATTTCCCAAGGTCGTTATTATTATTGTTGTTGTTGTTGTTGTTGTTGTTGTTGTTGTTGCTGCACCTTGACATAGCAAAGTTTTGCACCATCTAGAGCAAACCAATTGAAATTTTATATCAATGACTCTAAGGTATGGACCTTGAAGTGGTTGAAACCCTTAATTTTTTTATTTGTTACAAAATCAACTATTTTGGGAAAGTAATAATGTCAGTGACATGAATATGTTTGGTTTTTCCCACCAAATTATTCAACTCATAATTTTAGCTAATGTTATCAAAGTTGAAGTCGTTTTTGATACATCTTGGAGGTTGTTTTTTAAAAAAATTATGAAGGAAAATGCTTGTAAAATGATTTGGTGGAGACCAAGGATTATCATAATCTAACTACACGGATGTGATTTAAAATTATCTCTATATAAATTTCTCTAGTATGTCAACACAAAATAATGCTTCTTATAGTACGTCTTTGATTCGAGCTAAAACCCCTAGGCTTTCAGTGGTTAAGGTCAAAACTCAATGGCTCTATTCTCTGTCCCATCATGTAGATCAAAGCAATCTAATAAACATTGAGTTCAAAATGCTTGAAAACAAATTGTGCACCTCAATTTACGGTTTAGGTGAAAAAGAAACAAAAGCTAATGAGTCTCTTGATTACGTTTTGAGATAAAGAACCTAGTTCCCTTAGTTCCCATGTTTTAACATCATTTTAAACTTGAAAATATTTTAGTCACATAAATTTAATATTAACTATGTACTTATACATATGCGAGACCCATCATACATGCATTTATTACATCTATAATATGACATTTTGGGGGTCCGTGTGTGTCATATGAACAATGCCACAGTCGTATCATAGAGATAGATTTACACTAGAAAACTGAATCTACAAAATTGGTGTCATTATATTGAGGTTGTTATATTATCGAGTGTCATATTAAAGAGGTAGGATTGTAACTATTTTGGTGGTCCCCACCATGATTAAGGGGAGTGAAGTGTGCGTCGAAGTGCACCAAAGAGTTCCTCCTATGGTTACTCTAGATTTATTTTCTCAATAATCGGCTTTCAAAGTATTATGTCATGCCAACGTTGCATCCTCATCCTGCCTACAAATGAGCCCAAGTGTCTTCATAACAATCCCAAGTATTCATTGCCCGTTGATTATTGAAAGAAAGGCAACCCTCTTGAGCCTTTCGCACACTCAATTCTAGAATGTGGCAAGGCCTTTAGAGGGTTGCCTTTGTCTCAATAACCGGAAGGCAACATGGATTTGGAAATCATTTGGGTTGCATTGTAGGTGAGTATGCATCCTTGCCCTCCTCCCCTCCCTCCCCACCCCAACATTATGTATATATATATATATATGAGATAATTTAGAGAATATATTTTCAAGTGACCATAGGAATTGCTCTAAGATATCAAAAGCAATGGAAATTTTTTAATAGTGGTCAATGGTGGTCATAATAATAATAATAATAATAACCAACGCTCGGCAATCCGACGTGAATTTGAGCCCGTTGGCCCTACCTTGCTCAAAAATCCTCTTGGTGCAGGGTGGAGTTTACTACCTACCTTGCAATGGGTGGGCCCTTGACTTCCTACATATCTAGCTAGTTTTTTTTTCCGTCAAGTAGAGAGAAGATTTCATAGAGGGAATCGAACCGCCAACCACTCTATTTGGAATTGATCATGACCATAGAATTTTGACGACAGCTTCAAACAAGCGCACTTGAAGGGACAAATTTTTCACCACCATCAAATTTCTAGGCATATTAAGGTATGAGGACATGTTTGTCCTTCCAATTATAACCAAACTCAGTCATTGTCCACAAACCATGAATACAAAGAGCTTCTCTTTGAAAACTTTGGTGAAAGAAACACGAGAATATTGAACCCACCATCCCTTGCTCGTCGTGGTTGGCATGTTTTGTTGCATAGTGAGGAGGGATGGCTGCTTGTGCCTACTATGTAGTCCGTTGGCGGCATTCGTTTCTTTGCTATTGTTGTTATTTATTTAAAGAGCCCCCCCTTTAAATCCATAACATTATTCAGATCCATAGCAGTGTTCTGTGGGACTGACAGTATTATGCGGAATATTCCCTGATATTTCCCACATTCAGACTGAATGTGGGAAATATCAGGGAATATTCCGCAGAATATTGTCAGTCCCACAGAACATTGCTATGGATCTGAATAATGTTATGTCCGATCCTGTTATTGCTGCTTATTGGGGAGTTACATGAGAATCTTTGATAGCTTTGCCCACAATAGCAAAATATAGTAAAAAAATTCTACTACACGATTCGTACACATATGAATACATGATGTGTATGAATGTTTATGGTCTGATTTCTAAACCCAAGGTAAATTCTTGGGGGTTAAAGAGGCAGCCTATTCGTGAAGGTAAGGTAAGTGCACATATAAGTGTAGTTGGATAGCGGTGACCAATGGCGATCAATGTGAATGAAATCTTATTATGAGATCGTAATCCATCGCTCATCATTGTTGATCCACTTGTGATCCGAGATGACCCTAAACTACCGGATGCTAGTGGAGAGGTACCCGAATCCGAACGGAGGGGTTGGCAGTTCAATTCCCGGCTGTGAAATCTTCTCTCTACTTGACGGGAAAACCAAGAGCACACCCACTGCAAGGTAAGCAATAAACCCCACCTGGCACCAAGGGGATCCTTGAGCAGGGTAGGGCCAACGACCTCAAATTCACGTCGGATTGCCCGACGTTGTATATTATATTATTATCGAACCACTTGCATTGTTGGGTTACAAATGTGAACGGACCCGACTTAAGAAATATTAGAACATTACCACATTGGAAACAATCTTGAGCTTGCACTTCACTAAATATTGTATTTAGTGCCCACCAATTCTGTTTGTCTTGCTCAATACTCATTGTAAACTGCTTGTGTAGTGTCACTAACACTAAATGTAACCTAACATTATTTGTCATTCCTTCTAAGGATTTTTTGGGCATTATAGATTTCACAATGTTGCAAATAATTTCACTTACTAAATGATTTCTCATCCAAACTTCAATCATCCATGATAACATTTCATTACATAAATGTTAGGATGCAGAATATAACAAACCTTGTTTCAATAATTGGCATTTCGATGAATTGAAAGTAAAGTTAGGATGTTAGTACTTGTAAACTCATTCATATGAAGTGGCACTAGAAAAGTTACCACAATGACATAAAATACCACATGGTACCCACTAAATGCGATATTTAGCGTAGTTTCTTTTAGAATCTTAGAAAAAGAAACCCTTTGTCGTTTAAATGTGGTAAGGTAGATAAAATTGATAGGCCATGGCTTTACACAACACAAATCATGGATTGTTGCACTACAAGGTAGATTTTAGATATCCAAATTTTACTCCACTACTAGATCTTGATACTGCTCTCATCCATGAGCCGGGCACTTGGCACCACCACTTGGCATTAGTTTTGTCCTAGAAACCGACGTAATTAATTCTAAGCATTGAAGGTAACTACCCAAATAGATTAAAAATAGCCTAAGTAAAACTCAATGGTAGCGCTACCTTTGCTCTTGAAAGAGCATCAAATTGGCACGCGCGGGTTTGATGCTCTTTTGAGAAGGTCATTCCCGGTTTGTTACTTAATGTTATGTAAAGTTGATGCCGCTTGAAAATTCAACATCTATCTCGTAACTTAGTGACAATGAAGCCGATTTTGCAGAAGTGGTGGAAAAAAATTCCCGCATCCACCTCCCCTAAGTGGAATATCATTAGGCACAAAGCTAAGGCACAAAAAGAGGCGGCCTTTCTCTGGTTGGTCATCCATAAGTCAGTGGCGGTTAACGAGTGGCGCAGAAAAATCTCGGTGGAGTTTGATAAAAATTGCCCTCACTGCGGCCCACAGTCAGTGGAATTGGTAGAACATAGGTTCTATAGCTCTCCACTCGCTCAATAAGGGTGGCAATATGCTGCCAACATCATTTGGCAATTCTTTGCCAAAAGAGGGAATCGTGGTCCCTGGAAATCCTTTTCTATGATGCAATGCCTCTTTGATCAACCTTTGTGCAAGACACTTAAACAGTTTAGTCGCATCTGGTTCTTTTTGAGAAGTGGTCTTCCGTGAATTATCTGGTGCCAATGAAATGATCTGGTTTTTAATGATCTGCAATGACCTATTGAGAAAACACGTCAAGTCATTTGGGGTGCCCTTGCAAGATAATGGTAGGATTGAGTGGAAACGGAGTCTTAGGGATTTGGAAAAGGCCCCGGACGTTATTAATGAATTCGATTTGACTTGGAGGGTCAAATGCCTTATTGTGACCCGGAGCAACTTAATTGTTACTTGGAAGGCTAGACCACAGATGGACATTATTTCTTGAGTTCCACTCGGGTTGCGTTGGTTCGCCCGTGTTGGTTGTATTTTGATTCCTTTCTTGCAATTGAAATTTCAATTTGTGCCAAAAGAAAACAATAATGACAATAGATTTTGTAGTCCTACACTAAATATTGTGTTTAGTATCACTTTCTATCTGAAATTCCACAATGCTCTAACTATTTAATGCATATCTTATTTTTTTGCCAATAAAGGTCAAATTGGTTGTTTGGACATTATGAAACACGAACATCTTTACTTAGTAAAAAATGACAACAATAGTCAAAAGATATAACATTGCTTAACTCCAAATAGTAAGTGACACAACACACTATTTAATGGAATGTTCTATTTCTGGTGGCTGTATAGATAATAAGACCAACATCCGGTATTAATTTCGGTGCTTCCTTGACCTTTAACGAATTACCAAGCCATGAGAAAGCAAAGCAATAAGGCCAAACATTTTGTGATAGTAATTGGAACAGGGTTTGAAATTTTGTCCTCGGCTGAACTTCTTGCAGGGTACCGATGGGTGTGAATGTATGTGGGATTCAAGTTCCGGGAAGTTTAAAAGCTACTAGAGAGTCCGCAAAAGACTCAATAAGAAAAAACAATGGGGTTCGAGATGACCCTAAACTACTAGATGACAGTGGAGAGGTACCCAAACCAAACGGAATGGTGGGCGGTTCGATTCCCAGCCGTGAAATTGTCTCTCTACTTGACGAAAAACTAGTCAGGTGGTCAAGCGCCTCCTGTGTTTCCAAAAAAAAGAAAAAAAAGAAAACATTGTATGTCCAATTTAGTTTTGTAGCTACTTTTCATTCGGTGCAGTCAGCAAAACATTGCATGACCGATATTTCACTAATGAAAATTTCTAGAGAGCTGCCTCACAACATCAAACCAACAGATGTACTTATTCTCTTTCCCCGAAATCAATGTAAAATTATTTTGGAAACAAAGTCTAGGTGAGGTGGATGCACTCTTCATTGTTTTTGAGTGTGATTTTGGAGTCATCAATGAGTTTGCGAGAAGCTTTATCTCATATTAGAAAGAGACCATGTTACCTGGGTGAGTGACATTATACTTGGTCACAAAGTAGGTAGGCATACTTTAAGCCAACCCATAGCACATAACACATAACACATAACTCAAAATCAACACTATGTACCATAATGACACATTTGAAACTCCCCAAAGTTATGCATCTTTGTCGATGTTGGGTGCATAACATTGTTCAGTTGGGCTCATTGTTCCATGGGGTCTTTATGTTGGAATCATACTCTTAGCTCCGAGTATGAAACAATCGTTCAAATTGAGAGAAGTTTGTTGTGGTGCAATGCTAGTTACCAACTCTTCCCATGGACAGTGAGTTGGAACATGAGCATTAAACCAACACATGGCACCTTGACCAATAATCCAGCTTGGGCACCTGATCCACTTGTCCTTCCTACATGGTGTCTTCGAGATCCAATAGCATGCAAGCCACTTATTATAATAGGCCTCCCCCATGGCGGTCCCCCACCCCCCCCCCCTCCACGAGCTCCCCAAGGTATAATTAGAACCGGAACATGGGCCCCTCACTTAAGGTCCAAATTACACCACTTAATTAAGAGAATTGGTTATCTTATGAGTTAAGTGAAGACTAGCTAACCAAGACTCTAGATAACTGAAATCTTGGTCAAATTGGTTGCACCAGCATAATTAACTAACAACACGAGTTAGTGATAATCAACTTACTAATATGCTAATTAACCGATCACACGTCCACATATCCAAGTTACAATGAACCAAATGTTGACCAATTTCAAAAGCAAAGTTAAGGTTGACTGACCAAGTTTTGCTCAACTTGCCCAAGTTCTAAACATGACACTAATTATGACACGTTATAAACTTGTGGCCCACACCATTTGTGTTTATTGTGATATAATTTTATAATAATAAATTTAAATTGAACATTGAACATTAAATAATGACGTTATGATATGATTTTAATCAAATATTAGTGATGTGATTTTGTTTTATTCACTTGTATAGCATCCACAATAACAAATTGATCACTATTCTTATTTCGATTATTAGAGTTATCCTTAAGAGTCCCTTACAAAGGGACAAAACCATCCGTGGGTTTCATCCTTCCTTGAGAGAACTTTCTACTCTGAGCTCTTTAGCTCATTGTGTATTGAAGCCTATTGTGAAGTTTGGTGAGAGTTTTGGGCCCTCCTCTTTCCACCTCACAAACTTTGAGAGAATTAGAGGCTCTAAAATGGAGGTATGCACATGGGACCCACCGTGATAAATCCCTTATCGACCTACACACAACTAGCTTGGCCCACCCATAGTATCCTAGCATGACAAGCTAGAAAGCAAGTTTTAATAGCCCAACACAACTCTTTGTCCATGGTAATTTAAGCATGAAGGCAACTTGGGTGACTTTGTGTTACGTAATTCTCATAAAGTCAAGGTTGGAGACTATGTAAACCCATATGCTCCACTTGACAAACAACTCTAGTGTGAATAAAAAACATCCAAAACAGTGGAAAATGTCCAGTGAAATTAGTGGGGGGGCCAATAACCCTAATTGCAACATATCAGTGTACCTTATGTGGGGGGGGGGGGAAACACCAGAAAACACAGTGGCCGTGGTTTACTGACAGAGATGCACATCCTTTAATTCCAATAATAGAGTGGAAGACATCATCCCAGTGGGGCACTGATCACTATCATCAGTACTCCCGGCCCACAAAATGTAAGTAATTTGGTGCAGATGGAACTGGGAGGTGGGCAGCCTGAGCGGGCGTGTAACGGATGGATGGATGAAACATGGATGAGGAGCGGATGGAAAGGTGGTGGATGGAGAGGGACCTGAGGCGTCGGCAGCACGGGTGGGTCCGCCCGCAGGCAGGCAGGCAGGGGGAGGGGGGTGACCGGAGTGGACCCGGTGACCTGCTAGATTACCGGTCAAAAGGGTAGGGGGTACACAGTGGGGCCAGGTGTGTTGCCTTTCGCTCGCGATGTTCGCTTGTATGCTGCTGCTGCTGCCGTCTGCTCCACGTCCGTCCTCTGCGGGGCATATAGTTAAGGGCAGTTCGACCCCCCTGTAGGCCCCCGGGTTGTAGTATTACTACTTATGTGGTCTGTAGAGCGTGAATTCAGCGTCATTTAGATGCCTGGGAAACCAGATTTGGCCACATTTTTGGATCGCGGGAAGAAAATGAGTGAGAGAGAGTCGTAAGAGGGGGGCGCGTGGAGTCTACGGAAGGAGGGAGGGAGGAAACGGAAAGGGAGGGTGATGAGGGAGGAAAATTTGGTGAGGCGTGTGAAAGAGCGCACGCAAGGAGTGGAGAATTTGAAATTGGTCAGTAGTAGTTTGAAAACCGGGGACTGCAGTAGTTGTGGTGTGATTTGTGTCCGGCTTACCCTCTTGTTAAGCGAGCTCCTCTCTTTGCACTTTGCTTAGCCGGTTTTTTTAAAGTTTTTTTTTAATAAATATCTTGTATTCTGGAAGCCGTGACAACCATCAGGACTTCTTCTTATCGGGAAATTTCAGATCTACGAGACGCTCTCACGCTCACTCTCTCGCTCTTTCTGCCTCTACTTTTGAGAGCTCTTGTTACACCGTAATCGCCTTTTGAAAAAGCTTCCAGGGATGTGCTGTGCTGTGGTGCACCTGGCATTGCTGTAATCACCAGCTCTTGCAAGTCTTCCTCTAAATTTTCTCTGGAGATGACGTCGTGGAAAGCCGTAGTAGATTCCTCCATACACAATATAATGCTTTTTTCCCTGTGCGCATTCCTGTAGTAACTTATGAGTTTGTTGTCTCAACTATCTACCGGCCTCCCTACTGTCGCATTGACAGTGAGGAATACTATAGGAGCCGTAGGGTTTTTTTTAAAGTGTACAGCATTCCATTATCAAGGAGGAACACGATGAAGGAGGAGTCGCAAAATGAGACAGAGACGGCAGATATCGATATCGACTGCCTGGTTGTAGGCAACGGTGCTCTGGATAAAGCGTTTCAAGCGCGGCGAGTGGTCGGCCTCGAGGTTCGTTCCTAAGTCATTCCGAGTTGCTCGTAATTTCAGAGATTGTGTCATTCGAATTTCTGATTGCTCGCAAGTAGAAAGTGTGCCTCCTCAACGTCGGTGCGAAGGATAATTAGGCATAAGTAACAAGTCGATTTCCAACTGTCCAGTGGCCTTGCAACTCCTTCATCGTGAAAACGATCGCCTAGAGCGCTTGAGTGTTGGCTCGAGAGGTATCAACGTAGGCGAGAATCTCATTTTCCCTGTCATGGAATCAATAAAAGCATTTCTTCACCTGTCTATCTATCGGTATTTCCTAGTTGTGCTCATAATCTATCTGGAGAGAGTATGCTGAGCACAGGATAACAGTACTTTGGACCACAGACTTATTCTTAATGAGAGCCTCCTCTTTGGTGAAAGACAACGGGCGCAATTGTCGTGGAACGTTTTTCTGGCGTAGCTTACCGGGAGAAGGTTCCGTAGAAGTTATGTAGTTGACGCGAAGTCCTTAGAAGACTTCTACTGCCATTTCCACAGCTCTCGTGTGAAAGACTAGAAGGCTCAGGGTTTCTTAAGCGTCCTGTCTCTGGTCCAGCAAATTATCGGTTATTCAAATACCGAATGTTCGTCGGTGCCAAATCATGAGAAATCTTGAGTAAGGTGGTCTTGCCACAAGTGAAAAGTGGCTAACTAAGCAGCAGGTAAAAGTTGACTGCTATTTGGAGAGACGCCTACTTGTGTATACCAATTGACCAGATGCTCTTATTCAGGTTTCTGCTCGAGTTCAAATGTACAGAAGCAGATTACAGGTAACCTGCCGTTTGTGTTATGGAGTCGTTAATAGCCATCTTCTCATTACCAAATTGGCTAGATGGAGTCAAGATGATGATCGTCGCTTCTGATTCACCTCACTTCTTAAGATCATCATGAGCAGCACCTTTTAGAAGTCACCTGGCGTTTTCTGATTTCATAAAACTCCTGAAAAGTATGTGCTCGAGATTCTCTCACGTTCTGGAACAATTCATAGAGCTGCCTAGAAGCAATGCAGTGAGCTCCAATATCGAGTTTAGTATGTGACTAAGAAGTCAAGTCAAAATGTTTTTTAAACGGTTCCCAGCCGTTACATTCATGACGCGAGTCGGAGCGAGCCTAGCTAAGTTTTCTCTCTTGCTGAAGTTTTCTCCCAGCGTCTGGTGCTTGATAAGTAAGCCAGCATCACTTACCCGCTTCTGTTGTGCTTGTAAATCTCTGCCTCTCCAAGGGGTCTTTTCTGATATTTCTACCGAGATTGTAGTCCCATTCGTTCATCTAGTGAAGTTTTTTCAGCAAGCTCCTGGGAATCTCGCCGTATTGGCCCTGTTTTCTTTAGTTGCCTAAAATCGTAATACGTTTCTTGGCTGAAGCGCCCGGCCAGGAGATACTTAGCGCTTCTTGCCGCCATCATCCACTTCTCTTTCGTGGCTGGTAACATCTTGATGCGGATTCCGGCGGTTTTGTAATCATACTTGCATTCTATAGGGGTCTCATGTTAAGCGGTTTCCATAGAAAAGCTCTTCGTCTTCCTGATAAGGTTTCTAAGACCTGCTTGAGTAAAGATTATCAAGAAGTTGACCGTTCCAACCGAAAACAGTCGTGTAGGAGTACTACTGCATGTAAGGCAGTTTCCGATGAACGTAAGACTTTGAGTCTTGGATGAAATGTTCCGTCCACATCAGTAAGTGAAGTGATTTAAGTGTGCTAATAATGTCGACGACTCTTCATTTCTTTCAAGATGAAAATATGCTTTTCGTTATCCTCAGGATCTAATCAATGATCCCTGCAGATTTCAGAAGATTGAGGAGAGCAGGATTTGGAAAGTGCTCTGCGTTAATAACATTCTTGTTTGCCACAGGAACGGAGACTAGATGCAGCTATTCAAGAGTTGCTGAGGTTTGAGAGTGAAACGCACTACGCCGCCGATGTTTTAAGAACCAAAAGATTGGTAGTCACTATCATTCAGTTGTGTTACGAGGCAAGGGCTTGGAAGGCTCTTAATGAACAAATTATACTCCTGTCTCAGCGTGAAGCTCAACCGAAGCAGGTAACAAGCATTCCAAAATATGTGCAAGGAAGTTGAGAAAGGAGGAAAATCCGTGTCACACAAATGTACTTTCCTATGGATGTTTTCTTTTCTCGCAGATCGCTGGAGTGCGAAAAAGCTCCCAGTGAGTTATCTTACTCAGTTTTGTGGATTTTCTGTGGACAATGTGTGCAGGCCATAGTTGCCATGGTCCAACGAGCTGCTTCGTACTTGGAGGATACACCAGACCTGGACACGAGGAATATGCTTGTGGAAACCCTCAATAATGTCTGCATTGGCAAGGTGCTTTACATTTCCTTATGTTCAAATCAAAGTACTTGCAATTTCTGGTGACGTCTCATTCTGTCAGGAATAAATCTGACACATCTTCTGTCAAATAGATCGTTCTGGCAGGACTGGATGTTGCCAACCACTATGATATCAAGCTTAAGGTAGACAAAGTGATGATTATGATGCTTATTATGTAAGCGTAGCTTGAAAGCTTCAATCTAAACTCTTGAGATTGTGCTTCACTCAGGAATTGAGGGAAGTGTTCCAGGGAAATGTTATTTTGACTTCAAATGGTTGCAAACAAACTTGCCAAACAAAAGCATGTACGGAGGACTCAAATCTGTACGAGCTCGATTTCACTTGGTAAATCCTGCCCCTCATTCATTACTTCTGCTTTCCAGTAACTCGAAGTTGTTTTGACAAAGGAAGTCGGAGGGTCTTAGGGTGAATGTATCATTGTGTATGCTGGTACTTTTGCCCATGTCAAGCTGAAGCCTCGTTTGATTCTGAAGGCTGCAGACTCGGCCTCTATTTTCGTCTGCTCTCTTAAATTTCTAAATCCTCATTTGTCCTTTCTGTCATGTAGTAATCGCTCCCAGGAACAAGCTAATATGCAAAAAGAGATTGAAGATATTCAGCAACCACTGATGGAGCTTGTTGTGGCACCTAGTGTTGAAAGTAGACCAAGTACACCGCCACCTCAACCCGGAAACAAAACGAGAGAAATGCCCCCTGCAGTCTGCAGACTACCTGTTAGAAAAGGGGCCAATCTTGTACGAAAGCCCTTGAGACCAGTGCGGCGTCGCTTGTTCGATCCACCGTCTCCAGCAGAAGTAGAGGACTTTCTGTCTGGGTTGGAGCAAAGAGATCAAAGGCGGTTCATAGACAGGTTTGAGATTCTTATACTGCTTACATTACCCTTTTTGACTGACATATTCTGAGCGCATATGCGAGTCCTGGTTTCTGTTTCATACTCACATTCATGTCTGGTTCATGCAGATACAACTTCGACCCTATCAAGGATGAACCCCTGCCTGGACGCTTTGAATGGATCCCCGTGAGGCCACAGCTCACAAGAACTACAAGCATTGATTCTAGCACTGAGATAAGGAGGCCGGAATTGGCCTCAACACTGTCCGTATGATTTGCGAGATTTGGCCACCAACCGGCAGACCGTTTGGATTGTATTATAACTGAAGCTGTGGAGCTCTAGCTGGTACTTTTCCCAGTCAAACTCTGACACTCTGTAATAACTTAGGTAGACAAACAAGTAAGAGGTCATGTACACTGAGATCATGTCATTCCATAGTCCCGGTGGTCCACTCCCTGCAAATAGAACTCTATCAACCCCGCAGAATATATAAGGAGAGATTCAAGCGGAGGTTATTTTTGATTGGTAGAAAGGTGATAAGGATGTCTTCACCCCTTCACACATTAGCTTGCCGTAGCCTTAGCATTTGCAAGCTTAGAAACCTTCATAACACGGGAGGAAACACTTATCCGACACTGCAGGATGCCAGCCCAGCCTTTGTAACAGTATCAGATAGCCAATTCAAACATCTAGAGATACAGATCAACAAAAGCGAGCCCGAGCCTGGGCCGCATTCGTCAAAAGAACGGAGGGTACTAAATGTACACAGTCTTCCATCCTTAAATGACCATTTTGTTGGTGATAGGTTGTAGAATATGTTCATTGTAGATTGTGTAACTGTATTTTATAAATGATTATATTTGAATAGTCACTACCTTAAGATGAATTTCAGGGTCTCACGAGCACATTAGGGGGACATACAATCAAACTCCTGATAGCTCACCACTCCAATGTTGGGTCACACCGGGATATCCTCGGTGTTAGATATGTTTCTTGCGAAGACTTCCTGCTTTGAGCTCTTTGATATTGGGGATTGTCGAGACACTTCACTATGGAGTTTGCCGGAAGGGTTTATCTCATCAAACACATGCTTCTTCCCTGCAGATCCGGGTGATGTCAGGAGTTCCTTCAGCTAGGGTTGAAGTTGTGATGTGAGCGGGCTCTTATTTCACAGTTGCTTTCCTTTGTCTTGCAAGGTACATCTCCGGAGGCTCTCTTTACTATGCACTGTGCCCCTTGCTGGCATGTTTAAAGTATGGAGGCAGAGTGGAAGGTAATTAAGCACCAAATTATTAACATGTTGACCGTGTTGCAAACAGAGGAGGAACACACACAGGGAGGATGGGCAGAGTGAAAAGAACAAATATAGTGCAGTGCCGTGCCTCTATAACCTTGTTTCTTGGCTATGGCGAGACGACACTGGGACTCTGACCAATGGCCCATTCAAAAACGCGAGGGAAGAAAGAAAGAGTTAGGTGGTTGACTACTGTTGTCACACTTTGCGCACACTGTAAATCCCGCCTCGTCCTTTACTGTGCCCTGCTCACATGGGGCGTCATCCCCCCCCCCCCCCCAACTCCCCAGCCAACCATAGCCATAGCCATGATCAAAGCGTCTATAGCCCAGGGGCGTGGATCTTCCCGTGACCGGACTACAGCAAAAGCGGGAGGGAAAGAAGATGCATACGACCAAGAAGCCTGGAGAACATGAGGTTTGCTTGGTTCGCAAGTACCTCCCCTCCCTTCCTTCCCTTCCCGCAAACAAGCTTCAAAGGGACCGCAAGGGGCAATGAAAGACACGCTTGCTTGAAGGGAGGAGGATTCCGCGAGAAGACTTGGCAGGGCGCACAAGAGCAGGGCAAGAAGTTGAGCGGAACGAATCAAGAAAGGGCCAGAAATCGTGAGCTGGCGGGAGGGGGGGGGCGCGCGCGGAGAGGACGCCGTAACAAGAAAACCAAATCATCAAGGACAGTCGTCAGTATCTGCCCATGTCTCTCTTCACACCGTGACCTCCGCAGCTTCCCTCCCGCTGGGGGTTTCTTCGCACCTTCGACCACCCAAGCTTGGAAGTCACCATCCTCACCTGCCACACTACTACACTATACATCTGATTTAGCGTGGCATTCAAATTGGTGTGCCATGTTTATTTACATGGTCTTTGTGACTTGTCATGAAGCACCAAGTTTCACGAAACGCCTCTCTGATTGTCACCAAATGATTGCAAGAGAATTATGTGGGGTCGATGACGAATATTGTGGGCCGCACACCTCTGCAACTTTCTCCCGTTCATGCTTTCTTTGCACCCTCAACACTCCAATTTTGGCATTGACCTTCACCTAGCACCTACTTGCATCACACTAAACAAATGATTCAGTGTGGTTTTAAGATAGTTGTGCCATGTTCATTAGAGTAGTCTCCATGTCTTGTCATGTAGATCCAAGTGTCATGTGACACTATTTATGGTTGCCACCCAATGATTTCAAGGCAAATAATGTGGGTCGATGATGAATAGTGTTGGTCGCAATAAATAAGTTGTTCATTGTAGTCTACAACCCTTGTTGAAGCACTTACTTACTAGACATCCTAAGGGAAACTCAAGCACTCCTTGAGAGTGGGCCCCCAAGGAAGTTGGAAGACCTCCAACGTTCTTCTTTGGTACTAATAGTTTTTGCTTTGCACACCCTCTTTATAATATAAATGCAGTGACAACAATTTGGCAATCTCATCTTTTGAAAAGAGTACAATTGGATATATAATACTTTTGAAAAATTTAGACTACCAACTGGCATTTATTTCACCATTATAATTTACTTTGATGAGAAACAAATTTCATCTCATCTTTCATCATTGTAAACACAATCTATCTTAACGAAGTTACTTTAAATTTTCCAAAGTCCAAATGGACCTATTGTAAGCTATATGTCATATTGTTGGCAGAGCTATGTTGAATAATGAATTAAAAGTGTAAATATAGGTTTATAATCTAGTAGTAGTAGTATGTTTATATATTGATTGAAGTCAATCCGTTGGGCTTGTCCAATAACCATTCAATGATGGGTAGTCTCACATTATTGCATATTGATTAACTTTTGAGATTTGGAGGTGGCCGGGGGGGGGGGTTTAATTCAACCCTTTATACAAGTCTAGTGAAGGATTGTCCAAAAATGCATGAGGAATATGTAAACTTGAATTGAAATCTTGGTAGTCTTCTTGCATGTATTTGTGCATAACTCATGCAAAAGTACTTCAAAACTCAAGCAACTATTTGGCACAATGAGGTATTCATGATTCCTCTTTGCAAAATTGAGCTTTGAAATATATTGATGGCCTATTTCTTTCTTTGAACCTCTTACAACTCATGGACAAGGTTGCTGAAATTTGTTCTAATATACAAATATTTTTATGAAGATGGTGCATTGTTTGATTACCTACATTTTACATGGACATGATCAAGAATATTTTTGTCTAGTATGCACAATTGACCTCCACAATATTTGTTATTATGTTATTTGGAATTGTATACAAGCCCGGGGGGGGGCACTCATAGTAAATTTTTGGAGACACCTGCGACAACCACTTATTTTCAAGGGGGGTATTATCTTTAAGAATTGGAATATTAGGAGTCCTTAAAGTAGGAAAAATCTACTAAGCTTAAAATTTTAATACCCTATTGGTAATTAGAAATCTAGAATGCATTTAATATTAAATACCCTATTTTTCTTACAAAATTTTGATAGCCTTCTATATCAGCTAGATATTAGAAGGTTGATATTTTAGCCGGGGGGGGGTGCATTGTGAATTGGCATTTTAACAATGGGTTGTGGTATGGCAAGAAGAAAACACAATAGAAATTAATTACACCAACAAGATTGTAATGGAGAATGCAAGTAGAGTGCAACCTTATAATTTAGTGTGTTAAGAAACACAATTGTCCAACATTTGCAGGATAGCAAGAGTCTGTACAACATTTGCAAAAGAATTTCAAACATCAAATATTGTCTCAAATATACCCCTTCGTGTCAACTTTTAAACATAATAGTTTAAATCTACTAATTATCTATTAGTTTTGAAAGGGGTCGTTGAGCTAAGAATGCAGCCACTTCTTGCTTAGGGTTGCAAGAGGAACATGCCACGCTTCTTTGTAGAGGTTGATCAAAAGGGTTGCGGATGGTTGATGCGGGTAGTGATTACAAGCATTAGGTGACTGTGAGCCCAATAATGTGTTCACACTTCTTGTTAACCCAAAAATCACATTAGAAATCAGAATGGCCACGGGCTAAGATTGTTTAGAAGGTAGGAGTGATTTTGGAGTCATTAAGTGATTATGTTGCGATTTGTGTTAGGTGTTTATTTTGTGTTAAGAAAAAGAACTAAAAAGACATTTAAATTGTTTTAATTAGTGTAAGGGCAAGGTTGTGAGGGTGTGGCTTGAGCTTGGATCAAGCTGCCACTTAGGACATTGAGATGTTTGATTTAGGCTAAAGGGAGCTCATTAAGGGAGATGGGTCACTGATGGCGGGGGGCTAAGGCCATGGATCCTCGGATCAGGGTCCCCTGGTTCGAGAGAGACTGGAATGCGGGGAAAAAAAAGAAGGAGAGTTAGGATTAGGCCAGGAGCACCAAGGGGGATGCGGCGCTGGTGTTTTGATCACTGAACTGGATTTAGGCACGGGAATGTGGGTAGCAAGGTCGTAGTTGTGCTCTAAAGCGAATTCTTAAATTAGGATTAGGCCAGGGGCACCGAAGTGGAAGCGACGCTGGAATGTGGATAGCCCTGTCGCAGTGGAGCTTCGAAGTGAATTTTGAATCAAGGATTAGGCCAGGAGCACCAAGGGGGATGCGGCGCTGGTGTTTTGATCACTGAACTGGATTCAGGCACGGGAATGTGGGTAGCAAGGTCGCAGTTGTGCTCTGAAGCGAATTCTGAAATTAGGATTAGGCCAGGGGCACCGAAGTGGAAGCGGCGCTGGAATGTGGATAGCCCTGTCGCAGTGGAGCTTTGAAGTGAATTTTGAATCAAGGATTAGGCCAGGAGCACCAAGGGGGATGCGGCGCTGGTGTTCTGATCACTGAACTGGATTCAGGCACTGGAATGTGGGTAGCAAGGTCGCAGTTGTGCTCTGAAGTGAATTCTGAAATTAGGATTAGGCCAGAGGCACCGAAGTGGAAGCGGCGTTGGAACTCTAATTAGCGAAGTGGGTTCAGGTGCGGAAATTTAAGCTGCGACATTGAAGCAAATTCTGAAGTGAACCTTTACTCAGGATTCAGTCCCAGGGAGCGCCGAAGTGAATTTGGGCGGGACAGCAAGACAACATTATCTACGAATTCCAGAGGCCAGTGGCTGTGTCCAAGGCAGAGAGTAGAGTTGAAGTTGGGAGCTGGAGAGCTAAAAGGGGTCCAGGGGCCTTGAGGTTGAGTTTGAAGGCCCTGGTGGAATGGAAGGCTCTAAGTTAGGCCTACAGTTGCATGGCCTAGGCTCCTTGCAATGTGGCTAGAAGGGAAGTGTAATTAGTAGTGGTGCAGCTAAGTAGGGTTTAATGAATCTTAAAGGTGTTGGGGAAATGTCTTAGATTACTAGGAGCTAGAATGATACGGGGATGGCACATAGATGATCTAGGGGGTCGGAATGGGAATAGGGTGTTAGAGTAGTTATAATGTAATTATCATCTGAGGCGCATAAGTATTTTTCAATACTAATGTCATGTGGTATTTAATAAAAAGAATGTGTTTTGTGTTTGAATTCATCGTGGTGTGAGCATGGAATTTCCGAGGCAAGGAGGCAACGAGGACATGTGAGCCATGGACTCCCACTCGGATTACAGACGCAAAAGGGTGGGGGTTTATGGCTGACAGTGACTTAGAAGTTAGGTCTTGTCGCAAAGGCTAGCATAAAAGTTCATTGAAATTGCAAAGGTGCTTAAAACTCCTCCTTTCCTCATTCGGTTCATGTGTTTCACATTATCCCTATCTTCTATTGGGTGCTCGTCAGATTAGTGGTTTTGTGTAACTGATTGTGGCTATAATTAAAGCATGCATAGTAGATACTAATTAACAAGCAGAATAAAATGGGTCAAGTACCTTTATTTTGTGTAGGATGCAAGCAAAGAAAGTCAAGACACAAACACACATGAAGCTAGATTTGTCCAAAAAGTGGTAGATGAAAACAAAGGAGCTCCAATTAAGGTTTGGTTTGTTAAAAGGGTTTATGAGATGCATAATTGTTTTTTATAATCATTGGTGGGAGTATAGGGAACTGGTTGACTTGATGGACTGTCCATCAACATGGAGATTGGCTTATGTTGGTATCAAAAAGGAACCAACAACAAGTGGACTTATGATCTTACTGAACATTTGATGAAAATTTAGAATCAATAATTTCATTTTCTTCTATGACATATATAATAGACTTAGATGTTTGTGAGTTACATCCGGGGGATGAAAAAGTCTTCAATGACTTTATTGATGAATGTTAGAGTTTTGCACTATACATATGATAGAGGTTGATTGTTATTTAAAAGTACATTTGTATGCGTATGCTAATGACTATTTATATGAATGTGATTTTTTATGTATACATATTGTCACTTGTATTTTTATCATTGAAAATGTATGCGTATTGCTTGATTTCATTGAAAAAAAACTTTTTATAAAGGGTTTTTTTAGAGTATGTTGCGAACGCACGTTATTCTTGGTATTTAGTGAAAGGTGCACCCCCGGGCTTTTAAGTGCCTTTGAGTGTTGCAATGTTGTCTACCTAAAGGAAAGTAGCTTGGAGGCAATATAAGCAAACTCCAACACCCCATCAACACTCACTTAACCCTCATTATCAAACCAGTCAGGTTATCAATATAGCACTACTACTTTCCATCTTCTTGAAAGCATCTAAAAGAGGTATACAAGTCCAATAACTCATGACATATACATGGATGACTCTCTAGCTAGTGTTGTCATAGTGGATGTCTCATACATGTCATAAAAATAAGCAAAGATGAGTCATTTAATTTATTTCCTCAATGAAATCACAAATGTGCTCAACCGTTAGCAAAACGGATGCACTACAAGAAAGTCTATGCGATTCCTCGTTGGCCGCCACAACCAACACTCCATAACTCAACCAACCAATGAGGATAGAAAATGGCAACTTTTATAGCTAGCCTCCAACTTGCACCAATCCCCAACACAACAACATTTTCGAGACACGGGGGACCTAATTATAACCATACTAGCCTTATAAATGGCTTCTATACACCTAACAACCACTCAATATATCATATGCAACACCAACACGCAACTACACCTCAATTCAGACCTCTTCCAGTAACCATCCACCTCCCATCCCAATTCACAATTTGTAGACCCCTTATACCACCAACAAATACAACCCCCCAATTCACATACCCTATGCCAAGCAGTGTTTTTTTTCTGGCTACAGACTCATGGAGGGAACCAACCAAACTTGCTCCCTCCAGATTTACACCACTAATCTTTGTTCCCTCCACGAGTCTGTAGCCAGAAAAAAAAACACTGATGCCAAGAATGAATATCCAAGCCTTCCTCACCCAATCCAGTGAATTAAACTTCATCAACGTCCAACAACTCACAAACCTACCGCAACAAACCACTCTCCTCACACGCGAAAAATGGATAGATGCAAAAAACATACAAACCGTAATAAAATCCATCAGTGAATGTACCATACAAACTTGTGCCGCACCTCTGCACCTCTCCCTCACCCCACAAACAAAACGTCAAGGGGGTTTCCTATCCCACAAACTCCAAAAACAAAGGAAAAATACCTCAACGCTTACCACCTAATTAAAAAAACCATCGGATCTACCATTTTCCTGATACCCCACAACTAGCACCTTAAGCCTGAAATTGAAGAAATAAACAACATTCCCAACATAAATCCGCCACCTACCACCAATGACCCAAATGACATACAAAATTGGCTACACAACATTGCAAACACAGCTATGTGTGCCAAGGCCAAAGCATAAAAAATAACCACTGCACAAACTTCCCAAAATCGTAAGAGAGAAATAAAAAAATATAGATCCCTATTTGATAAATATTAAGAAAACAATTCATAAATTAATTTGAACCATTAGAACTCCATATCACTCGATTGCCTCATAGATAAAAATTGAAACTTAACCACACATCCTGATGCCATCGCAAATGCCATGCACTCCACACAAGAAAAGTCATTCCAAAGACAAGTGTCAAGGTCACCTTCAACCTTCAGCCTTAGACAGTGTAACTCGTCGTTAACTGGTTACAAGAACATCATTCCTATAAGAATTGGACTTTGAAACCATTTTAGAAATCCAACTAATGAAAAGGTGGATTTTTGCATGTTAGTTTTGCATTTAGGCTACTTTTGGTAATATAAAGGTGAAGAGGACCATTATTTTTTAGCATAATAAACTAATAAAGCTTAAAAGCAACACTTGATCAACCACATGAATTCCTTAAACTTCTTCGATATTATAATCTCATTTTCAAACATATGTTTTTTTTAAGCAAAGGTTTCTCCTAGATTCATAGAATTTGTTTTCGAGAATTAGGTGCTCTAGAGTTCTTGCAAGCTTATGTTCTTCTAAAACCTTAATGTCAAAGTTTTGGAATCTTTAAGATAGAACTAGGATTATGTTTTCCAATATTATTACCAAGTAAAATGTTAAGGTTAAATGATTCTTTACCCTCTTTACAACTTGTATGGACTCAATGGAAAAATCCTCCTATCTTGATTTCAAATTCATTGGTCACAAATCTCTTTTAAATTCCTTCATGAGTTACCAAATATAATTGGTAGATTTATTATTTTATTTATTAGTGCTTGATTCTACCCGATTTGATCGAAAAGCTTATGACATGAAATCTTAGTTAGATTTTTCTTGAGGACAATGTGATGATTGATTTGGCCTACTTGGCGGTGTCGTGATGTAGGCCAGACAATTGTTAAAACGTAGGCATTTACGTGTGTTATTATTATTCCAAGGATGTATGTAGATAGAAATAGATAGAAATAGATAGAAACTCCGGTCCCTTTTTAGCAAAGGGCCGGCGTGAATAAAGTGTCCGTTCGTAATGCCAATGACCCGATGCCCACCGGACAAGGGGACATTGGGACAATACTACTCTCCCCTTTCGAGGATGGACACTATAGTGACACACCATACTAGTTCCTAGCTAGCCACTAGTGCCTTGAAGATACCGGACATGGCATCCCCCCAAAGGGCTTTGAGGTACCCATACAACAAGGTCCAAGGACCCCCCACCATAGTTGGGTGGACTAAGGTGGTGAGCACCACGCCAGCATGGGGAATAGAACCCACAACCTCCTCATTGGGGGCCATGAGCCCTAACCACCAAGCCAAGGCCCGTGGTGCATGTATGTAGATGGACATTAATACGATGTTGTATTAATTATGTTCTAGTTAGTTCTTTAGTTGAGAACCGGTCTTAAGTTCAAGACCTAGAGGACTTGGTAGAAAGACTTGGTAGAAATGACTTGGTAAGTAGGATTGATAGTTAGGGTTAGGGAAGGTTAGGTTTACCGGTGGCGGCCGTTACCTAGCCACGGATCCTTGATGCCCTAATCTTAATGTTTTCTTAGTGGTAAAAAATGACAAGGAGAAAGAGGATTTAAAAGGTGGAAGAAGAGTGGTGGAGCATTGTGAGCTGGGCATTCAAAATTTGGAGGAGCTTGGAAGAGTTTGGATGCATTGACGACCTCAGAGGAGTTTGGAGGTGTTGAAGACCTTAGACGAGCAGTGAAAACCATTGACGAAGCTTTGGAGACTACCAAAGATCATTGGTGAGAGGCCTATAAATATGTGAAGTTAGCTATAAATGATGTATGAGTGATGCGAAAGTAATGCAAAAAACTTGAGTGATGAAAATAACAAATGATGACGTATGAGTGAAGAGTGAAGAGTGAAAAATGAAGAATTTAGTTTGAATAAAGAGTGAAGAGTAAGAATTTAGTTTGAGTAAAGATGGAGAGTTTAGTTTGAGTGAAGGATTGAGAGTTTAGCTTGGGTGAAGAATTAAGAGTTTAGTTTGAATGAAGAATTGAGAGTTATTTTTTAATGAAGCATTGAAAATTTAGTTTGAATGAAGAAAGTTGTGAGTTTAATTGGAGTGAACGGTTGTGAGTTTAGTTTGAATGAAAAAGTGAGGTTTTAGTTTTAAATATTAGATTAAGCGAATGTTGTAATCCATTGAATTAGTATCCAATTTGTAAGGAAAATTCATATTTAATAGAATCAAGATATTTCTATGAAAGAAAGAATCATTAGAAACTAATTTGTGTTTCTTAAACATATTTAGATTACAAAAATTTACACTATTGAAAGCCCCGTGCTTCCAGACAAACACTAACAACAAGACAACGGCCTCGTATGAATCATCAACATGATTTTTCCTTCACCTTAGAATTTCTTATTGCATAATGGCCTTCTTTTACTTCCATTAGAATCCACATGACATCCTTTGGATACACTTTAATGAGTTACCAATCTAATTCTAATTGAGTATTAACCTTGGTAGGACATTTCAAATATTATTATTCTTTATTATTTTGATTTTTTTAATCATCTGCTTTGCTTTGTCCATGTAACTATTTTCTAATTTCTTCAAAATATTTAAGAAGTTTCTCTATGCTTCTAAAGTCTCAAAACTTAGTAATCCAAGTATCATTTCCGAATTCATCTAATAAATTAAATTTCTAAGTCGCAATTCTTCAAGTCTCAAGTATCCGCGTAAAACTAATTTTCCAAGTATGGTAAATTTCCAACTAATCTTTAAGTGTCCAACTCTCATGCTTACTAAAATGCTCAAGTTCTCGAATTCCAAGTACATTCTCAAGTATCCAAATAAAGTGTCAAGTTCTCGAGTCACAAGTAAAAATCTCAAGTGTCAAGTTATCCAAGTGATCCAAGTGAGCGTTCCAAGTGCTCAAGTTATCAAGTAATCCTAGAAAAAGTCTCAAATCCTCAAGTTATCAAGTAACATTCCCAAAGTATCAAGGTAACATTCCACGGTAACAAGGAGACACTTCATATAAGATATGGGGGGCCAAATGAAGTATTTTAGGGTCCTTAACTTGGCCAAGTTTAACCTCCAGGTATTTTCCATATTTTTCGAAATATTTGAAATAGCTAAAAGTAACATTGTATCTAATCATAGCTTTTAAAAAGCTTAATTTTATATTCTTGAATTTAAATTACTCAAAATTTTCTTCCTATCTACATACCTTTTGATATCAAAATTCATCTAGCGGTTGGATTTTCATTTAAAGCTCATCCATCCACCGATTCATAGGCTCTTGTTCTTATGGCCTTATTGGTGTTCCCAAGTCTCCCTCCTCGTTCATGCAATTGTATTGTGTTCCGAAGAGGATGGGAACTTCATCTTCCTCCCTCGGCTTTGGCCACTTCCTTGTCTTTGGCTTCCTCACGCTCTCCGCATGCTCTTGCCAAATCTGAGAATGCTTGCTTGGTGACAAGCTCCCCTTTGCTCAGACCCAACAAACCATTCGCTAGAATGTATGTGTGTTATTTGCCAATACTCTTGGCTTGGCAAACCAAACATGAATTCATACTAGAAAAAATAACTTCCTCCACACTTCCTCCACTAGCCGCATCATTCACTAGAGTCATCTATGACACATGCCTCAAAAACTCATCCAAAGGCAAACCCCTCGGTCCAGATGGTATCCCAAATGATATCCTAAAAGCACTACCAAATAACTTTCATGACACGATGAACCTATTTTTCCTACAAGGCTACCACCAAAAAGAAATACTGAGTGAATGGAAGCATAACAACATCATAATCCTCTATAAAAAATAAAAAATAATCCTATAGTTGTCACAAACTATAGGCCCATAGCCCTCGCATGCACCATCTACAAACTCTTTACAAGTACACTAATTTTCCTCCTCACTGCATTTGAAGAATAACATAAAATCCTTCACCACAGTCAAGAAGGCTTTAGACTTATAAAAAATACAACTAGACAAATCCAAATGATCATCATTGCTTTGGAAGACACGAAGTTTACAAACAAAGATATTTACCTTATCTACATAGACATTCAGAACGCATTGGGCTCCATAGATCATCCTCAATTATTGGCCATAATGGAAGACCTTGGATACCACTAGACGACATCACACTAGTAGGCAAAATATACCCAAAATTGACCACCTCCTTCCAAGGTGCACACTTCACAACAACAACACCCATCCAAATTAGTCGGGGCACTGTCTAAGGAGATACGTTGAGCCCATATATATTCATCATATTTTTAGAATACCTACTTAGATGGCTAGAGAAAGGTCAACTAGGATACCATTTTAACACCTCACCAAATAGTATCACAACCACAACCTATGATGATGACCTAGCCATCCTCACCGACAATGTAGAACACATACAATCCCAACTCAACAAACTAAGACAATACTCAAATTGGGCACACATAGAGCTAGGTATAAACAAATATTCAGTCTCAAGGTGCCTAAACATATCAAAACTACAACCCCTTGCATTCACCACATACCTAAAAGCTGAAAACATCAACTATAAACAATAACTCCCCATCCTCTCCCAAAACGAACCATACACATATGTAGGAATCTAGCTAGTCCCCTCCCTCAAGTGGGCCATACAGAAAGAAATACATATTGCAAAAATAAAAAAATAAAGCATTGACCTACTCTTATCACCTGCATCCTTACAACAAAGGATAAAAATCCCTCAACACAGTTATCCGCCCGGGCATTGAATATGCATTTTATGCCACCCCCTTCTTTGTCCCAGACACCGTGAAATTGAATAAACCCCTCATCAAACTCACAAAATCAACATGTAACATCCCCAAAGACTCCCATAACATCCTTACCCAGCTACCCCGCGAAACATTCGACATTGAAGCACTCTCCCTACCCCAAGATATGCTACTACACTTAGCAGACAACTCATACAAACACTCAATGACCCACGCCCACTAGGCGAAATATACCAAGCCATAGTGAGATTTATAGTCAACAAATATGGTGGCGCCAAACACCTCTCACAATTAAAATATCAAGCATGCTCCAAATCACCAACCACTAGATTTCTATATATATTGAAAAAATACTTCAACATCTAGACTTCATAGACATCACCTTCTCACTCAACAAGTCACCACTATTGGAAGAATGGTACAGAAGCACATTTTACCCCTCACTTACCCCACAACAAAGATCCAACATAAAGAAAATCCTTGCAAAACTCTCTTCATTCAACATTACTGCTCTACCCCCAACCAAGACCACACCAACACCCGCATAGTCACTTTCAAAGAATTTCAAAATAAATACCATACCAAATCCAAAATATTGAAAAATGCATTTTTACAAGCCACCACAAACCCATCATACACCACCCCCCACACAACACACACCCCCACCCACAACTCCAAACCTCACTCCACACCCAAGACGTAATACAACCACACAACCACTAGGTATCCCCATCTCATACATCTCTAGCTTTCAACCCATATATAGAAGACAAATGGGGAGCCATGCAACATACGCATGAATTCCACTATCATTGGCAAACCCTACAACCAACTACCCCATATGGATCACACAAAACCAACGATTAAATCCTAAGAACATCCTCTATGAACACAACCTACTACTCGTCTCACGCAAAAAATAAAACAACAAGACATTAAAAACAAACTACTCGACAACCTAAACACTCAACAATCATTGTTCTTCCCAACCTTGACATCCCGCACTTTACCCTCCAAACCCAAGAGTGTAATCCAAACAAAGACATCATTGCCACATCACCCACAATACAAATACACTCCTCCCTTGCACAAATACACGACAACATGGGGTATTGCCAAACTGCTATACCACTTGAAAGATTAACATGGCCATGGGAAAGAACCTCAACTTGTAAATCCGCCACTAACCACATTGTTCCTTCCCATACAAGATTTTGGCACAGAAATACCCCTCTTAATTGATTGATATATCAATTCACTCCCAAAACATGAGCTAGCCACCACCCCCTCCATCCATAACCACAATATTCTCCCATCATCAATACTAGACAAATTCTTACATTACCACTCTCCACACGAAAGAGATGTAATCTTTGGCTCACTAAGTCCAACCTTCTCCTCTCAATGGAAAGGATGTGGCTATGCCACATGACAAACCTTGACCTACTCCCAAAAACCATCAAATGGGCCCGATTAGCCACTCACACCAATCACAACTCCACTACAATCATTACCATCACACATGATGATTTGACAAGTGATGCAATCAACCCACTACAACAACCGAACGTCACCCCCTATACTTACTATTCCACCCCTCACCTCACAATACACCACAACCCTACCTTTTCCCAACTACTAGAACAAAAAAGAACTATTACTCACCTCCATTCTAATGCTCTCCCACACAACCACTCCACCACAAATATCCACCTTCCTCTGACAACTCCCCACAACATTCCTCCCCTCTTGCACCACCTACCCCGCCACACCCACCCCACAAACAAACAAACACAATACCCTAAGAAAATCCCTAGCCACCAATCCTATTCACTAACACCTCCCTTGCCACCAACCATAACAACAATCCTCCCACACTACTTTTTCCACTTATCCATTCCTATTACAATGATGGTTCATTCACACCACCGGACGGTGGAGGAAACGACAATATCATAAGAGCCGAAGTCTGCAATGGACCTTTATAGGTCAATATCGTTGCTCGCCTACCTGGATACCCCAACATCCTTAGGGTAGAACTATACACACTCCTAATCACAATAGGGCAAACCAAAACGCCTCCCATAGACACATTCGTATTCACATATAGCCTAAACAACACATATCTCCTCCTCAACCACATCAAAAAACCCATCCTCCCAATACAACCACCTAGACAAACTCCTCTTAACCTGAATAATAAATACGCTAAAAAAATCTCATCACAATATCACCATCCGCAAAGTTAGAGTTTAAACAAACATCACTAGAAATGACGAGGTTGATAAATTGGCCAAACAAAGAGCAGAACAACCCCACATCTTCGACACCCCTTTCCACATGATTGGCCATCAAAACACCATACTGGCCATCTATCGCCCCGACCTCCACACAACATGATGGCTCAGTTTGCAACCTCCAAAGCTACATAGATAAAGAATATGTAAGTGCACTCTTATCCCATGCAAAAAATACACTACCCCTATGTAGACAAATGGCTCCCTAACACCGGTATTCACATAACATGGTCAAACCTATTGTGGGATCTCCCCCTGGATTACCGACACGCAAATTACACAAACCCTCAAATTTTGATATGGAAGATACCTAAGGAACTAATTTTAGAAAATATAAAAAAAATCCTTAAACAAGACATATCCCTAACATGTAACCTATGCGCATCCTTCCAAAATGACACAATCCTCCACCTACTATCATGTTGCACAAAGAAGCACATAAATAACCTACGGACAAACCAACACAATAAAGCTATACATTCATTAGCAAACACACTACTTGCCCACCCTACAAACCGATGTTTTACCCTAATTAATGCACACAAAACTAAGAACCGCACACCCGGCAACACCATCCCTCGTGGCTATTCTCATGCACATGTTACCTACCAAGATATAAATGCCCAGCCTGACTTTGACCATCTATACTACGCCTCTTAGACTATAGCTAAACCATCCTTCACACCCAGCCCAAACCTCAAAGTACAAATACTTGAATTCAATTATTGCAATGATAGGTTCCCCGTTGAAGCTACACAGCGGAAACTACATAAATACACCATTCTACCACCCACTCCTATCCCAACTAGGGTGGACAATACTACCATCCATTATAATCACGGAAGGAATACAAGGCACTATCCACACACAACAACTACTAAACACCTCCAAGACCTACATATCCCCAACTCCAAAAACTATATATCCATAAACTAATGGAATCCTTCTCACAAATTTCTATAAAGTACCTAACACACATTATTCTAAACAAAAGAAAATTAGAAAAGAAACAAGCCCGATCACACTCAACTAAACTACCCACTAATGCTAAAACTTAAAACTAACATAGAACGCGTAGACCTAACACCAACCGCACGGTCCACCTATGAAAATAGGCACTAAGCCACACCCGCTCCCATACCCACGCAGGCATGGCAAGGAGACGGTGAAAGGACATCGAATGTCAGTGTAAAAACATTGACGCTCCTTTTTCTTTCGTTCTTTCTTCTATGCTATTGAAAAGCAACAACGAATTTCAAATCTAGTGTTAAACTCATTCATTGATTTGCCATCACATACAACCCGACACACAATTCCAAGTTGGATCCTTTTCTTCTTGAACTCAAGTGTTTTGCACCCTTGGATATGATGCAAGACTGACTTGCGTTGCATGACAACGTAGAACATGGTCTGCATCTTGCGGGTCTACCTCTAGCCATGTTTGAAATAATGTCCCAGTTTGGAGCCGTTAAGAACTCCGTCCTCTCCACTACTGAGCAAGTTCGGCGCTTCACCATATGCTTTGAAAACACCTTCACTCCAGTGCCTGGGAAGTTTTTGGGCATAGTCGGTCAAGATCCTAGTGATTCTAAATCCAACCGGTTACATGTTGACATCTTCCGGTTTTGCTTTATTCATTTGAGGTATATTCTATAGATTCCTCTAAAGTGATCAGTAATTCTCCTGAAGTCTCCAATTTCAACCGGTTATTTCTCAAACTCAACCGGTTCATCTGTAACTAACCGCCGGTTCTTCCCAGACATAGCTTCACTCCACGGTACCTTAGATGGTCATGTACATGCTCATGGTCACCTTTGCACACCCAAGTTTCTTGCACTCTTTGCCAAGCACCTGTTCCTTCTAATAACCTTCGTTCGACAACCTTCATTTCCCTCTCTTCAACCTTTCCAGTTTCCGTTTCATATTGTCCTCATACAAGACCTTGGCCACTTGAAGTTGTGTTGGTGCTTTTGCTGCCAATTCAGCCACATTGCCATCTCCAACAAGACCACCCTCACACGTCATTGATATCCCCACAAGAGAAATAGAGTATGTTTTGACAAAAGCAACCACTCAACCCCACTAATTTACCAAAAAAAATGCAAAAAAGAAACCATTCCATATGAGTAGGTCCATGGAGAAAACAAATAAGAGAATAATGCACATACATGAAGCCAACTCTAAAACCCAACCATGAGCAGTGAAATTCCAAGGTCTGAAAAGAAGCCAAGGTCAAGGTCAAACGCCAAACTCCCAACTTCAATTTATCACCCACTGAATCTCAACAATCAGACATGGCTGCAATTCAACCTTGAAGGTGCACTACTTAACTACAACTCTAGCATTTAAAGCGACAATGGCAGGCTACACATCTACGTTAATTACAACCACCAACTATGTGGGTGTCATTCCTAGAGGGAGTTGCGACATGTTACAACATCAAATCTATGACCACTCAAATGAAAGGGGTTCATGAGTGTCGGGAATAGGTGCCACACCCTTAGGACACTTCCATGTGCCAGCCATTCCAGCAAAGCCAAGTTTGCTAACAACAATGAAGTTTTTGCCAATATCTTCAAGCATCTTGTGCCCCCCCCCTCCCCGGGGGGGGTGTACAACATAGTAGATTTGCCTTGTTGTCCAACATGCAAGTTGGAATGTGGCCATCCTCACACTTACCCATTTTGAATGTTGCAATCTCCACTCATAGCCTGGCCACACCGGTGGAAGCTGGGCTGAGCTAGCCGCCCGGGTTGGCCGTTGAGAAAGCCACCTAGCTGCCCCGGTGTGGCAGCTCGGCATCCACCCTTAGCAACATCTCGCCGGCAGGGTTTGATGCCCCTGCCCAACACGAAAATTAACCTACCCTCATGTCGCCGCAAACTTCCAGTGTGTATGCAGCTGCCCGGAGACGAGTAGGTTTAGCATTATTGGGACCACACAATATGCTATTGCACTTACTAAAATGTATACATTCATTGGCATATGAATAAAATAAAATAAAAAAATTGTCCGGCCAACGTCGTCGCTAGCTGTCGGGGCGGCACTGGTGCTGCCTAGATGGCCCGCAGCCAGCCAGCCCAGGCCCAGGCCCGGCCTAGCTGGCCACTACGAACCCCGGGGCCCACCGGATGGGACGGGTTGGTTGGCTGGGCCAGCCATCCAGCCGGTGTGGCTGGCCTATCACTCACATTGTGAATCTGAATGACGAAGTGTGAGTCCACGATGTAGCATATTGTGAGTGTGAGTGGAGATTCCAAGGGTCACACTTCCATGTGTTCGCAAAGTTGGCGATGACCACTAGATGACAAGAATTTGGGACCCCTTCCACATGGAACTAGTTATATATACCCCCAAAATTAGAAATGGTGGCATGTACAATTGTACGGGAAAAGTTGAGGTTTGAGGAGGGGGATTTAAGCGCCTCACATTGTGACGATTTGCACTTAATAAGCTCAAGCTTTAGCTTGAAGTTTGGTGGGCAAAGGGACAAATAAGCAAGCCCTCAAATGTGTTTAAAAGAATGGAGCTTCGTCTCAGGGTCGTTTCCAATGTTGGACCAGTACTATGGTCGAACCTGGGTATGTGTCTGGGAAGGGTATGGATTTAACTAAACCCTACCCACAGGTTGATCTTTGGGAGATATCCAAGGAATCCCTGCTTGGCGGGTGGGTTGGAGGCGGGAACCTCCACAAAATCCTACCAGGCATGGTTTTGAAAAAGCTCAACTGTTCAGGGACCATTATTGTGGTGTAAGCTCAAGGTTTTCATGGTTTCTCTTTGTTGGGTATGTTATTTCTTGGTGGCCGAACACAAATCCTAGCAATGATTGGCAAAGTGAGCTATGGATGCCATATCTCAGGGCTTGCTTTTGGAGGCGAGCTTCCATGGCAGTTGTTTTGTTTAGAGGTATGAAATCTTCCACTTTCGATGTGTTTGTTGTTTAGGGTTGGTATTTTTTGGTTGTTGTCTCTACAATTTTGTGCCTGGCATTGCCAAAAGGTGTTTGGCATTTCCACAAGGTGTTTGACAGTGGAGAGAAATTGAATGATGTGCCAGCCTTAATTGCATTTTGCAGAAATCTTAGCATCTCTAGTCTGGAGGTTTTGGTTTTCACCATGTTTCTGTTTCCTCTTTTATGATGTTAGTAACATGCTGCTGCTGATGAGGCGATTATGTGAGTATGTCACAATGATTTTCTTTATGCTGGTTGTTCTGTGCTTCAGTATAGGCTTTTGAAGTTGGAAACTGAATGCATTGTAATTTTTATCCACTCAATACAAGTACTAAAGACCGTACTACATACTAGACCGGTGTTGCTATCGGCCCAATATGTACACTGAGTACTCTGCTATACATACCCTTGCAAAAACACAAATGTCCAATTATTGTTGCACATATCATTCTACCCAAAAATAAATTAAATTAAAATTTTAAAAAATTACCATATCATTGCTCATGGTATAAATTTTCATATATTCCATACCATGACCTTACAGGTATCACTTAAAGGTGATACCAGTCCAACACTGGTCGTTTCCCCTTTATTCTTCTGAATTGAAAAATTTCAAGTTCCAAGACAAAATTGAAGTTGAGTTTCAATTCAAAACATAGGGAACTAACCTTGAGTCTACCAAAAATGGTGTCATTTTTTACCTTGTGAGGTCTCCTCTTTTATCTTGACCTACCAAACTTCCAAGCTTCAGGTTGAGCTCAACTAGTGTGTGCCAAGACCACGAAGCTTCTCTCAGTTGGCAAAACAGTTGCCCACACTGGAAAGAAAAGAGTCATGATTGCGTAACCATCACAAGTAATCAAGAGTGTCCACAACACTTGAGAGTGTTGTGTGATAGGTAGTGGCACTATGATTGGGGCTAGATTCCAAGAAATCGGCAACAGAAAAAATGTGAAGAATGTATTTCTAAGGTTCTTTGCAGGGTATCATCAAGATAGTTTTGGCTGCCCCCAGCAGGCAAATGCGGGAGGCCAGACATGAAAACAAACCATGTGCATGTGCACAGAAAATCTCAATACTCCAGAGGTACCCAATGCTCAGAAAATCTACAACATTGCCAGTCAAGTTGGTGACATGACCACTTTCACTTGTCTGGATGCTTTCAAGCCAATCTAAACAGGCCCATGAGTAAGAATCAGTATCACTGAATGGGCCATGTAGACCACATTCAGATCATCTTGGGACAGAGCACAGTTTCGCTTGGTGGTATAAAGGGGGTACCTATTCTTCGTTGTTGTAATGAGACTACTTTTTGATTTGAAGTATCCATACTTGCAAATCAAAGACCTGACATTTGGTGAAATTTTGCACATAGACAGGTGCCATTTCAAGTCACCAAAATTACAAGCATTCTGTTGCATAAACTCATCGGTCAATTGCCTTCCGCAAGTCGCAGGCCCTGTATATCTCCTTCCAAAACCTCTCAGAATAAGAACAGTAGAAACATCCACTTTCACTAACTTCCGTTACAGGAGCATGTCTGGAAAAGCTGCAGAAGCAAGCTGCTGGCTGAAAAATGGGTAGCACGTGGTGTTCATTCCTATCAGAAAAAGAAATGATGGTGATAAAAGTACAAGAATAGTTCACACCTCAGGTCCAGGTCACCTTCCAGGAAAAAGGGGGACGTTTTCGATGAACGCCACAAAGGTGTTCATAAACCTCATCTTCAATGCCCTAACTACTGACTGCAACAAGGTCCGGTCGTCTTTCAAATATTCATTGTACACAAAGATACAGTATCGTTGCCGCTCTTCCACGTCCTCCTTGGACAGGCTTTTGATGGCCGGGATGACCCGTGAAATTTCGGTCGAGGGGAACTGCAGTATGCAGCGTGACCATTGCACCAAGGACCCAAACGGCTTCACAAAGTTGTCCACAATGAGCACAGGGATTGCACCTGCACTCAATGCGTCAATGAACCTTGATGAGCTGGGTTGCCTGCCCACCGGCATGAACATAAATGTCGTGTTGAGAAGATCGGTCTCATCAAATTTCTGATAGACAAGCTCCTCCTTGTCGCATTGCGCTCTGTCCTTGGGATGATCCTTGAGAAATTTCAAATTATCTACCTGGGATGGAGACAAGGCATCACAGACTACCCAGATCAACTATCGCCCCAGAAAAAACATGCCAAACACACCATCTCATTCATACATAATCAGTAGCTTTTAGTCATTGTCAGACCAACTTCTATGGTCGTTGGAAAAAATGCCTCTTAATAGGCAGGTTTCTAGGTTTTCTGGAGGGGCAAGGCTGCAGGCCTCATTCCACCCACAAAGCCCAAGAGTATTCCAAATCCTTCTTGCCCACAACTATTGAGATTAGGCACTACAGATTGCCTAGGAAGATATCCTTGTCAATCTCTAGCTGATTCTCTCAACAATTGATGGGCTAAGAAAGAAGGTTTAAGATATATATGAGCACACGCCCAAAAACTTTGAAAGGGGATAATTGAGAGAATCATTTTACAGTGACAATAGGAGTTGGTCTTGAGGTAATCAGAGTTCTTGCTCAACCTTTTTGTGAATCACCATGCACAACAAAAGTTGGTGCTGTAATATACAGCGAGGTGTGAGATCCACAAAGATGATTAAAAAGGCCGACTGATTGATTATTTCACATTTGTGGCACCCAGCTGTGGTATCACAAAAATTATGTGTACGGCAATTTCACAATGCTGAGCAAGGATCAACACACAGCACAACAGCTCGAGTGACCAAGGACTTTAGAGGGTCGTCTATCTCTCAATAATAGTTGGGCCATAAAGGTTTGGAAACATTCAGGTTTTGTGCGTAGGATGAGTATGCGGCTCTGCTCCAGAAAAACCTTGAAAGCCTCATCTCAATAATCTAATATTGATGATCTTTCTCTCCATATTCGCTTGGACGGCCAATGAAGGTTCATGGGTGGAATGAGCATGCAGCATTGGCCAAGAAACTTTGAAAGTCGGTTATGGAGAAACTTTTTGGGTGATTTGACATTCAATAATTTACAACAATCGGTGAAATGCAGAGAGATGGAAGGAGGGAACGGACAGACAGACAGACACACTTAAAAAATTGCAGCCGATGACCACAATGACACCATCTTTGGCATTATGCAAGTGATTATCTCTCTCTCTTAATAATAATCAGCAGCCAATGAAGGTTTCTGCGTGGCATGAGCATGCAGCATTGGCCCAAGAAACTTTGAAAGCCAGTGATGGAGAAAATTAATTTAAAGTGATCGGACATACTCTAATGTACAATCGGTGAAGTCAAATTCAGGGAGATGGAGGGAGGGAGCAGACAGACAGAGAGGAAGAAACACTCACATGGTTGCAGCTGGTGACCACAACAACCCCATTATCAGCATTATGCAAGGCCCGAAATTCCTCCATGCTACGCACATTCCCAATCTCCCTCTCCACAACCCGCACCCCTTTGAACGTCGCAAAATACTTCCTCTCGAACGGCATCACCACCTGCAACACCGGCATCTGCACTTTCCCAGGGACAGGAATGCCAATATCGAATTCCGACCTGTAAGTGGTCTCAAACAAGCCCGTTGTCGCCATTAACGACGCATTGCCAATAACATCGTGTGACACCAATCTGTTGGCATCATCAGAGAAACTAACCAACACATGGTTGCGGCCACCGTTCCAGTGCGGGAGCCAATTGAGGTCAAATGGCTCCGATGTGTTCATGTTGTCATCAACGAAGACCAAGAAGACGCACGCCTCATCGGGGTCAGATGTCACGTATGGGGAATCCTTGAGGGCTTGGAAATAGTTCAATGGAGATGGGGATTCGTAGAGGTAGATGAGAAGCTCCGAATGGTTAGCACACCGATTCCAGTCGAAGCAGACGTCCATGCTGCACCGAGGTAGGAGTGGAGGATCGTGCCATCGATGACTCTCGGCCCACCACACTCGATATTGAGGCTTAACATGTGTGATGGAAACGATCGGTGGAGGCTCCACCGCAGGCGGGCATGGTTTCTTCGGAGCAGGGGGGGAAGAAGAATAGGACATGAACCAAGAGAATGTTGTCCCCGGGGTTTGCTCCATGCCTACATACACGAGGACGAGCAACAAGATGATGCCTACAAGTAGATTCGCAACGAATATTCGAGCTCCCAATTTACGCATGTCCATTGCCATCGGATATGATGATCTCCCACTCGATGTGATGATCTCCTGCTGCTTCTTCTGAGCCTTCTACAGATTGGAAAGGTTTTTAGGTCGAGCGCTTATCTTCATGTCAATCCGTGATTTGTAGCTGGTATGGGGAGAGGTTCGAGGGGTAGTGCATGGGATGGCATTGTGATGATATCGATGGTGATACTTGCATTGTGTTCGAAATGTGGCAGATCTGGCACCGAAGGTTAAGTCGAGCTCGCAGACCTTAGAGTTGGTTCGGATTTCGTAATTCAAGGTTCGTGATGCACCCTGTCGACGGTGAGCTATCTGATCTCCTTGTACTGGTGCCCACCGGATGAGGATGAGAATCTCGCAAAACATGAGATCTCCTTCAAAAACATTCCAAACTTCGCCCTCCCATTCTTCTGAGGTTGTAAATCCGCATGCGGTAGCTGGTCACGAGCAATAAGAGAAGAGGATTCACATCATTCCGACCATGTCGAACTTCGCGAAGAAAATAATCCACATTTTCGCACCCACTCATGAAGAAAGCAATTCAAGCAGTACTGTTCTAATCCTACCAATTACCCTCCTGGACACCTGGAAAAAGGAAGGAAGGAAGAATCGAAGGACCAAATCTTAACCCCACAGACTGGCACAGTGCCCGGGGAGATTTTTTAGGCATAATCGGTCGAGATCCTACTGTTTCCAAGTCCAACCCGTTACATGTTGAAATCTTTCGGCTTTTCTTGATAAAATGGAGGTATATTCTACAAATTCGTCTAAAATGACCGGTAATTCCCCTGAAGTCTTGAACTTCAACCGGTTATTTCTCAAACTCAACCGGCTCATCTGTAACTAGCAGCCGGTTCTCCCCGTTCATTAGACTGGCACCAAATTGCAAAGACCAATCTCAATCCTGAAATCCTAGCTCCAAAAACTCAAACTCGACTTACGAGTAACTTCTGTTGAGCCGGGGCTCAATCAGTGGGACCACTGTGAGCGAGAATTTGCGCAGTAGAAACCTCTCCATAGGTGACGAGGATTGTTTGTTGCCTGTGGAGACGCGGACGGGCGGGCGGGCGACGTGCAGTCGGCACCATAGCCTTTAAAGGCAAGCTCCTTAAACCCTAAATCCTGGCTGCTTGTGACTTTATCACCCACGTCCTCACCTGCCTGGTTGGCATCCCACACAAAACTTAGGAGCCCCAAACTAATGTTGGGCGGTTGATTTTATAGAAGGTATGGCACGTGCGATTGTGGCTCTTGGATTACACCAGGAGTTGTCTCATGCGAGCAGCAATTGCGGAACCCAAAGATTGTTGTTTCAAGTTTTGGAATCAGAGTTGAGATGCAAAAGTTACAGGCAGTCAAAGTAAAGATTCTCATTCTTTTTAACTGTTTATACATGCTCTCCCAATTGTTTTGGAAAAGGAACCTAAATTCTTGGTGTGAATGTATTTTGAGCATATAGTCCAATCTCATTATAAACACATGTCAGTATAGTGTATGTTCTTAACTTACAAAATTTGGTTATTTGCCCCCCCCCCACGAGTTCTTTCAGCCTCGTTTGAGGGGGTGTCAAGAATGTCCTAAACCATCCTAAACCATGCTCTAGGATAGCCCTAAAAACGCATTGATTGATGTTCAGTCGACTTTTTTTTCCTTTGTAGGAGGCATGGTGTTTCTTCCATTGTATAGTGCTTCCACGTAATGGATTCATTGTGGATCCTAGAATGAACTACCACAAACATTGCCATGCATTGATTCCACATTAAAAAAAAATCAAAAAATCAATTGTATTTACATATTGTGCATACTACACAGTATCTTTACCACTCTGGCTATTTATAGGAGAACCTTTAGATTTGGAAATCCCGGATTTAAAGGAAAATCCCGGATTTAAAGGAAAATCCTTTTCCATATTAATTGTTGAGATTTTAAAATACAACTTTCAAAGAATCGGCTTTTCCAAAAGTAGTTTGATTAGTGTTGAAGTGGTAAAGGTTCTACGGAATGTATTTCATGCAAGCACAATATTGTGCAAACAATGTCATGCCCGACATTTTTAGTCTCATATTTGGGAAAAATAGTAGAATTTCCAACTCCCTTGGCAATGTACATGCAAAAAATAAATGTCCATATTACATTGCAGACGTACTTTGCGGATTTCTTAGCGAATTGTTTTTAGTATTGTTTTTTGCATGGTGTACAAACGTGCTCGAATTTTCTCATATCTCATGCATTTTTTTTCCTTCAAATGAAGAGTATAGATTGCACAACTCAACTAACATTTCTAGTTTGGTACAAATTATAATAAGTTCAGCTTATATGTGCCAATTGAGCTTTGAAAACATGGAAGATGACAATGTCTTGAAAGAGTTCCAAATAGTTTTGTAAATTGGTTTTAGCCCATGTTATTTGGGGATATATGAGTTGACTCTATTACAAGATAATCAATTTTTTTAATTTTTTCATGATGGATTACAAACAAAAATCTATGTAGTTTGTGTAAGTGGTAATTCTCACATATTTTGGCCAACGTGAGAGATACATAGAGTGGATTAGATACATTGTGAAAATTCCAAAAAATTATGGTATCCATTTTTAGAACTATTTGCAATTATCAATAAAAATTTGATATGTTGCATGCAAAGTATGTATTGGACGTCCAATACGAGACTATGTGGAACTTCCAAGCCAATGTCCACAAGGATTTTCAAAGCTCAATTGCACATAGAAGGTCAACTTATGTTGATTTGTTTCCAACCAAAAAGAAAGTTAGTAAGTAAGTTGAGCAATCTATAACCTCCAAAAAGAATTTTCTCATTTGAAGCATTTTTGCATGAGATATGAGCAAATTCAAGCATGCTTATATACAACTTAAAAATCATTATTGCAAATGATTCACTAAGAAATCTGCAAAGTATGCTTGCCATATAGTATGGACATGTATTTTTGCATGTACATTGCCAAGCGAGTTGAAAAATTCCATTGCTATTCCAAATATGAGATTAGACAATGTCAGGCAAGACATTGTTTGTGCATTACATGGTTTGCATGCAACACATAGTATGCATAATAAATAAACATTAATAAGTTAATTATATATGTGTGTGTGTGTGTGTGTGGAGAGAGATGTTGCATGGTGATGATTGTAGATGTTTATTTTAGAAACCACGATTATGTTTGTCCACCCAACACTATAAGAAAACTGCGTTTTTGGTGGCGTTTTTTGGAAAACGCAGATAATTTTAGGTGACATCCAATAAAACATCCAAATGTCAATACTGACGTCCAATGTAACATTGGGATTCACATAAAACGCATTTGGATGTTTTATTGGATGTCACCTAAAATTATCTGCGTTTTCCAAAAAACGCCACCAAAAACGCAGTTTTCTGATAGTGCAAATGGAGCACTCCATCTGCTCCCGTTTTGACCAAGGTTACTCTTTTATACAAATGCACATAATGGTTTATTTCTCAACCTCTTAATGTGACAATGATAGTAATCTACTTCGAGAGCCAATTTTCCTACTCACTACTTTCCACATGTTGGTTCAAGTTCACATGCAAGTGATGTTTCCCTTCCATGGTTCAATGTTGGCCATTGTGTCAAATTGGGAATTAATTTGTCATGTTATCACTTGGGAATCACAACGCTTTTCAAAGTGGCACTAAATTAGCTCTCAAGTCCAATTGCTTTGCCCAGGAAAACTCATCAGCTACCGCACTAGAAGCAGTAGTAGGATTATGGTGTCTAAAACACACTTGGCTTTTACACTGGTCAACCAACTTTGTATCATTTGAGAGGACCATTTGAGCAGTCATTTTACACCCTAGTGAAATGGGGCCTTGCCTGGACTACAAGGCCCACAAAGATCCTTCCTCCCATTAAATTCGCTCCCATTTTGGGGTATAACACCCACTCCATATGCATTTACAACATTTGGTGTTAATTTACATGAGGGCAGGAGATTACCACACACTCATGCCCTTTGAGGGTTTAGGGTTTTGGACTTGAGATCCGACATTTACACCTCTTGAGAGTTTAAGGTCATTTGTGTCTAGGGTAGTACTTGCCCATCGTAAGCTTTGGAGTGACGGAACAAAAGAGTGGAACTCTTGGTTTGAGATGTAGGTTTGAAGGTTACAATTTGAGTGGAGAATCATTGTGAAGCACTATAGTAGTGTTGATCTTGTTCAAGTAATGCAAATTTTTGATAAGGTGGTGATTCAAAGATGCAAGATGTGAGTTATGGTGTGACATTCATGCCCTTTCTTGAATCCTTCTCCACTTTAAAAGGTTCAAACATGATTTGTGCGACAAAAGCTTGCATAGATACATACTTTTTGTTTTTCCATGTTGGTTTTTGTAGCTATGAGACTTTGGAAAGTGATCCCCTTCTACATCTTTTGGGTGCCTTAAGTGGTATAGAAAGAGGTCATGTGAGTGTGCCTTTCTTTGGATTAAGGTTGAGGTTGAATGACAACACGTTTAGAATCATAGTTGCTTGAAGTAATGCCGCTCTTGGATGCAAAACAATCACATTGTCTTAAACATGAGATTGTTTGGCAAACTCTTCATGTGCTCTATGAGTTTCTAATCCCAAGGAAAATATATCAATTTTGTCATTATCATGACTAGGGTTCAACCTTAGTACTTGAAATTGCTAGCGGCCCAAGTGAATTTGGCAAGTTAATATTATGCGATGCTCTAGTATACTAAAATCATATTTTTTTGGGTCAAAGGCCTAAAAGTAGTAGCAAAGTGTTGTTTGAATTGGATTTTTTTCATGATGACCTCTATTGTTGTGGTAGATGCTCAAATGCAAAATATGAAGTCGTTATCATTAAAAGTGATGCTCAAAAGCAAATGGTTGAATCTAGTTTTGGACGTAGATTTCATGACCTTCAATATTTTGAAGTTGGATTTTTTTCCATATTCCTTGAATTTATTATATTTGTTGAGTATTTGTTCATAGCCACAATAATCTTTCAGGTGGTATGGTGGTTTGGTAATTTCCATTGGGTGCAAGCATGGAAAAGTGGACCAAAAACCTACATTGAACGTACCCCCCCCAACACACACACACACACACACATGACTTTGCAACGGAAGTTCTTCTCTTAGCGAATATATATATATGTATATATATACATGTATATATATACATGTATATATATACATGTATATATATATATATATATATATGGGTGCAAGCATAGTAAAGTGGACCAAAAAAGTGCTCCGGTATATGAAAGCCATGATTTTCTTGGTCAAACGCCTATAAGTAGTAGCAAAATGTTGTTTAAAATATATTATTTTTCATGATGACCTCTATTTTTAAGTTAGGTACTCAAATATAGAATATCAATATGAGATCTTCAAAACCTATCATCAAAAGTGATGCGTAAAAGCAACTGACTAAATATAGTTTTGAACGTAAATTTCATGACCTTAAATATTTTGAACTTGGAATTTCTTTTCATATTCCTTGAATTCATTATAAACTTGAGGTCATCGTAAATTTTTTTCAAAAATTCATCAATTTAATGTAATGTAATTGTATTTTAAACAAGTTTTTGACAATTATCTTTTCAATGATACCCACTTGCACCACCACTTGCACCGTCTTCTAAAATACATATACGTTGTTTGAAATTGTTTTTTGTGAACATAAATTGCTTGGCTTTGTAGATTCATATGTTTTCTAAATGTTTATGAATTTTTATTTCATAAAATTCAAAGTTAGTATATTGTTTTGGATCACTTTCACTTAAACCTGAGCAAGGATCAAGAGTTGTCCACTTTACCGTGCTTGCACCCATATATATATATGTATATATATATGTATATATATATATATGTATATATATATATGTGTATATATATATATATATATGTATATACATATATGTATATATATATGTGTATATATATATATATATATATATATGTATATACATATATGTATATACATATATGTATATATGTATATATGTATATATGTATATATGTATATATGTATATATGTATATATGTATATGTATATGTATATGTATATATATGTGTATATATATATATGTATATATATATATATATATATATATATGTATATCAAACCAATGCCTAGAAAACAACCAAACAATATATACCCCATACACAACCACCATGCCTTACACCATCAATCTTAGACACCCTAATAACCACCTTCCAACTCACACACTCCTACTTCTCCACCCCCCCTTACATGTCCCACTACATTCACACAATACCACTCTCCACACGAGAGAGATAAAATCTTTGGTTCACTAGGCCCAACCTACTCCACACGATGGACAAGACATAGATATACTCACATCACAAATACTAACCTTATTCCCCCAAACCATCAATTGGGCCAAAATGGCAACCAAAGACAACCCGAATAACAAAACCATTATTGTTGTCACATGTGACGACTGGTCGCCCAACCACATCAACCCCCTCCACCAAACATATATTACTCCCATTGTAATAATCCCCCCTCTTACCATTCAATACGCAAAAAACTCCCCACCCTCCTTGCATATTACAAAGATAAAGAGCCCCTCCTCACTTCCATCCTCACCGTATCCAATACACCACTTCAACCCCAAATACACAAATTTCTTCAAACCTTCCATAACCCTCTACTCACAATAAGTACCACATACTCCCCCCACACACACACACACATACACACACAACCCTCCCCCTGCTAACACCACCAACCATCAAAACCTCTAAGGCATGGCTAATAGCTCACACCCACCTCCTAAACTCACCATCCAAAATACACCATCACTACCACCACAAATTACCAACATCCTTGCACTAAGATCCCCCCCTAACCAATCATACTACACATACGGTTCATTCACCTCCAAACAAAGATGGCAATGGAAACATTCTTGGTGTAGGAGTATTCAATGGCCCACTACAAATAGAAATAGATGCTAAATTATCATGCTACCCCCACATATTGTGAGTTGAACTATATGCATTACTCCTAGCAATAGAAAACACCAAGGCACCCATGAATATGTGACAACTAAGATTTTCATTAAAAATTTGGCATAGTTGCGAGTTGGCAAGGAGGCAAGCCGACTTAGCTAGATATATTTTGAACATGGCTTTATCCTTTAAAAACAATAACTTGTGATGGTCAGATGAAGGGAGCAGCCTAGCTAAAGTTTTTTCCATTGTGAAGTGAATAAAGCTTATTCTAAGCACTGTTTACTTTTGCAAATGTGGCCTAACATAAGAGGAAAACAATTATTATAAAATTCTCAAGATTTTTAGCACTAGGCTGGCAACACCCTAGTGTTGAGTAATGTTATGTGCAAGTTTGGTGGGCCAAGATAAAAGAATATGATTTTTTATGATGCTAGAGCTTGGTTCCTTCTTATTTTGTTTGATTTCAAGTTCAAGGTGGAACTTGACATGATTTGTTCAAGTTCAAGTTCCGCCTTGCACTTGAAAATCAGTTCAATGTAAGCAAGGATCAATCTTGAGACAAAGTACCACCATCTTAGGCATGTGTAAGGGCTAAAGTCGTTTGCTTTGGGCCATCAAACTTGCAAGCTTTGTGTTTGAGCTCAAGTTGTGTGAGGCAACCCCCTAAAATGGTGGAACAACCTTGTGTGGTATTCCCATGTGGTGTGAACCCCATCGGGGTTGTTTTTTGCACCCATCACCTAGCATATGAAATTTTAAAATATTTGTCAACTTCTTATCACTAGGAATTATCAATGCAGTATGCTAGGAGCACCGTGCATCCACCTTGCAACTATTTGTGGAGGTTACAACTTACCGAGCTTGCATTTCATGTGTCTTTGCATGCTATTCAACGCCAATTGGGTTAAATTTTCAATCATTGTTGAATTATCAGCAATGCTCTATATTTGAAGCATAGATAGATTGCGATGTCAATTTTTAGGAAGCACTCAATGGCAAAGGAGGATATTTCCTATACAAGCTCACATGTGCATTATTCCGATGTCCGCAAAGTAATGATTATAGAGGTCATTGATAACTACATAATGAAAGTGATTTGATTGCATTTTGTTTCAATTTGTACTAGGGTACATTCACAATAACACGACCCACGGAAATCGTAACCAGTGATGAATGTAACGGATTGTTAAGCAATAATCTTATCATATGAATTGATAATGCAATACAAATTAGTAACTACATATAATATATGTCATTATACAATATGCTAAAGTTTGACGATGTTTCGGAAGTTATTGGTACTCCAAAACGACTAAAATATGGTCATAACCAGTCGTTAATAAGGACTAAAATGTGCTAAAATGTTCAAAATATGTCGCAAAATGTCCTTAAATTTTTCTAATATCTACATAAATTGAAGATATTATTTTCTAAGCACTCATCATGAGTCCTTATAACTCGGCGGGGTTGGCTCGTGTTATTGTGAATTCACCCACTACTTCTATATGTTGTTGTGATTTAAATAAATTGGAAAGTAGTAAGAGTTTATAAAGCCATCAACTTGGAAAATTAGGTGTCAAAAGGCATGTTGAAATTTGACCAACTTGTCAAAAAACCGGTCATGTCAAAATTGGCCGTCACATGAAAGTCATGACCCTTTGTCAAAAATCAACATTGAATCCATGAAGTTTTGTGTGTAAGATAACCCCTAAATCCCTAAGCACCATTCTCCTTAAAATCGGCCTCAAATGACTATTTCTTAGAGAGATGATTTAGGATTCAATATGTAGGTATTTTTTAGCATTCAACCTTACGGCACGGGGAGGTCACTCCATTGTAAAGTTGAACATCCATGTGCAAACACTTTACATGTAAAACATCCTGATTTTTACATAAAGCATCACCAAAATGGGGTCAAAATTTTATCAATTTGTTTTCATGAGTAGATATACACGGTACCTATTACATAGTAGAAAATGGTAACTAAATTTGATGATTTGTTTTTTTATAAAACATACCGTTTCTAACTAGACTGACGAAGAATTGAACTAAAAACATTACTAACAAAAATGAAGATGACTAAAAATTTCAAAAAAATATACAAAAGATACTATCAATGGTTATGTATATGTAGAAAAAATATCATAAATTTTAAAATTATCTATGGCATGTAATATAGGCGTAGCAAACTTTGTTCGCACGTGGTGTTCAACTTGACAATGGAGTGACCTCCCCGTGCCTTATGGCAAAGGCTAAATCCCCTGTAGCGACGCCTCGTTGGCATCGTCGCGGGCCGGGCGGGCGGCTGGACCCGGCCCCGTGCCGGGCCACTTTTACCCCCCTCGGGTAACTAATTTTGGCTGTAAATCGCCGTGGACCGTAACACTAGCGCAGTGTCCCGAAACGATGTCGCCGAAACACTGCAATGTTGTGATACTACCATACATCGCCATGGCATGGCCTGACATGGGCCATCGCCATAGCATGGGGCCCACCTTGTAGCGCCAAACCCCGAGATCTCCTTACGCACGAATTATGTGACACTAGGGTTTTCCTGTACAACGTTTGTGTGTGCGACGATGTTTAGGTTTTGTAGCGTACCTAGAATCTGTTTATTTGTGCTTCGACGTCTACGAGCCTAATCTCATGCTCTTGAGTCGTCGGGCGCCACGGTTGCAGGGGTCCATTTAGGTTTAGGCAATACCTGGATATGGAAGTATGTTTCCGTTGTTGAAGCCTCCGCAACATTTGCAAACTCTGCACCGGATTTGAACATCACACCTACTTCTGGAAAAATGCGACAAAGTCCCTGACGACAACGCAATGAACCCATTTGGCTAATTTCAGGTGAAGTTCGCATACACATCGAACCAACACTGGTTTAGGCTTCCACAATTCTATGGTGCATCTAGGCATTTTCTGCACTGACATGTAGATGAACAACTTTCTTCTTTTTTTTCCCCAAGTTTACGGTCAAGAACCCTTTCCCTTACTGTTGCTCATGTCAGAATTCACCAAGGTCTACATTAGGCCATTAGGGTTCAAGGCTAGTGTCCCCAGAGGTTTTACGAAATCGCTATGGACGTTATATGTGCTAGGTAGGACTTGTTTCTCTGTTCATCTTACATTGCATGTCCTTGGTTTAGATTGCGCACGAGGCTGGGGCGAACCAACCCATATATTGGTACCTTACCGGGGAGGGCGAACGGCTGGGGATTCGTGGCACTCACTTACAATCAACCATCCTACATATTGTGGATGAAGTGGCTCCAATACAAAAAAAACCCCTATGAGGTTGAGGGCCGATTCATTCGAATGTGACATCACTAGACATCTGGTAAGGTACCAATGTATGGGTCGGTTCGCCCTAGCCTTGCGCACGATGTGTGAAAGTGTCAGCCATAAACCCCCACCCTTTTGCGTCTGTGGTCCAGGTGGAAGTCTATGGCTCACATGTCTTGTGAGTCTTAATCTTGGGAACCCCGTGCTCATGCTCCAATGAATTTAAATATTGTGCACACTCTTTTTATTCAAACTTAGGGCATTAGCATTTACAAATATTCATGCACCTATGATGATTGTTACACCCTGCCTCACTAACATCCTAATCCCATTCTAACCTCCTAGATAATCTATGTGCAATCCAACTAATCATTCCACCTCCTGGCACTCTAAGGCATCCTCCCCCACATTAAATGACTATAACCCTACTTATCCCACTTCCCATCCCTGGTTCACAATTCAAGCCATAATTCTACCTCATACATGACCCCCAGCCTCTGGAACACTTCAACATTGCTGGTTCCTACTCCCAGCTTGCCGAATCCTTTTGAGCTCGCCCTCGAGGCTGTTGGATCCCAATGCCGAATCCTTCTGAGCTTGCCCTCGAGGCTGTTGGATCCCAGTGCCAAATCCTCCTGAGCTCGCCCTCGAGGCTGCTGGATCCCAGTGCCGAATCCTCCTGAGCTCGCCCTCGAGGCTGTTGGATCCCAATGCCGAATCCTCCTGAGCTCGCCCTTGAGGTTGCTCCCTGATCCTCTTCTCCCCCCTTGGCTTCCCCCGAAGTCTTCCTAGTGTGTGCTTGTCCCGAGCCTCTTAGGGCCTCCCCCTATATCCGAGAATTTCGAGGCCCTATCCACCCAAGAGTTGACCCAGCCTTAAACCATCCCTTGCTCATCCCAAAACAAACAATAACTTAAAACTAAAACCCACAACTCTCACTAAATCCCCACCCACATTCTAACAAAGCTAATCCAAATCTCAACCTAATCATCAACTAACAATTCAACTGGTCCTTCAAGCCTAAATTCCAACGCTAACCCCACTCAATACTTCAATCTTAAGTCTAATCTAAATGTAAAAGCTTCACTCTTTTTATATTTTTGAGTAATTGAAGAAATGTCAAGGTTGAGTTTTAATGAACTTTTGCAGTTAAAACCACATGTGGGCACCATATCGGGCTCACAGAAAGCAACATACAATATCTTCAATGTTCTGTGGGGATTAGAAGGATTTAGGGTTCAGGATCACTTCAATCGAATTGTATCGTCGGTCATCAAAGCAGGGCGGAATTGCCATGTGGTTTGGGGAATCCCTGTCCACGTCTTCAAGCCACTTCCCTGGAACGTTTTAGAATTGTCCTAAGCGACGTCGGCACTCATCTCATACGCAGTGTGGCTCTCAATTTGCAGAATCCGTTGTGTCCCTGTAACATTGACTTCTTTGTAGAATCTTTATGACTATACACCGTATGACTGTGGCAAACTCCTCACTTCTCTACAAGCATTCAACAATGGCATTTCATTCACGTGAAGAGCGCAAACACATATCATTGCATACACATTTTCCGCTAGTAGAACATTGTCTTTACTGATCAGATGCAACCTCGTAACACTTGCCGAAAACAACATATCTCGCCTCTTGTCAGGCAGAGGAAAAACTTGATTCCACAATAAGGATACTCACGGTGTACAACCTATGTAGCTGTCTCCGTGGCCAAGCTCTACTAAATGTCCTCGTGACACTGTCCTCTACCTCGGACTGTAATTACTTAGGTTATCCAGTTCCTCTTCGCACATGGTGCCGTAAAACTCCTCCCACAACTCAGAGATTTCTTTTGGTGTCCACCGTTGGCATGGCAATTCTGGGTGGAAATACACTACGGTTGTACAAAATCGCACTCACGGCAACATTTTAGGGCAGGGTGAAAGTTTGGAGCCCAATTTACCCTATTTTTGGTTACTTTCTATTAAAAATGATGAGTAGGCATAGTCTTACATCTCGCATACATTGAAGATTGCTTGACAATAATTGACTTGCATCCACTAATTCATCATAATGAGTACGAACATGTAATGTTTGTACTGTCACAGTTTCAGGGCTAACATAAATGTACTCATTTTGTGAAGTTATAGTTTAAATTCTTATTTTTAAAATAGTCATATTCAATGATCTAATCATTATCTAACATCCCCAACCATTTCTATATGCCTAAAGGAAGTATATAACACAAAACCCTGGCAAAAGGAGGTTTACGATTGGTGGGCCAAAACATGTGTTAAAAGTTATTTTTTGATTTTTTTTTCAAAATAAATTAAAATACCTTTAGGTGTAGACGGGCATGCCAGTGAATTTGGACAAAAATGATTGTTTCCCTCCAAAAGGGAGCATCGGAGATTTTAGCCCCCATTTGAGCTTTAGCCCATCAAAAACGATTAAGGTTTCCTTGTGTACTGGTTTTGTACACCGCGTACTGGTTGTACATCATGAGCCAATCGTCGTCGACCGTGTGGCGAGAAAAACAAAGAATGACCTGACACCTCCAGGTTTAGGGGGGTGTTTTCCGGCGACATTCCCTAATCATTCCCTAAGTGACAAGGAAACCATCCACAATAAGAAAGCGACTAGGTCTGCCGCCTAGATACACGGAGTACCGATCGTTGGACTGTTTGTACTAACTGTACATGGTGGTACTCAAGGGCGGGGGGGGGGCGACCGTAGCATATTATCACCCTTCTCTCAAATCAATGTTGCGTCTTCCGTTACGTTCCTCCTCGAATGTTGCCCTGCATGGACTCACATTATCATAGCATGACACCAAGGCTAAATCACACACTTCCTTCCCTATGTGACACTTTCGTCCACCTGAGCAACTTCTTGAGGGAAGCAAAACGCTACAAATGCGGTTGTACATAGCGGTAGCCAATGTACTAAGAATGTGCACTGCGAAAAACATCGCCATAAATGGAATTGCAACCACTACCGACCACATCCACACTTCCAAAACTATCTCTACCAAGGGATCCATATCTAATGAAATGGTCTCAGAAAGACATACAATGAAATAACGTATTACCTTTATGCATCAAGAGAAACTATACATTTATAGTAGATGCTCGGAAGCGTCAACCACAAGCTAGAATTCTCGTAACACTTTCCGTAGCTACAATTTGTGGTTCTGGTTTTGTGCAATTTGCGAATAGGGTTTACAACATCGATACGCTGAGCTCCTAACTTGGATGTGCGCGTGGGAATTTCTGTAGAACTCGGAGGCAGGGGTTGGAGGAAATCCAGACTATTGGGGTTTAGGGTTTAGGGTCCTGATGCAAAGGAGTGGAGTTGTGCATTGAGGGAGCTTGAGGGTCGCACGTCCATATGGGTTTTGTATGCGCGCGCTCCGTCAATGTCTTCCTCTACTTGGTAATTTCCTTCCTCTCCGTTCCAATGCATTCCAGTAGGTCCCCTGCAATTGGAGTCGACGTCAAAGTTAGTCCACAATTGGTAGAAGAAGTTGGTGCTCGTCGTGATGGGGATGCCACAACCCCACCCCTGCATTTCTCCGTATTGGGCAATCCCAAGGTGTGGTTCCAGGGGTCTCGAAGTCATTTATTCGGTTCTATGCTACGCTCTTTCTCTCTATTGGTTCCGGACTCACTTCACCATATTATAAGTATTTCGGCAGCCATAGTTGACTTCCTTCATATTTTTGGGGTTTTTGCATAGTGATACAAATCTCTGGCCAGAGAACTCGTGACATTAAACGGCGGTTGTGTATAGGTCAACCATGTCCACCGTTGCTCTGACCTCTTATGCCTTTTTTTGTGGCAGAGAGAAGGTGGACATCCCGGAGGAACATTGCATTGTCGAAAGAATAGAAACAAAATGTCATAGAAGGTTGGATGTAGGGCTTTTAAAATTTCGTTTGGAATATTGTCGGGTCCCAGGGTTTTCCCCCGGGCTAATCGCTTAAGACTATTATCGAACACTTCTCGGGTGAAGTTGTCCGATATTTTGTCGTTCTGTGAGCCTCGTTTCTCAATGAGGAATCCTTCGTGGTCAAGCCATGGGTATTTACGAACTGCACAATGACAGATTGTGGGGTGGTCGACGGGGTTGTCGCATAAAGGGGCTTTTCTGTTGAAGGAGTTTTGTTGTGTTTGTGAGATTTCATGCTTGATGTCTGCTGGGTTTGTGAGTATGTTGTCTTTTGCATCTCTTAGGCAGTCTAGTGGTGTATTTGTGGTTGGTTTGAATATTTTTTATGTATACTTTTAGGTTTGGTGTTTAGTAGGAGTCTATATTTTGTGATGGCTTTTTTGCAATTGATGGCTGTTTGTTTAGTGGTAATTTTGTGAGCTTTTATTTTGGCTGTGCGTCCTATGGTTGCGAGTTATGCGATCCAATTTTTTACCAGTGTGTCATTGTCTGGGATAGGGGGGATGGCTGTGTTTTTTAGTGTGTACATTTGTTGTATATTTGGATGGTTTGGCCAGCTTGTACGTGGTAGGGAGTGTGTAGTTCGGATTGCTTTTCGGATGCTATGGTAGATCTTAAGGTGGTGTTTCCATACTTTTTGTTGTTTGCGTGGAAGGAAGCCTCCTTGTTGGCGGGCTCTGTGTGAGAGTGTATGGATGTTTTGTGTGTTGAGGCATGTTTCTACAACGCACGTACTTAGTGTATTGATTATGTCTTGGAATTTTCTTTGGGCTTCTTCCCAATCCATTTGATGGAGGTGTAGGGTGCGTAATTTTTGGGTGAGTGCTTGCATGTCAAGATTGGTGGCTTCTTGGAATTGAGTGAGTATTTTTTGGATTTTTTCTGGTGGTATGGGATATGTTATCCTTGGGGTATGTTTTGTGGGGTTATCAATTTTTTGAATTAGCGTGTTGGGTCCAAGGTCTAGGCTAACAGGGTAATGATCCTGTGAGCCCAATATGGTGCTCACATGTGGTGTTAACCTTTAAGTTCCGTAAAACTTGACATTGATAATTATTCAAGTACTCAAAATCATTAAAAGAGTGAAGCTTTTGTGTTTAAGTTTAAGATTTAGTTTGAAGTGATGAGCGGTTGTTGTGTTGGGATTGGAGTAGAGGAAGTTAGTGGGTAGGAATTATGTTTGGTCAAGTAGTTAGTGTGAAGGAAAACAAAGTATGACAGTGGAAGACAGTGGAGGGCTGCGAATGACTGCGAATTACATCGAATGGCAGCGAATGACAACCGTTTGACAGTGAATGACAACTGTATGATTGTGAATGACAACGAAGGACAGTGAATGACAGCTAAAGTCAGCGTTTGGCAGTGGAAGACAATGGAGAATGGCGAATGACTGCGAATGACAGAGAAGGGTAGCGAATGAGATTCGAATGACAGCGGAGGACAGTGCACTGCTGCGAATGACAGCAGACGGACAGAGACGAATGAAGGATGGCGATGAACGGAGGATGACGTCAAGCGGATGAGATCAGGGCAGATGAAGGCCGTTAGATCTAGGTTGGCGTGTGAAGACCGTTGGATCTAGGGGTTGGAGCAAGGTGGCTAGGGTTGTGACGGCCGCGGATGCCAACCGTTGGATCTCGGAGTTTAGATCAAGGGTTAGGGTGATGGAGGCCGTGGATGCCAACCATTAGATGTAGGTATGGCTTGATCTACGGTTGAGGATGCTTGGTGGTTGGAGGGGGTAGTCCCTTGGAGGAGAGCACGGAGGCTCATTCTCACTCTCTCACTTTTGGACCTCTCTCTCTAGCACTAGGATCTCACACATTAGGATCGCTTGCACTAGGACCTTTCCACTAGAATCTCTCTCATTAGTTCAAGGCTCTCATGAGATCACTTGTCACTTCTTCTTTCTTGTGGTTAGGACGATCTATCTCTCTTTCTTCTCTTTTTAGGTAGATAGATGCAAGGAGTGTGTAGAAGGACAGCAAGAGGAAGGTTAGATAAAAGGGTTTATGAGCCCTATGAATGTTGAATGACAGGGTTTTTGAACCCTATTAAGGAGTTGTGTTGATTGTCTAGTGACATTAATCTTTGAGATCCTAAGTTCATGAGCATACAAGTTGTTGCTTCATCTTTCACTTCATTAGTCATTGCATTAGTTCTTACATTATATCTTGCATTAGTCCTAATCTTAATATTTTGCATTATGTCATGCAGCAGTCCTCTGTATTAGATTTTGTATCAAGCTCTGCTGTGGTGTTTTACATGAATGTTCTGCATAAGTGCGTTATAAGAGTATTCTACATCAGTGCATCATAGGAGTATTCTGCAGCAGTTCATCACATAAGGTTTCTACATCACTGCATCACAAGAATTTTCTGCATTACTGTATTACAAGAGGTCACTGCATTACATGAGTTTTCTGCATCACTGCACTACAAGAAGTTTCTGCATTACTGCATCACAAGAAGTCACTGCATCACAAGAGGTTTCTGCATCACTGCATTACATGGATATTCTGCATCACTGCATTACATGAGGTCTCTGCATCACTGCATCACATGAGCATGCTGCAGCAGTGCATTACACGAGGTTCCCGAAGCTAAGGGGTTAGCTAGGACATGTGAGCCATGGATCTCCACCTGGACCACAGACGCAAAGAGGTGGGGGTTTATGGCTGACATAAATGGTGCGTCCGCCGGGAGCGAAACGGGATTAGGAGACCAAAACTGGGAGGCACAATCTTGAGAGAGAGGAAGGAGCACTTGGCATGGGGTAAGTATTTAAGCTTGTCTGATTTTTGTCATTTGGTTAGGATTGTTGGATTTTATTTCTTTTCCTTGGAATGAATTGCCTTTTTCAGTTATGCATCTTGTATTGAGGAAGGAGCGCGGCTTGAGGTGCTGATTCTAAACCTTCTTGGGATGGCATAAGAACATAACATTAATAGTGCGATCATTAGCTCATTAAATTTTAGAGGGATAATTAATTTTAGGAAGAGTCAACTTTGACATTCACCTCGGGGTGAGTGTCCAAGTTAAGGGATTTTGAAATTGATGTTTTAGACTAGAATTGTTAGTTGAGAACCGTTGTGGTTAATGACAACTTGGGTCACGATCGAGTGTGAGTGCTAACTTGCAGGAGGAAGCGAATTGCTTGAGGTAAGACATTCTTCAAAGTAAATTCATTAATTAATTAAGGAAGGATTTTAGTGCTTGTTGTTGTCGTTATCCATTGGGGAGGGTAATTCCCTAGTCATCGCATCGTGTTGGAGGCGAGAGGGTGATGCCTCGGTCTTCGATGTGGTGCATGACGAAGGTCAGCCCCTCAACCTCGGTATTGTGATGAGTGTCAATTCGAGGGAAGAGCCGGAGGTGATGCTCCGGCTTGACTAAGAATTGACATGAGCATGCCTATCCCCTGTTTGGGATTTTTCACTTAAGTTGGCTTGCAGGTTCTCTTTCCTCACCTCCTCAATTTTAAACCACATGAAGAAAAGTGAAAACATTAAAAAGAGTGAAGGTAGCAAGGGGTATGTGTGGTCAAGTGAGGGTTGATCGAATGTGCATGAATGCAAGGTAAGACTCGATCTCACAAACCTAAATTGGAATTGGGATTAAGAACGAGTACACGTAGGAAAAGATTGTCTAAGATTAGTGAAGTTATAGAAGAGGTAGAAGTTGGGATAGAAAGTTGCTTGAATGTGGAGCCTATTACTAGTCCAGTGCTAGAAAATTTAGAGGTAGATAACCAACTTGAGAAAGGGGCTACTCCCTCCAAGTTGAGTGGCGAGACATTATCAGAGACTGCTACAGTTAGGGAAGAAGTTCCAGTTGAAGTTGATAGGGAAATAGGAGTAGACACACCTGTCACCATGGCTCAGGAGGGAGAAGGTCCACCTCCCTTTCCACCCATTGATCCATTGGTTAGGCCGAGAGGTTTACCCATCGTGGTTCCACAAAACTTGGCGGCGGTGGATATGCCATCCCACCTCCCTAAGTTTTATGGAACTAAGGATGAGGATCCCTCTAGGCACATGGAGAGGTACATTGAGAGGTTGGCTAGTTCTATTGTCACCAACCCGGGATATTGGTTAGTGTGGTTTCCTACCACTCTAGAGGAAGAAGCCTATGAGTGGTATAGAGATCATGCAGAGGGTCATTTCACAGGATGGGAGCAGATGCAGAGGGAGTTTCTAAATGAGTTTAGGCCCGAGGTTGGTCAGAGCACGGCTCTTAGAGCGTTGGCAACCTTGAAGCAAGGAAGGGAAGAGGAGATTTCGGCATACATCAGGAGGTTTGATTTGGTGTGTACACGCTTTGTGGGTACGATGCTCAACGATGACACCCTTAAACAATTCTTCATCCAAGGATTTTTTAAGGCGGGTACCATTAGAGGTGTGTTGGAGAGGAATCCTCAGACATTGGCAGATGCCAAAGCGGCGGCTAGGGAGATGGAGCGCTTGGACAGAGATTACGAGAGGTTGTGGCGAAGGGAGGACGAATCCATACCTCAATTCATTCCCATTCGTCCGAGAGAAGTGGAGGTCCAGTCTGGTAGACAGGGGGGTCATGGTCAGTATGCCCTCATTGACACAGGTCCACGTCCGCTAGCAGCTAGGGAGCCGGCACCACTCTTAGCATTGCCCGCCCCTAAAGTCGATGCACACATTGAGGAGGTGGAGAAAAGGTTAGGTGCTAGTCAGTTGGGATTTCAGGAGGCCATGATCAAACAAATGCAGAGTTTTACGGATCAGATGTCATTGATGGTTAGGAGTCAGCAGCCGGGTCCTCCTCCTCCAGTTGAGTCGGGTAGACATGCCTCAGGATTGTGGTATGTTCAGTGTGGGCAACCTGGACATACTAGGCAGTTTTGTCAAGTGGGGCAGAATCGTGATCAAAAGAACAATGGTGGCCCACCTCCACAAAACCATAGGGGCCAAGGTCAGAATCAGTATGGTCAGGGCAATTATAGAGGACCTCCCCCTAGAGGACAGGGTGGTCAGAACATGGATAGAAGGGAGTTTCATCTTTTTTGTGGGAGATGGCATGCACCGGGTCAGTGTTGGTCTGAAGGACAAGGTTATGGTTGTAGCAACTGTGGTGGGAATTATCTTGCGGACGAGTGTCGTCAACCTGATAAAGTCATTAGCATGCCCAACCCGGTAGCTAACCTACAACAACAAGCTAGAGATAACATGAGAGGGGCTAGGCCGCAGGGCGGACCTCCTAATGAGCTTAGGCCACCCAATTTATACTATGACCATGGGAATGCGAGGCAGACATTCCATCCTTCGACTGGATTGTAGACGGCGAATGGATACATTCCTATTCAGAATAGGCCAGGCGGTCCACAACATTTCGACAATAGGAGGCCGGTTCCTCCCACCGATCCGGGTCCGTCGAGTTCTCAGGATGTTAGGTTCGTGGACGGTGTCACTGAGCCGCATCATGATGAGTCCATTGCTTACCAAATGGGTGTTGGAGACGAGCAAGGTCAATGGCCTCCGCACACTAACGCCATCACCTACGAGTTGAGGAGCTTTGATGCTGAAGTCGCTCATGAGGCCCCTGCATTGGCGGTCACCACTAGAGCTATGCGGAGAAACATTGAAGTAGAAAAGGAGGTGGAGGGACAAGAGGAGTACTCGTCGGATGAAGGTCCTAACCTCTCAGATTTGGATAGAGTAGCTAAAGTAGCTAGGAGAGCTACTAAGGAATTAGAGAAGGACAATGAGATTGTTGAGGATAAGGAAGGGCGAAATGTCATTCATGATTTACATGATAGTGAGATGGGAGAATGGGAAAGACCTAGCATTCCTATGGAGGAGTTTGATAGAGTAGAAAAGACAAGGGTTGAGAGATCGGGAGGATATGATTTGTGGGCCGACCTTAGCTCACTCAAGGCAGATATTACTTTTGGTCAATTGTTGGAGATATCACCTATGGCTCGTAAGACTCTTAAGGAGGGAATGCCGGTGACTAGGAGGACTAGGAAGGTGAAGACTAGGGTGGCCGCTCGAGTTCAACTACAAGGAGGAGGGCGCGATGTCAAAGCAATAGAGATAGAAGTCATGGTGGTAGACAAGGTGGTTCCCAATGTGCTAGTTGATGGAGGTAGTGGATTAAATATTTTGCCGGAGCACACTATGAAGAAGTTGGGTCTTAGCCTTACGGGTCCATCACCTTTCATCATCAACATGGCAAATCAAACTCCGGCGGTATCTTTGGGAATGATTAAGGATTGTAGAATTAGCACCGGAGGAGAGGAGTATGTGGTCACTTTTCATGTCATCAAAATGCATTCTAACAAGGATATATTTCCCATCTTGTTGGGTAGGCCTTGGTTGAGGATGTCGAATGCGGTAGTAGATTGGAGAGGAGTCAAGCCGTCTATTACTTATGGTCCTAAGGACAATAGAGTCAAAGTTTCTATAGGATCATTAGGAGGATGGGTGAGAGAGCAAATTTCTTCGTCTTCTGATGAAGAGGTGAAAGGCAAGGAGGAAGGTGAAGATGGTGACAAAGAAAATGAGACACTAGTGGGAGTAGTCCATCCAGGCGAACGAGGGACTCATATAGATTCAGTGTCAGGTAGTTTGGGTCCTAGTTTCTATTTCCAGGGTGATAATGGGGAGTATGCACAGTGGTTGAGAGATTATCCCGAGTCGGAGTATGATATCATGATGACGTCCCACCATGCATGTTTGAGTGATGAGAGTCTTAGTACAAAGGAGGAGGAACATTCCTTGTTAGAGACATGTGAGGTGCTTACCAAGGAGGAGGGGATTAGAGGAGGATTGACGACTTGGGTAGATAGTGTAGGGGAGAGCGACTTGAGTTTAGTACATGTGGATGGGACTCAGGATGAGGAGGTCGTCATTGAGGCTGCAAGGTTGGAGGAACCTTCGCACTTCAAGACCACGTCAACGGGCATGGTAGCGAGTCAAGATGTCAAGGATTATCTTAAGGTACCTCCGGATTGGTATAGAAACAAGGATAAGCAAACACATGTGTCGGAGGCGGATTGGGAGGATGTGCATGTAAGAACAAAGAAGGGAAATGTTAGACATATGAAAATGGGATCTAAGTCGGGAGAGAAGGAGATCAAGAAATATGATCAGTTGGTGGATGAGTTTAGTGACACGTTTGCATGGTCGTACAACGAGCTTAGGGGGGTCCCTAGGGAGATGGTGGAGCATCGCATTCATTTGATTCCGGGTACGAAACCAATTAGGCAAGGTGAGAGAAGAAGGACTCGAGTTCCACATATGGAAGCTATCCAACGGCGAAGGAAAATCACCTTCGACAAGCGGCACAAGAAGAAGGCACTAAGGTCAGGTATGATGGTGTTGCTCCAAGGCGCTAGCAAATTTAAACTTCCGGGAGAGTTTGATGTAGTGTGGTTGGGTCCTTACCTCGTTCGGGAGGCATTTCCGAACAACTCACTTCAATTGAAGACATTGAATGGGGAGAACTTCCCAACTCGCACATTCGGCGGTCGATGCAAGGAGCACAGGGTGTGATGGCGACTTGCCCTCGAGCAAGAAATACTGGGTCCATCCCCCGATGGTCACCAGTTATGTGAGCCCAATATGGTGCTCACATGTGGTGTTAACCTTTAAGTTCCGTAAAACTTGACATTGATAATTATTCAAGTACTCAAAATCATTAAAAGAGTGAAGCTTTTGTGTTTAAGTTTAAGATTTAGTTTGAAGTGATGAGCGGTTGTTGTGTTGGGATTGGAGTAGAGGAAGTTAGTGGGTAGGAATTATGTTTGGTCAAGTAGTTAGTGTGAAGGAAAACAAAGTATGACAGTGGAAGACAGTGGAGGGCTGCGAATGACTGCGAATTACATCGAATGGCAGCGAATGACAACCGTTTGACAGTGAATGACAACTGTATGATTGTGAATGACAACGAAGGACAGTGAATGACAGCTAAAGTCAGCGTTTGGCAGTGGAAGACAATGGAGAATGGCGAATGACTGCGAATGACAGAGAAGGGTAGCGAATGAGATTCGAATGACAGCGGAGGACAGTGCACTGCTGCGAATGACAGCAGACGGACAGAGACGAATGAAGGATGGCGATGAACGGAGGATGACGTCAAGCGGATGAGATCAGGGCAGATGAAGGCCGTTAGATCTAGGTTGGCGTGTGAAGACCGTTGGATCTAGGGGTTGGAGCAAGGTGGCTAGGGTTGTGACGGCCGCGGATGCCAACCGTTGGATCTCGGAGTTTAGATCAAGGGTTAGGGTGATGGAGGCCGTGGATGCCAACCATTAGATGTAGGTATGGCTTGATCTACGGTTGAGGATGCTTGGTGGTTGGAGGGGGTAGTCCCTTGGAGGAGAGCACGGAGGCTCATTCTCACTCTCTCACTTTTGGACCTCTCTCTCTAGCACTAGGATCTCACACATTAGGATCGCTTGCACTAGGACCTTTCCACTAGAATCTCTCTCATTAGTTCAAGGCTCTCATGAGATCACTTGTCACTTCTTCTTTCTTGTGGTTAGGACGATCTATCTCTCTTTCTTCTCTTTTTAGGTAGATAGATGCAAGGAGTGTGTAGAAGGACAGCAAGAGGAAGGTTAGATAAAAGGGTTTATGAGCCCTATGAATGTTGAATGACAGGGTTTTTGAACCCTATTAAGGAGTTGTGTTGATTGTCTAGTGACATTAATCTTTGAGATCCTAAGTTCATGAGCATACAAGTTGTTGCTTCATCTTTCACTTCATTAGTCATTGCATTAGTTCTTACATTATATCTTGCATTAGTCCTAATCTTAATATTTTGCATTATGTCATGCAGCAGTCCTCTGTATTAGATTTTGTATCAAGCTCTGCTGTGGTGTTTTACATGAATGTTCTGCATAAGTGCGTTATAAGAGTATTCTACATCAGTGCATCATAGGAGTATTCTGCAGCAGTTCATCACATAAGGTTTCTACATCACTGCATCACAAGAATTTTCTGCATTACTGTATTACAAGAGGTCACTGCATTACATGAGTTTTCTGCATCACTGCACTACAAGAAGTTTCTGCATTACTGCATCACAAGAAGTCACTGCATCACAAGAGGTTTCTGCATCACTGCATTACATGGATATTCTGCATCACTGCATTACATGAGGTCTCTGCATCACTGCATCACATGAGCATGCTGCAGCAGTGCATTACACGAGGTTCCCGAAGCTAAGGGGTTAGCTAGGACATGTGAGCCATGGATCTCCACCTGGACCACAGACGCAAAGAGGTGGGGGTTTATGGCTGACATATCCGAGTTTTGCTTTTGGTGGAGTAAGGTTTTGCATATTATGTTTGAGTGTTGTGGTGTGTTAGTATAAAATCCATCTATGAGACTGGTAGATGAGTAGTTGTGTCCGCCTTGTTGGGATAGGGTTTCGGTGTTTTGGATTGCGTAGAGGTTGAGGGTTTGCATGCATCTTGCCCATTCCTTGTCTTCACTAGTGGGGGCTTGGGGAGTGCCTTCGTGAGTGTGTCCTTGTAGGAGGATATCTTTGTTGAAGTCACATGTTAGTATGGTTTTGTATGTATGGTGGTGCTTTGTTAAGATGTCGATTTGGGTTATGATTTCAGGTATGAGGTTTAGGTCGTGTGGGTGTGATGGCATGTAGAGATTCAGAATAAGGATTGGTGTTAATGGTTTGTTAGCTATTTTGAGAACTTGTAGGTAGGGTGAGATGTTGGTTGGGGTGGGGATTTTGGTTACATTTCCAGTGGTGTATATTTTTTTGTGAATCATGGCCAGTACCCCTCCGCGTGGTAATGTTATGCACACATAACATTATAAGATATCTCACCAATAATTTCTGCTTGTTAGCAAATTGAAAGCCATCACTGTGCGTAGCTGTAGTGCTTGAAATCAGAGCTCAGGAATATTTTTGTAGATTTTGTATGACGAAACAGTGAGTGATTGTCATGTTTAGGATATAGTAGTCGTAGTTCTTGAAAGAGGAGAGTTGCCATAGCACCGCCGTTGGCGAGGACAACGAGTGGATACCGAATACCGAATGTTTCTACGCTTCTTGGTAAAGTAGCACCTGACACTGGCAACATCTTACCTCTTCCCAAAAATTGCTCTTGTCGTGTTTGCCTGCGACTCAACATAGTGAAAACCGCATCGAGGTCATGCGTAATGAGATTGCAAAACACTGAAATTAAAACATCAAGATAGTTGTTGGATGAAATGTTGGGGGGGCATTGTTGCATGTGGGAGCTCCAAGCATCGTATGTTTTGTGAGCCGAATGCCATGCATTTTGTGCGTCGGTTCCATGAAGGGAACGAGTAGAGTGTTTGACCTAATTTGGGTTACTCGTGGTGTGTGAATTTTTTTTGCCTTGGATCCATGCTCTGATAGAGGACCGAAGTTATAAATAATTTTTACAAAGTATCATTTATAATAAGTTGAGCCGAGGCATTTGAGGACTAAGAATTAGGTCAATAGTGGCCTTCTTCCCAAATTTGAGAAAGTTGCGTATAGTATTTAGTATCTGGTGACCTGGTTATGAGTGTTTGATTAGCATGATTTCATGTTTCAACCCGTTTCATGATTTCATGCTGCAAATCACTTTTTTGACCACACAAAACTTGACTATGGTTCTGTTTTTCTAGTTGCTCAAAATCATATCTATGCACTTTATGTTCATTGCAGTCATTTCATGATCTCAAACACATTACATTGTGACCATTGCATTCCATGTTTCTCCAACAATAGAGCTTGCAGTCCACTTGAGATTGCACTTACACTTCCAATTTTTCATGTGAATGTTTACTTGAGACATCTGGATTTTCCATTGAGAAATTTCCCTCATCCTGCAGATATATGCACCTCTTACACTCTATGGATCAAAAATCAATGAGCGATCCCTGTTCATTCTAGGTTGTCCGTCTGCATGTTGTGGTAATGAATGTGCAAGGTAAGTTGATTTATTTCATTTGATGCATTTTTGTGTAAAGATTATTACCGATTATCTACTTTTGTGAATTGATTCTGCTTGTATAGAAACTCTGACCAAAGGAGAGGGAGGGAGGGAGACAAAGAGAGACAGAGAGTGGTGATTACTTATGGAACACAAGAACGTAATCTGTCTAGGATTTGCACAGTTGGCACACAAGCAGGTTTCAAAGGAGGTTCCTAGTGAAAATTCTTCTCAGCAAGGCCAGACAGAGAGTGAGGGATCTAATGTTGCATCACCAAGCAAGCCCCATAACGGTTTGAATGAAGTGCTGCAAACTCATGGGTATGGTATTTGCACCTCTAGATGTTCAGCTTTTATTAGAAAAGAAACTGTGTATTGCACAAGGTATATTTCTGAATTCTTGGTTGTCATACAGATGGGTCAACGATGCTTCAACAAGCCAACAGGAGACAAAAGAGCATGGCGCTGAATGGTGGGATCGAAATGCATGGGATGGGTTTGATGCCGGTGATGGTGGCAATGAAGAGGAATCCATGAGTTTACAGGAGTTGGAAACTTCGATTATAGAGGCTGGATATTTGGTAGCAGAAACAAAGCCTCATAATCATCCACATCATTGTTGTCCTATCCAAGAAGATGAACATGGTTCAACTTCACAAGAAGCTCTTACTTCAAACCGGACATTTTCTGACAGCAGTTTCCCATGTATGTATGCATATTATTAACCATCTTCTTGGCCTGCTTATGTGCACTCACTTGCAGAATATGAGTATTTCCAATAAACAAGCAATGGCTTATGTGTCTTTGTTGGATGTGTGCAGCACTTCCGTGTTTCTATGTTTACACTCAAAGTGAGGAGTCTACTCCCTCTAAGAGTGCCACCACAGATAGTGAGCCTGTGAATGAGTTGGAGGGAGATGGCATTGTGGAAGGAGTTCGAGAGCTTTGGGAAGGTGAAGAGTATGACTCTGAACATGCACTAAATGCTGACCGCACCTATCCCAAGTTCAAGAAAATCTGGATTTTAGTCCGGAACAATGCTTTAGGTATGACATTCTTGTGCTCTTGCAGTATTTGGAACTGCCAGTTGCTAAGGGTGTATGATTAAAGTTTCTTCAGAGTTTAGGTATGTTGTTTTGTAGTAACATGGGTTACTATATATACAAATAGGATATATAGATCTCACATAAGAGTGGCAAAGTGCAGCAGTCAAATTAATCTTATACATTTAAGGTCTGAAATCAAAGCTAATGAGGATTGGATCTTGATTCTTTTGCTTCCATTAAATTGGACAGGTTTTATCTCGTGCCTAGGAGTTTTGTAGCTTTGCTCTCCTTGATGCATATAAGCTTTTGGATTCTTGTTCCAATTGGTCTCAAACACTCCACTTGGTAACATTCAACTCACTGTTTGTGATAATGATGTGAGGTGAGGTAATTTGAGGCCCTTATCCTGCGCTTTGCACTCATGATTTTGCAGATATTGTTTTGGCGGTTAACCCTTGTAGGCTACTGAGGCACATGATGAACCAGGCACGTGTGGTGCATGTGGAGAACCTTGCATGTATGAGATGTAGTTGGTGCCTCCATTGCTCTATTTTTTGCAGCAAGCCACAAAGGAACTTCCTCCATCATATGGGCTGAATGATTGGGAGTGATCTACTCTTGTTGTTTACTCGTGTGCCCATGTATGTATCCTCTTTTGTTCTCTAGTAATTTCTTGAATATGATGTCTCTTGGATCTGCCCATTTTGATGTAGATGTCAAGGCCTTTGGCTAAGCTAAGAAGCCTCTGAACATTTAAGATGAATTTACTTGAAAAACTACAATATTGATTTAAGAGGGATGAAATTCTAGTCAGATTATTGTGTTTTAGAGATGTATTCATGCTTATGTGTAAATTTGTATTTGGTTTGATACAGCTGCTCACAAAGAGCCACATAATGAGCCATGATTAATTGAGAAAGAATGGATTGGACTGTCATTGAAGAAGGCACCATTTACAGGGAGAGCTGAGCTGATGCTGGGGGTAATCTTTGTGAAAAATCCTCATATAGATGACATGTTACTTTAAATTATTGAGATTCATATAAAAAATGCAACTAGGTAGAAGAATTGAAAAGAAAAAGGAAGAGAAACTTGCAACATGTTTCTCGACGTTTTTCTGAAATATTCAAGTTTGGTGTTGTGGTCTTTGTGAGGCGGTGTGACTTAGTAGAGGCTAGTCCTGTAGTCTGCCTTACGGCACGTCTGCAATCATCAAAATTGTCTTGTTTCACCAACTGTATGGCAATCTGGACATGTATGTGGTCTAAATGGATGAAACTATTGTTGAATTAGGGAGTGGGGAAACTACATTGTATGTAAATAGAAAATGCAAACAAATATTAGTTTCCATGCAAATTCATGCAAGTATGTGTGAACCAATTCTCCTTAAGTGTCCATCGACCCCCTCTTGTGAGGATGTTGATTTTGGCAATGACCATTGGGCAACTTATATGGCTCAGAAAATCAAAGTAATGTGATGTGACAAGGCTAAAAAATGGGTAAACTCAGTTGAATATTAAGCGTTGTGGCTTTTGCACTTGAGGACGTTTTTCTCTTCAAGCCATGACCTTTGAACATTTCCAACCTTTCGAAATGTAGTCTTTAAATTTGTTTCCTAAGCAATATCATATCAACAACTCAATATAGTGCAAGAGTGGGTTTTCTTAGGTTAGAAAGAGGGTCCCTCCTTACTGTAGGAGTCAGATCTCACATGATGTCTCCATGACTTGGAGTCCAAGAATGGTTTAAAATGGCATTTCCTCAAAATGGTGGGTCCATTTTTGTGCAAAGACTGTCTTAATGTTTTACTTTCAGTGTTTTGCAATCTCATTGTGTATAACCTCGATGCGATTTTCATTGTGTAGGGTCAGAGACAAGCACAACACTAGCAGTTTTTGGGAAGAGGTAAGATGTCGCCAATGTTAGGTGCTATTTTACCACAAAAGAGGAGTAGGATTTTACACAAGCAAACCGTAGCCAATGTCTCACTTGAAGTCAATGCCACATCGCGTAATGGAGTCCAAGGGGGTCTTGGACAAAAGAATTGAACCCATAACCTACAGAATCGTCCAAGAGCGCAAAGAATTTATTCTAGAGGCCAATGGGGGCTAGGAGAGGGAGGATGCCATGAAATGATCATGGTTCACTTGCATATATTGCAATGACTACTTCACCAACAAACACCATATCAATGCCCATCGTTGAAAAGGCAATGTCTAGTTGCATTGGTCATTGAGGGAAAGAGGATTGAGCCGAAACCCTATCCAAGCTTGGGATTGGGTTAGGGAAGAAAAATTAGGCTATCCGCAAGGGTGACATTGCTATGGTGGAAGAGGTGGTGTCGGGGAAAGAAACCCAAAAATCAACAGCAAGGAAATCTAGGCACAAGTTCAGAGTGAAGGTGAGGGGATGGAATCAACCGCAGAGGACGCTAATGCCAAAGGCCATGATGACACATGGAGGCGCTTGAAATACCCATTGCCAAGGTTGAAGTTGCCTACCCGTCACGTGGAGTATTGAAATACACATTTGTACATGTAAAACATTGTGTCCTTCTAAATTGGAAAAATGATGAATGCAACAAAGTTTTTATAATCTTCTTCCCAAACAAAAGAAGGTCAAAGTAATTGGTTCCAAACTTGTGGGAATTGTTTTGGGAGAAAGTTCCAGTGTTTAACCTAAGAAGATTGTCAACTTTGAAGGTGGTGTGTGTCTAACACTATCAATTGCGAACAATTATTGTTGCCGAGGTTATAGTGGAAAGGAATGTGATTGATATTTCAAGGTTGGAGGAGATATTATGAGATTAAAACCCACCGTGGCACATCATTTACGGTCACGATCTCATTAAGAAGTTGCATGCCATATTTTAGAAGTCATGATAGTAAGTTCCGACTTGAATTTCTTGGTGTTTTTTCACTCTTGGTGGTACATTGCGACTTCATCATTTGTGTTACACATAGATTATGAGAGTCATATTACAATTTAATGCTTTGTAAAGCATTGCAATTTCATTTTGCAATCATAATGAATTTGAATTCTATATGAAACACTACAAATTGTATTTTCAAGTTTGCACAAAAATTATGTTCTATGTAATATAGGAAATTCATTCTCTATGTTGCATTGCAACTCACTTCTTTTTGCTATACATAAATGTTGTACATGTTGTCACATTGCAATGTAATTTTATGTATAGCAATACAATGTGGATTTTGCAGGGTTGCTAGTATGTGAGCGTGTGAGTGTGAGCATGTGAGCAAGTGAGCCTGTGAGCGGGAAAAAAAACTTTAAAAATTAGGGCCGATACTCATGACTGTGGTGTAAGTATGAGACAAGTTAAAATAAAAATAAAATTTTTGGTGACTAATAATTCGTTTGTTTTCATATATAAAATTTAAAAACGTGGACTTTTTGTAAAAGAAAACACATTTTAAATATTGAGTGACTTATATAAGAAATTATGGGCCGAAAAAATACTGGGATGGATGACCTCCCGGGAAGTCCCGATGTTGTATCCATTTTGATGCGTCTTCATCCATTCAACCATGGATTCCAAACGCAGTAATTCCATATCGTTTGGGAAGAAGAGTCTTGTAGAGTACAAGGGACAATCGAGAAGCTCTTCCTCTTGAGTTGGTTACTTGGGTGACTTGGATGCATTGGGACTTGGTTGGGCTGTGTGCAGCCGGGCCAAGTGCAACGTAGTGAGAAATGTAGATTAGTGGTAGCGAGCATGTGGTCTCTTTAAACGTTATGTGGAATTTTGTTTTGAAAATTGGGAGTAGGAGTGGGAGTGCGCCGGGATGGAGGGGAGGACTCCCACTCCCATTTATTTAACTGAGATTGTTGAAAATTATTAGACCATGTTGTTGTGGTCCATATGTTAATTCGAGACAAGAGAAAGTCTCATATTAACGAATATAGTGATGATAATGAAAATCAATACATACTGAGTGACCCATGAGACACATCAATTTCATGAGTCTATAGCACTCTGTTGCCGAATCCATATCATTAGAAGAGTCAAAAGTATTTTTACCCTCTGATGCTGAATTATCTATAAAACTCTTGACATTTAGACAGTAGTTAGGTCTTTGGACTTTAGATTGTTTTGTACCAAACTTTGCAAGTTGCTCGGCATACACTGGAAGGTCAAAGGGCTTCTCTGGACTTAACAACAGTCTTCTTCTCTTCTTCAGTCCATCCTTTGTCTTCAATCTCTCACTGCTGCAAACCAAACAATTTGAATATTAAAATCATTACTCATTCAAAGTTTAAAAAAAACCACAAATAGAAAAACCAATGAAACTTACTTACTAGGTTTAGGTCACCGAACAAACTTGCGAGGTACTATGGTCATGGCATTAGGATCTTGTGACGGTGTAATCTTTGGCTCATTGGCGATTGCAACAATTGTAGGATTAGGAACATTTTTCTTCAATGGTTGAAGAATGGCTTCAAAAATATCCTTGTCTGCCTCCAATGCTACAATATGGCGGCCCGTTGCACGGCATGCTGTTATAGATGCACCTGCAAATTTCTCCAATAAACTTATTATTTAGAATAGTATATGTGTTTAAAAAAATATTCATAATAATTCACAATAACTAAACTCACCAGTAGATGTTGTACAATCGAGGACTATATCTCCTTCGTTGGTAGTTCCCTCAATGATAAATTGGTAGAAGCGTGCATCCTTCTCTCGAGCTCCACGCCAAGGCATACCATTTGTTTTATTCATCAACATACTATCTTCTGTTGTGTAGTTCATCAAGAGATCGTCTTGTTGAAGATCAACCTTGGCCTTCACCATCGAAGTAGAATGTTTGAATGAGAATTCTGATTTTCCCTTTGCACCGATGTCTTTGATCAAGAGGGTGATGCCAAATTTCAATGTCTACAGGAACAAAACCATAATTCATCTACAAAGAATATGTACCAAAATATAAAATTGCAAATGAAACAAAAAATATATAAAAATTCAAACATCATACCGTGGTAGTATTGTCGATGGCTGATGTTAGATGTACTCGATTCATGCCCATCCATTATTTCTTCTTCACCATGTTTGGGTACTCCTTACAAAGTCCAACAATGGTGCTTTTGGCATCCACGCTCCACGAATGAAATACCACAACGCAGCCATGGTCTTCCAAATGCTTCTGCGCAAATATGAATGCTTGAAAAAACATATAATAATCAGGGTCCGAGTTCCAAGGAGGCACTTCATCACGCTCCAACATAAATCCAGGGACATGCAAATTCTCTTGACAGTCAAAAATCATGATATCAAATGCTGGCCAGTTTTTCAGCACTCCATCGAACATCCTTGCCTTTCCAAACGCCATCTGCAAGGAAATTTTTTAACTCTTTAGAATTTCCCAATTTTTTTATTATAATATCGCATTGCAAGAATTTAAATAAAGAAGAATATAATTATTTTATTTTTTTGAGGAAATCAATAACCTTAGTGTAGCAATTTGGGCCCTCAATGTCTTCATCATCGACAACGTTCGTAATTGATACATTTAGCAGCAACTCTTTCGAAGTGACATCGTCATCAATGGAAATGATCTGTGTTTCTTGAGTCACCACATCTTCGGTGAAATCAGGCAACAATGTTTTTCTCTTTAACCCGCTGCGAGATACAAGTTGCATGTGGGAGCCTTGGTCCATTGCAGAAGAGGTAAGGTCTACACCTACATCATCCTCCTTCATCTTTCCTTTTGCTTTGACTTTCTCTTCTTTTTTCTTTCAATTTTTCTCTCTTCTTATCAGCCAACTTTGCTTGACGTTCGGCTTCCTTCTTCCCTTTGTTTTCGAGAGCCACTTGAATCCGAGCCACCTTCTTCCGGTCATTAGTTTCTCTCATTTAAACAACCCTCATCTTCTGTCTTTCTGAGAGCTCTGCAAACTCATCGACGTCCATGTCGACGACTCCAATGCCCTCTAATGACTTCCGGAGTTGTAACTCCGAGGGATGAGTAAAGGAGATTGGACAGTCAATGTACCATCCTCCACCGCCGAGATGAACCGTGGTAAATGTGCGCAGCTGATTTGGTGTATACATACAATTTGTAGAATTGCGGTCATGTTCACCGGTGAAAAAGGTTGAGATGGTCCTGCATCTTGAACCTTTGAAAATACAATATCCTCATCATCTGCAAAATATGAAAGTTGATAAAGCTTAGCCATGATGAAGTATAACAAGTTTTGAATACTGTAATAATTTACAGAAAATATTATAATTAATTACATGGATAAATTATGATCATCTATGACTAAAATCAAATTCTCACAAAGGGCACATAGACCTACAAGTCAGATAATCTGCAATGCGAAGCAACTAAGTAAAATAAAATTGAAAATCTTACATGTTTGTGAATGTCTATCTGATTTTGATTATCAAAAGTATATCTTCACAATTAGTAGAGTTCTTATTCATTCCTTTACAGAGTGAATTGGTCATTCATAAAAGTCAAGGGGTCCTCTCTCCCTCGCAGACTGTACTGTCGGATCCGACGGTCACATGAAGTATGCCAGGGAGACCTAATCAAATCCACGCATCTCAATATCAAAAAAATATATTATTATTTTGATAGAGTTTGAAAGACTTTAGCAAAGATGAAACAAAAAAATTCAAATGAATTTAATAGCTTTTGAAAATGTTATAATGCTTTGTTGAAATGTATATGTCTTGGATCATTCCTCATGAAATATAAATTCCGGTAACCCAGATAGATATTCACAAAGAAATCATAGTTCAATTAACCTGCAAGCAATAATCATCATTTTGAAATTAATCCGCTTCCATTAAGGGGGTCCATCTCCCACAACACTTAGAACTGTCTGATCCGACAATGGCCTAAAAGAAGCCCAAGGGACCCCTCATAATCTGAGTTTAGAATTTGAAATAATCATACACTAAGATTGCTATAAATTAAGAGACAACATCAATTAGGAACACAAGTATAATAACTAAATATTGCCTCAACGGGTTGAGCCGCATTGTTGATTTATCCAAGTGATTTTACTTAGTAAATAGGGACGTAATTATTATGTTTATTCTTAGAAAATGATAATGTGAATTGCTTTGTGGTTGTAAGACTGAGTATAAATACAAATGAAAAATTAACTAGTGAATAGTTAGGAGGTCCATCTATCCTCTAAATTAATTTGTCGGATCCGAAGGTACTTTAAAGAGTACCAAGTACACCCCAATGAAAAACAATTTTTTATCAACAACTTGAATTTGCATTCATGGATGACACAATATTTACAGAAGCTTTAAGATGGAATTAAGTAATAGTTTCATGCTTTTAATTTTAAACAATCATTAAATCTACTGAATATGTATGTAATGAAATCAATTGCTCATTGAAAATGATTTTAATCAAATTGATTGAGCATCTACTTTGTTAAGTACTTGTGTATAGATTTTAAATGAAAATTTTAAAAAATTAAATGCTTGCCTTTTAGGGGTCCACCTGGTGCTCAATGGAGTATTGTCGGATCCGACAGTACTTGAAAAAGATCCAGGGGGACCCAAGATTTTATGTTCCCTATAAAGAAAATAAATCTCTGAAAGTGAGGATGGTCAATTGCCATGCTGGAAAATTCCCTTAACATAAGAAATCTAACCTGATGAAATTTAAGACCTTTAATTTAAATTCATTTACCATTGACATGTTAACATTGACATTGGTGGAGCAATAAGCGAAATCAATTGTGTAAGGAAATAACGATCAACTTGATACGCACTTTGGGATACCCGGGAGTGGAGACTCAGAATTTGAATGTCAGTATATCAGGAGATAGCCCTATCATATGAGGAGGAGCATGCAGATATTGAATCACCTTTGGTTGAACTCATTTTACATGGGGTCCTCCTGTCCCTCCCCACCGCACTGTCGGATCCGACAGTAAGGTGAAGGGTGCCGGGGGGACCCTGAAATTGGAATTAGAAAAGACAAAATTCCAACCAAATTGCATCCTACAGAAGTAGACTAACTGAAATCTGGGAGGATTAAGGACATTGCAAGAAGATTCCGAGATTAAGAATCTTAAGTTATGTAGACTCTGGATTGAGATATATATATTTTAAATTCTTCTGGGTCCAGCCGCCACTCCCAACTCTATTGGCGGATCCGACGGCATGGTGAGGGGTCTCGGTTGTACCCTAAGATTGAATTCACTTGACAAAATTCATCAATTCTACATCTAAATTACTTTTTTCACATCAACAAATAATCAACAAAACATTATTTTCATAATTGAAACTCTTGTTTGTTAATTCAAATTCTTGACTTCACATGGGGTCCAGCTACCCCTCCATATTCATCTTTCGGATCCGACGGTATGGTTAGGGGTCTCAGTTATACCTAGAAAATTAACTCCTGACTGACAAGAGGGCAATAATCCCTATTACAAACTTTGTGACAAGTCAATGAACATAAACTTTGCCGAAAGACTCCAAACTCCACCATGACCTACAAATTGAATCTATGTAGGCAAATTGAATTTCAAGATTACCTTGGGGTCCAGCTGCCCCTCCCCATTGTACTGTCGGATCCGACGGTATGGTGAGGGGTGCCGAGTGGACCTTGAGACTCAAATCTAGAATGAATAAATTGATTTGAATATGCATCAATGGCTTAAAAATAAGGGAAATCGAGACAAGGTTCCGAACATCACCACCAGCATCTGATGCGAAGTGTAGATTGTGAATCCAAAAATAATCATTTTCTTGGGGTCAACCTGTCCTTCTTCGCTCTATTCTCGGATCCGAGGGTTTGGAGTTCGGTGCCAAGTATACCCTAGGACTCAAACTTGGAATGAATGGAGAGGTGATTCTGCTTCTACGAAATGAAGATTTCTTAAAAGAATGAGGACATCAGTAGGACAATCCGAGCATCAACAACAACATTTGATGCGAACAATACGCAGTGAATCCAAAAAAATTGAGTCTCTTGGGGTCAACCTAGCCCTCTCCACTCGGCTGTCGGATCCGACGGTTTGGTGTGGGGTTCCGGGTGGACCCCGAGACACAAATTCCAAACGGAAATGAAAAGGGAGACCGTGTTCTGCACCTGTGAGACAAAGAAATCTGGAAAATTGAGGGGCAACAACGTCCGACGCGAACTCTAGATTGTGAATCCAGAATGTAATTATCTAAACCCTAAACCAGCCGCTCTCCACTTTGCTGTCGGATCAGCATCACTGCCATAGAATTATACTTCTAAACCCCAATCCCAACCAACACACATTTCCAAGGATCAATGAATTCCATGAAATTAGAAACGTACCTGCTTCAATCTTCGGCCTCGCCCTGCACGAACATGTGAAACTGGCTGGTCCTCCTTTGCTCGGCTCCTCGTGTTTCTCGTCATTCGTCCCTGTCTCATTTGCTACGCTCATCGGTTCTCAAAGAGAATGGACCCAGTGTGACAGTCAAAGAGGTGGAAGATTTTGACAAAAGTTCGATTAAGTGGACAGTCGTAGAGCAATGTAGTTTAATTTTACTATACTATCTCTGGCCACACTCCGATGAGCATGACGATGAGCATGATGATAACCTGTGATGAAATATCTACACTCCTTTCCCCTTCTCAGATCCAGTTTTCCTTCTAACTGCACAAAAACGATCACTTATTTTGCCACTAAAAAAGAAACTAGATTACGGGCTTTGAAAATGATCAACATGTCTTCAATTTCACACATGTGTTTTTGCACGCACATGTTCATGTGCAACATTACAAACAAAAATGTCTACTTGAGGATATTGATGCAATTACAACATTTCAAATTTACAATGGTAATAGAATATGTCGAGACTTATTGGATGTGCCCCATAGATGGACTCATAACAAGGCGCCAATGCATAGCAAAACACAATTCTTTTTCACGATCACTGACGCTTTGCATGCCTCTCCACCAATCCGATGTCGTACCCACAAGGCATATTACTATTGTTGAATCTCATAGATTATTTTAATCAATATTGGTATTTTTAATCTACACTGACACCGGGCACCTCGCCTCTATCATAGGCTGAGTTAATTTGCTTAAAAAAAACCCACCAGCAACTGGTCCTTACGTTTAATAGAACCCAAAGAAGAAGCAGAACTCAAAAATAATACCAACATTTCCACTAAAAATAATAAGATTTGCACACTCTCCATAAGAAATGAAGTTTTCACCAGATAAGAAGAAAGTCAAAAGAGATGATTAACAACTGGTCCTTCCAGTAACCTCCTTGAACAGAGAGAGAATGAGATCAATAATTACTGCTGCATAAAAGAGCCTATAGTGCAATCAACAACATTCCCCTACCTAACTATCCTCTCGAAGATAAAGGCAAGGAAGCTCCATCCGCAATGCAAAATCGAACCCAAAGAAACAAAGCTTAGAAATGATACAAGCGACTCCACTGAAAATCGTAATAAGAATATCTACATTTCTTTGTGCCACAAGCTAATTGCATTCAACCACCAATTCCTGATTCCGATTTCCAAGTTCTATTTTGCTGGAGTTACTTCCACTGTGATTACACACTGCGAAAACCACTGCACTTACCGGATATAACGATTTCACACTGCGATTACCATTGCGATTACCAGACACTGTCACGGACGTAAGATACAGACTGATAATGTACATAAGAAGTTCAAGAATAACTCGATTATCAGAAGAGTACAATACAACGCCAAGAGGTTGAGCTAAAGCTCCAAGAGATGCGTTGTTGAGACTAAAGAATCCTTCAGCCTCGAATCCTATATACTACAAACTATGAAGCTTCTCAAGAAACTTCTTCTGAACTAGGAAACTTCTCGGAAAACTTCCTCTGAACTAGGAAGCTTTTTGGGAAGCTTCTTCTAGACTAGGAAACTTCCTCCAACTAGGATGCTTCTTGGGAAACTTCCTTCAACAAGGAAACTTCTTAGGAAGTTTTTTCTAACCAGGAAGCTTCTTATGATTTATGTCCTTTACAGACACACAATTGGGAGGATTACCGGGCGGAAAGGGGTTGCGAACCTATGGGCCTGAAGGAAAAAAAGCCACCGAGAGGGGTCGGGAAGAGAGTTAGGGTTAGAAGCCACCAAGAGTTGTCGGCAAGAGAGTTAGGGTTAGGCTTACAATTTCATCCATTTTTTGGTAAACGATGAGTCATTTTTCATCCATCCCTCGTGAAGGGGGTTGAAAATACAAAAGTGGGGATACTAGGAGGTACATTCAAAACAACTGTCGGGTCCGACAATGGTTTTTGCATTGCTATGTAGTACCCCGATTTTTTGTTTAATGAATGTAAAAGCAAAATTTGAAAATGAAAAATGTTCTTTGTGGTTGGCAAGAAGATGGCTATTAATTGTGGTAGTAGGTTGTTGAGGAGTATACAATACAATAATATTAGTGTAGAATGTGATTGATCTCATGTGATGTAAATATGTTTTCAATTGCTTTCAAAAAATACTTGTTGATATGTGCTTGTATAAGAATTTGAAACCAATGTCATGTTTTATTCTGTGATTCTCAAAGCAACATCCACCAACTTATCAATACTCAATTCTAGCTCAATAATCTATTCCCTTTCATCTGAATGTAAGTCTCGATTGATATCTCATCATATTAACGAGGTTAGACTGTATGGAAGTTCAAAATACAAATTATCTATGAATTAGTAGAATTTACTTTTGTGGAATTAATCTAGTAAGACCTATCGAAATTGAGTGGATTTTCTCATTCTCTATTACTCTGTAAAATGCACCATTATTATTAGAATGCAAAGGAATATCATTTTAAAAATATGTAGTATTATATTCTAGAGTAAGTGAGAAAATTGCCATAATTTTGACAATAAGTTTATGATAGCTATTCATCCCTGTTGATATTATGCCATATATTGATGTGAATTCAAATAATAAACAAAACAATTAGAAGTAAAAATTGAACAATACATTTAGAATACATCTTACGTTGGCGTTGTAAACTGCTCTTCCCTCATGTTCGTCACTTATGTTGTCCTGGGATAACTCTTGCACAGCTTGACTGATGTGCATATCAACATCCTTATCTCCGCCAGTACAACTTGTGTCGAAACATAGAATTCTTCGAAGATCCCCGGGATTTGACTGTGCACTCTTCGATGGCACTCGTCTTCCCCTTGTCATCCTCAATCTCCTTGATAATCACGACCCTAAAAAATACATCTGCTTGAACCTTTTTCTACCTTTCTTCAGCTTTGATCTTACTAAATGAGCTCCTAACCTCTTTGCAAGCAAGTTATGAAAAACTAACTTATAAAATGTATGGCCCTCAACTCCTGCGTGAGAACAACATCAAAATACAAGAATGCTTGATACATCGTTCAGAACACCTCATTTATAATGTATGTCGGAAGTTGATAAAATATGCCACGTTAATATATTTTGTAATGAAAGATAGTAAATAGGTCATCGTGTTTAATGAATGAATGTCTCAAGCTGGCGCTCTATATATTTTAGAGTTTGATTAAGAATTGCCAACTAGGCTTTAGTCATTTTTTAAGCTGATTCAATTCAGCTGTAAAGTCATGTAATTAAATTTCCTCAAATATATTGGAGCGCAAGTTTGTCAGACTCACATACACTTTTGGCACCTGACATCGCCGCAATTCAGCATTAATTCTCATTCTAGAATATTGCAATTTTAAGCATTTAATACGCTCTATAGCCAAGGAATTATTACTATGAATCCCAAATGAACCTTTTTTTTTCAGAAGCTGCTGAAAATTATACTTCACCAAATTCTTCGGAACGTGGATACATATCAGATCAACTTTAGGAAAGTGAGAAAACTTAATATTATTGTAATTATGTAACCGTTACTCATTTAAAGATTGATGTTGGATAGGAACTTATCAGAAAGTATTAGCAATATTTGCTACGCCATATATGCTGTAACACATCATCTACTTTAACAAGTTTACAGCAAGAGAGAGTATTCCGCTCTCTTGTTCATAGGATTATTTGCCTTGTTCCTTCTGTGCCCCGTCTTGATTTTCTCAATGACTTGTATCCGAGTTGACGGTCATGAAGTTTATGTTGTGTTTCCAGTTGAAGAGAGTGGATGTGTTAGAGTTCTTTGTCACCTTCTCCACGTGCGATTCAAATTTGTGTAGTCTTCCATATATATTGAGCAAGAGAAAATGTCTGAATCGGGTGAAGTTCAACAGTCTATCCCTATGGTGAGATCTGTACATGATGGAACTCATTGTTGGTTACTCGTTCCAGGAAACTATAGAGCATATGGATTGCCTCTCTCTTTGCTTGCCCCATCAATGGAAATTCATAGCCACCATTCAGAAAATTCTACTGTCGATATGCCGAATGTAGCACAAACTGATTTACTCGGTTCACCACGACAACCTTTGCAGACTCTACATTAGCCTACTGTTCTTCCTGCAGTAAAAGTAGAGAGACTTGATCCCATCATAGAGTTGTTTTCAAATTCCGAGGATGAATCTCTTCACGTCACTACGCTAAAGAATATGAGTTCTGTACCGGTTGTCTCAGGCGAACCGGAGTTGCTGAAATCAATATCCGAAACTCCAGTTGACAGTCCATCACACTCGTCTTACTTCCCGGCCCCCACTCCATCCCTTAGCAGCTGCCATTGAAAGCATTTTGGATTGTTTGAAGAGACTAGCCACAGTGCATCGTTCCCGAAATGAGTTATCAACAATTGATTTCAAGACCATGAAGCATCAACGTGTACCTTTCCTTCCACCAATGTTTGATGGGGATATCATTTTTGAATTACCTCCCTGTCGATCATCATCGGCTTCCTCAGGCGCTCGAAACTTGGAGGGAATGGACAAACACTATGATGGACATCCTTGGTGCAAAGTGGTGACGACTAACATTCAGAATGCAGACGGCCTCAAGTTCCGTAAGTCCTATTGCGTTGGTTACCTTGCTTGTCATAATTCAGATTGTGATTACCTAAAGAGAACTTCTAAATGGAACGAAACTGAGTGGAGCGGTTATACAAGCAGTCCAGTTGCAGTAGGGGATTGTCCTCCTAAAGATTGTACTCTAGTTTGCAAGGTTTGCAAAAAATCCCCAGTCTGCCTTAATTCATGCAATGCTAGGATCTACTACATATACAGTGATAGCCCACGAATGCACTATAAGAAAACTGCGTTTTTGGAGATGTTTTTGGAAAATGTAGACGATTTTAGGTGACATCCAATAGAACATCCAAATGTCAATATTGATGTCCAATGTAACATTGGGATTCACATAAAACGCATTTGGATGTTGTATTGGATGTCACCTAAAATCATCTGCATTTTCCAAAAACGTAGTCTTCTTATAGTGATGACTAGGGCTGCAATTCACTTTGGTAGTCATGCTCATCCTGTAGCAAGAGGCATGTATAGGGATTCTGCTAAAAAAATACATGGGTTAATTGCGGAGCAAGTGGCTAAAACGCCAACAACCACCAACTCTGCATTTGCTTTGTCTGCTAGTAAGGATTTCCTTACAGAGTATTTGTTTCACAACGGTGATGGCGAGAAGAGGATGTTGAAGGGAGAAGAAATGGAGGAGGTCATGGATCGGTTTCAATATCTAAGCAGTCTTAATATTCGAAATGTCATCTCTTCATTTCGCTCCAACAATCGGGGAGGTGTCATTGGCAACATCATGATCATGAAGAAAGAGTCCAAGTTTGAATTCATTCATGATAGCGTTTTCTCGGGACAAGGCAAATGGAAGGTGTACATTTTCAAGATACTCACCGAAGGACCCGGAAGTGGAGTCGACCTTGTCAAGCGCATGCAACCTGAAGGCAATTTACAGAATGCGTAGATGATGTTTGATCACGTGAAGCGATTGAAGGAATGGACAACAATGGCCTGCCATGTGTACGATCCTAATTACAAGAAGGTGATGACCATTGCAACATGTGATATGCAATCTGAAGATACAGAGATTCAGGTACAGTTCTAGATGTATCTGAATGTTGTAATGTTGCGACATGGAGTCGACCATCCAAACTTCAAAGGATTCATGGCAGATAGTGCTATGGCAAACTGGAATGCGGTTCGTATTGTATATGGATTTGGCTTTGCCTTAGACAAGATGGAGAATCGCGAAAGGACGTGCTTGTTGCATTGGACTACTTCACTTCAAAAACATACCAGAAAGCACTTCAAAGAAGCATTGCAGGAACAACACATCACACTTTGCAAACAATATAAAGATGCAAAGACAATGGAAGAGGCGGAAACATGTTACCTTGCAATTCGGTCATGGTGGTTGTCATCTAGAGCTACCTCTGAAGATGCGCTCCATCATTTAGATCATTGGCTTGCATTTTGGCACTTCAGATATCGACAATGGGGAGGTTTCATGCAGATGGTAAGCAACCATTTATGTTTAAGTATGTTAACATGTTCCTTTGTATGAATTGATATTTGCAAATGAGTTTTTTCTTGTACTAAAATGAAAGTTTGCATGCTACAGTTCGAGTTAATTTTGGAATTTTTGAAATAATGTAAATGTTGGTGACCTAGCAGGACTTGGGCTTGGAAGAACTAGCTGACATGCCTTCCTGCAATTTGTCGGAAACAATTCATAACAAATGGCTGCAAATGTTTGGAAACCGAGGTAACAATTTGTTTGACGCCACTTGTGACGACAATATTCATGCATGGATGCAAATGACTAACTTTCGAGCATACTTAAGGGGGCACGCATCTAGATTTGGTCCATCAAAAGGGGAGTTGAAGTTGAGAGCTGCAAGACGAAGCGGTGATCCTAAAAATTTGGCAGATGCGCTAAACACATTACCAGGAGGTGAAGGTGTTGGTACTCAAGTACCACATTTGGAAGGCGAAGAGATATTTGGGAGCACAAACGGAAGTTGGACGTTCCTATCGGAGATGTTGGAGATTCACATCAACCTGATAAGGTCAATTTTTCTCAACCTCGAGTGCGAACGAGATCTACGACGGCTGCAAGAGACTTTTCCAATGCCAATGATATTCAACCTGAAATGCAAGCAAACCGACATGTTACATCTGCATTCGAAAGTGATTGCGACACCTCAAAATGGCACATTGCAAGAATCAACCACAAATAAAATGAAAAATATCAAGCTCAACAACAGGGATCACAAGTGAAGTGCACTGCTCGAATTTCAAGAGGACGGAAGGGAACTCTTGCTCCCACCTACCGTGGAAGAAAAGAAGATTACGGGAGCAAGCGTGAGGTAATGGCGGACTTTTGGTTTTGTTGGGATGACATTGAACGTTGTGTGAAAGGTACAAAGCGGAAGTATGTTATTGATAGGCCGGAGGTGCCAGAAATTTGGCCGGTTTTGACCGGTACCAATCTCACTCGAGAGGAAATGTTTCTGTTACAGCATGTCGGCTTTCATCTGCAAGAGCACCCTACACTATCACCACGACGACTTTTTAACATGTCTAACATTTTAACAAATGTGTTGTATGACGAACCAGCGCCTCAAGATGCAGATGTGTATCCTATAGTCATGAACAATCGAGCCATTCGGCGAAACCCTAATGCCCCAATTGTAGAGTAGCGGAACAAATGGAAGAGTGCTCGTAATGTTAGAGGACAGATTGTAGCTGTCACCATGCTTCCTTTTCCGGGACTGGGTGCAATTGTTTCATTGGAGACCGGAGCGGATCATGACAAAAATGTGTATCGAATTACATTGGGTATGTTTCCGATGTGTACTTGCCCGGACTTTGTGAATATGGAAGTTTCAGCTATTGGAGGTCGTCAGACGTACGTGAACTGCAAGCATTTGTATTACATATACCGGTACTTCAGTAAGATGGACATTCATGAACACAAGTTCATTCATGCACCTAGTTATAGCTTCAATGAATTGAATCTTATTTTAGAACGTGCAGGGATCATTCATCTTGTGCAATAGATAGAGCTTATTATTTTGATGTTCGCTATTCATATTATATTAATTTTTGTTAGTGAGGTCTCGCATTGTTTGACGTGAATAAAATGAGAAATTCTTATGTATTCATAAAGGCATCATGCTTACTTGTAAATGTTGATTTTGATATGTTGGAGTAAATGCTCAAAAAATCACACCTAAATTATTGTGACTAGTACTTCCACAATTCACTATATTTAGCTACATTAATTACCATAAAATGCAAATAGATTAGAAATGTAGCATTTCACTCTAACCATACATTATGAATAAACCTAATATTAACACTATTAATATAAAAAAATGATAATTATTGTTGCAAAAAATATTATTATACAAAATTAACAGTCATAGGGTTCGTGGTAATAGGGTTTTCAATATGCTATAAATAGTAATATTTCAACTATTTCTAAACATAGTTTCCCAAAAAAAATCGAAATTTATTGTTCCAATTCGGATTTGGGAGCTCAAGGCTCACAAAATTGACGCTCGCAGCTCACAAGCTTAGCACTCGCTGCTCACATCCTAGCGTCGTTGTGTGATTTTGCAATCATATTGCATACAAATTATCCGTGCAACATTGGAATTGGATTTTCAAGGTTGCTCAAAATTTTTAATTTGATGTATTGTTGCAAGTTCATTATCAGTGTTAAATTACAACTTCATTCTTTGTGTTGTACATAAATGTCATACATGTTGTCACATTACAATATAATTTTATGTGTAGCATTTTAATTATATTCCACTGTCATATTGCATTTTGATTATGTTTGGAACACGGGATTTAGATTTTTAGGGTGGCACCTTGATTTTGTGTTGTATTACAATACTACATTATAGACTAGAAATCAGTACACATTGGAAGTCAATATTCTCTTATATCGCACACTGAAGATAATTTCTAGTGTTGCATTGCACATTTCTAAGTAATTGTAGGTGTTTGATCCATTGCTAACTCATTTTTCTTTCAATTGCAATTTAAATCATCGTCATATATTGCACTCTCATTGTGTGGGTGTATTGTAACATAAACAATTATGTAATACTAGAGTTTCATGGGGTACGCTACACTGAAATGTGAGAATGTCATATTGGATTTTATTAAGTGTGTAATATTGGTATTCAATTCTTTGTGACAATGAGATTCGATTATGTGTGTTAATTTTTTATTTAATTTTTTGCATATTTCTGCAAGTTAATTCCATGTAACCATTGTGATTCAATTGAAAGGGACATTGACATGTATACTCCATGCCACAAATATCGAGGCATAGTTTATCAAGAACCTTTTCATTTGACAAAGAGCTCCGAGGCAACAATTCCCCCCTCTGATATTGGTATTGAGAATGCATTTAAATATATATATATATAGATATAGATAGAGAGAGAGAGAGAGCACTGTCATTTCTATGGATTCAATGTAAACAATATCGGGGTGGTGCAAGGATCTACAAGATGGGTTGCATCTCAGGCAAGTAATCTCCATGCTTCTACATGAAGGTTGGTATTTAATCGGTGGCAAAACACTGGGTTCAAATTTTGAGTCAGTAGTGTTGTGCCACTTGAACGCTATCAAGCGAAGGAGATGAATTGTCAGGTTGGAGGATCTTTGAGCTTGGATGGCATCTATTTATATGTGTGCCCTTAAAGATTCGGCAGTCTTCAAGCTAGATCGTCTGTACGAGCTCTAGAAAACTAGAACATTTGAGGATTGAGAGCAAATTTCCAAGACATTTATTCTTTTATGGAGAAAAGAGAAGACTTGGATCTCGGGTGGTTAACATTGTTGCAAGATGCATCCCCATACATGAACCCCTTATTCCACTCATATGCACACCTCTGCTCATGATGTATACAACATTTGTTTGTGCCGCAGTATTTTTAGATCCATTGAGGAACCATGAATCTTACAATTTTTTCATATGCATTTAATTTTGTATAAAATGCAAAAGGTTTCCCTACTCACTTTGACCAAATGTAGCTATTGCTTCGACAACTACATGATATTTTGTGGACATTGAAAAGGAGGTGGACGTCAAGGATGCATGTTAGAGGACCATGGCAATGTTGGACTCCCAATCCCCCTCATCTTCTTCACCAGTGTTGTTGATATCACACGGGGGGGTCACTCCATTGTCAAGTTGAACACCACGTGCGGCCAAAAAAAATCTACTTTTGGTAAGTTGCATCACCAAAATGGGTCAAAATTTTATCAAATTTTTTTCATGGGTAGATATACATGGTATCTATTACATAGTAAAAAATGGTAACCAAATTTGATGATATGTTTTTTTAATAAAACATACCGTTTCTAACTAGAATGATGCAGAATTGAACTAAAATAATTGCTACAAAAATGAAGATGACTAAAAATTTCAAAAAACTATACAAAAGATACTATCAATGATTATGTATATGTAGAAAAAATATCATAATTTTTAAATTTATCTATTCCATGTAATATAGGGGTAGCAAACTTTGGCCGCACGTGGTGTTCAACTTTACATGGAGTGAACCCCCCGTGTGATATCACCAAGTGGGGACCTTGCAGTCATTGTACACCAACCTCTCCAATGTGCATAATTTCCCATATCACAATTTGGAGAGGCATCGAGATATGTCGTGACATTGTCCCAAGTCAATGATGTTTTATCGGGCGACGGAGGTTTCAACATCACATAGTTTATTGCGGAGCTTGAAATACTGCCACAACCCACGAACCAATAAGACATTGTTAAGTCAACGCCCACCATGGATTGCACCAAGAACCTGGAGCCCGAGTTGTCCAAATGTGGGTCGGAGACACTTGCCCTAAAGGTGGTTACCATTCATGTTGAAGACCATGCAAATATTGTGGAAGATGGCGTAGCACAACGGACGATGATATCCCAAACTCCACCCAGACAATTGCATACATGTAACACTGCCACAATCAGTGATGCGGTGGCGAGTATAGAGAACATCTCCCTTCCTGCTTGTGCAAAACTCTTGAAGTACATATTCAAGTTCAAATTTTGTATGATTCTTTCAAATTTGTTGTTTTGTAGCCATTGTGGTGCATAGTTGTGACACTCGGATAGGGCAATATTCTATGGTATTCATAACATTCAATTTTGAATGTGTGTTTCACCCATACGTTAGCTTATGAACAATGTGGATGGGTTACACATGTTGGACACTTTAATGGCTAAGATAAGGTACGAGTTTGAGAGCCTGATTGCTTTAAAATTACTTGTAATGTTTTGTTGTTATTGTTTTTCTACATTGCTTAACTGTCTTATGCATGAATGGTTTGGTAGAGGTCATAAGTCAAATACAAGAAACACATAGGTGGTGTTCTATGGGTCCAAACCCTGCTTCAAGATATGTTTGGATGAAAATAAGTCGTTGGTATTCCGTAGCTCCCAACAATGGGTGTCAAATAAGGTCATGGACTCCTTGGCATTCCACAACTACTTTGATTTAACAAGTGCACTACAACACAAAATATTTGTGGACAACAATTTTATCACCCAATCCTTACAAATTTGTGTGTTGAGACTCATCGCCAACCATCCAGTAGTTGATGTTCATGCCATAAAGAAGTGGGCTCTGCGATGGCTTATATACAGTAGAGAGGATGTGGAGTACAAAATATTGGTGGTGCCTTACCATGCGAAGGAATATTGGAGTCTCTTCATTGTTGAAGAGGACGAAATGTTCCACTTCGACAACTTGCCAGTCTACACACAAAAAGGAGGACCATTGCGATGCATATGAGGAGAATGAAGCAAACCATGTTGTTGCTGCGAGGATGGGATCCAAGTGACCCTAGATTTAGCCATTACATGGACAAAACCACTCACGATGTTCCATGTGTACCTTAAACGAACAATTGGGAGTGTGGGTATGCATGTATATGCAATTTATGCGTATATTTGCAATTTAGAGCTTCAAAGATTGCATTGGCAACAAACATTTTGGTGAATTACGCACTGCAATATAAGCTTAGATGCTTCTCTGCCTAGGTTTATTTTATTTTATTTTAGTGAATTTTCTCCAAGATCATATTAATCAATTTTATTGCCACATTTTTTGGCAATATTTTATTAATTATATCCTTCCTAGATTTGTTGGGCATTATCCTTCCTCTTATTCATGATGTGTGTGTATTTCAATCTCATAGTGAGTCATGGATCTAGAGTTTAGACACTGTAAAAACTCAAAAGCATACTTTGAGGGACTTGAAGTTTCAATTGTCTGTGAATACACAAAAGTGTGGGTACTTGCCCCTTTTTGGACCACCACTGAAGGCAATCACACCAACGAGGTTGCCAAGGAACAATGGTAGCGAGAAAGACTGCCATGAGGTGGATGAAGAAACGTTCATCGTGAAGGAGGACCGAGGGTGACCAAAAAACACTAGCCACAAGACCCGCAATTCGACACCCTAGAGTGGACCAATGATTGGCATGATGTACCCTCTGTTGAGGCATCACTAATGCACAATTCTATAGATATACATTCTCACACATATATTTGATAATTCCAAAGGCCACTGGGGCATGGCTCTATCAATTGTTGTGTGCATGTAAATTGAAGGACTTAGACATTGTCGTGAGGGTGGCAATTTTTAAGGTTGTGCCATACATACATGAATGTATTGTGGACGTTATTATGTGGGAAATTGTTGAGGTTTTTTGAGAGTTCATGAATGACATCATTGTAGTGTCATATGTGTGTAACATTCCCCCCATAGTTCCAAACATAACACTGCTATAACAAATTCTTATAACATAGGTGAAACATTAACATTGTAAACACATTAGAGTCACACAAGTGTATCCTATTTAACCGGGTCTTAAGGCCGTCGTATGTAGGTGCTTGCAAGGTCCTTGTCCAATAATTAATGCAATTGGAAAGGTTTTTATTATGGTTACGAAAAGAAAAAGGTTCTTCTTATAATTTATGCATCTCAAATCTTACTCTAAAACCTAAAACAACAATCTTTGTGATTCATTAAAATTGCTAACCGGATGAAACAATTCCCTATCCAATCTAATAGCCAGACTTGTGTGTGGTGTTGGAAGTGCCCACAATAAGGCCACATACCTTGTTCCATTTTGGTCAGTAGTTTGGAGAGCCCAATAGGCTCTTAAGATACTAAAAAGCAACAACCAATGAGAGCATGGGGCAATGTGAATATGGAAGCTAGGGATAAAATTAGAGGAATTGAGGTCAAGATCTATTTAGGTCATGTGCAAATTCCCTAAACAATCATGACTATTGACACTAAATTGAAGGATGCATTGGACAATTGTACAAGTGATCAATCATATGTTCATTAAGGTGTGATGCCATGATACCGTGGGGGCGCCCTCTTTCCGAGCTCTAGGGAACAAATTCAAAAAATAGGGTCCTAGGGTTCCCAAACTTCCCAATGCAATGAACTAATGAGGGAGGAGAGGTGTCGGAATTAGGTGGAACCAGTGTTCAATATTGAAGTCTTCAACACCTGCCAAATGCCATTTTGGCTGTCAATTTTTTTTTGGGTGGGCACTTCACAAAAATGTGCTCTGCAAAGTGTCCACCCTTCACAATGAAGGCCTCTCCAAAAATTGCATGTCACAAAATATAGTGGCTACAATTTTCAAATAGAAACATAGTTGGACTCCAATCTTGACACTCTAGCATACACTTCCAAATTTCAATAACTCCTGCAATTTCGACTCTGCAACTTTGACTCGGCATTGACTGCAACTTCAGTTTGGCAAGCACAACTATATGTGAACGTAGATTTTTGAAATATAATTGGGTGAATAGTGATTGCAGAAGTCGATTGAAGCTTTAAATATTGGATGCATTGATGCAAGTGTCATTATGCGGTCTTCTGATGGAAAATATAGATTGGGCTAGAACTTTTGACACTTGGACGTCGACCAAAAACCGGAGGACTTTGCCTTTGGATGATGGTTAAGTGCATTGTGTAGGGAATCTAAATAATTTTAGTGCATCATTTTTTTGCATGTACTTCTGCAATATAGTGAGACACCAATTTATTTTCATATTCAATACAAAACAACCAATATCAAGTTAGTTTTTTTGGTGAAGTGTTGCAAAAAGGTTTGAAAGTTTGAGTGAAGTGTGATTATTTTGAAGCCCTTCACATTGAAATGCATGTGCACACTTCAAACTTGAACACTGGGTGGAACCCATCTCTATGAAAGAAATTTAGAAGCATGCATGAGAAGACCAAAAAATAAAGAACACAATCTCTCTAAATATGACAAGGTAAGCATGATTTCAAGGACAAGAAAATTCCTTCATGTGATTGGTTGGCTAGGGTGTTGGATATAGGACACTTGATGAAGGTATTTAAAACCAAGTTAGTGTGTAATTAGCTCATTTGGTGTCGGTTCCAACATAACATTACTCATATGATGAGTTGTGTTCAAGGGCCCAACAATAGATGTGAGAATAAAGACTCCAGATGCCGGAATCCCATTGCTTCAGACTAAATTTGAAGTCATAACAACTAAACAAATCTCATCAGTTGAGTAATGTTATGAAGTCACATGACGAGTGTGTAAAGTTAAACTTAGATGCAATTAGTAGACAATATTTGCTTCTAAGATAGTAGTTGTTCAATTATAGAACAAAACCTTTTGAAATCTATCTTAAAACACTCTAGCATAATAATTTAAAATTTCATAACTAATTCAAAAATGATAAATTAAACTCAACAAGTTTAGGAAAAATAATTTGTTCACTTCCTCTACATGGGACAAAAAATTCATGCGAAACGCCGATGTAGCCTACAAAAATAGGGCACTGTACCTTAGTAGTTGTGTGTCCTTTATTTTCCTTGTTATATTATTCAAAACTCTTGGATGCCTGTGATTTTTTCTTAAGGCACACAATCATAATTTTTGAACTTACGGGAGCACACTTGGATACAATGCAAGGAATGCATAAGGTAGGAAGGAAAGGACAAAGAGGACAAGGGCATGGCAAATACTAAGGTATAATACAATTTTATTTGTTTTTGTTATCCTATACAACGTCATCTTTTTAATGATGATGTGTCACCTTTACAAACTTTCCTTTCTCTAAACATTTTTGGGGTGTTGTTTAAGGGGTGGGAGGGGGGGGGGTGTCACTACAAATTGGAAGCAAAGGTGAAACACACAAGCAAAGGTGATTTGTAGGCCCAAATTCCA